>JXCR01144765.1:240902-280509 GCA_002079205.1 Phalaenopsis hybrid cultivar | reverse complement strand
TTAGCCAGAAATTCTCACAAACATGAGGAAGTACACATTAAACAGAAAAAAGTAGTATCTAAGATCCTCTCCTATCTTCATAAACTGCTTATCTACCATAAACACAAACCAAGTTTCTTTGCTAGTTGTGACACTTTGTTGGGTATAGTCCCAACTATTACAGGTAGAAATATGGTATCTCTTGTGTGGTGGATGAAACCATCTTTTCCTTGGATCAAAGCTAATACAGATGGAAGTTGGAGGAATGGGTGTGTTGGTGCTGGTGGAGTATTCAGATCTTATTCTGGTAAACTTCTATGCCTTTTTTCCTCACCTTTTACGGTTGTCTGTGCTCTATCTGCAGAATTGTATGCAATTTGGAAGGCAATTCATGTGGCTGTAACTTTGAAATGGAAGTACTTGCAAATTGAGACAGATTCATTTGTTCAGATTGACATTTTAACAAAAGGTAATGAACCACCATGGTTTCTTTGTGATTACTTAAGCATGATCAAACAACTAGCTGCCAAAATTGTTACTTCTTGGAACTATAAACTAAGAGAAGCAAACTGCCCAGCCAATCATCTAGCTAGAGCTGATCCTACTTTGAAACGGCTGCTGAATGGAGATAACCTTGATTTACCTTTCTTCAGAATCTTATCTTACATGTGATGGCATTGTTTCTGTTGCTGTCTTTGGTTTGGTTGTTTTTTATTTTTGTTTACAGATTCGGGTACACAAATGGTTTTTTCTTCTTTGGAGATCTTCTACAGAGATATAATGAACATGAGTATACTTATTTTTGGAGTTTTTTGTGTTGGGTATACATGTAACAGTTTTCAGAGAACTTTTTTGGGTTAGTTGTAATCTTGGTTGTTGAACCCTATGAGTGTANGTTAAAGGCTGGCTTGAAGGAAACTATTATCAAGTGCTTGTTAATGGTCAAGCTCATGGCTTCTTTACCTCAGGCAAAGGAATTAAACAAGGAGATCCTCTTTCTCCCACCATCTTTATTGAATTAAACAAGGGGATCCTCTTTCTCCCACCATCTTTATTTTGGTTTTTTATTACTTTTCTAGATTAATCAATTCACTATAGATGTCGCATCCCTCAACTCATTATAAAAAAAAAAGGCTAAAATGGGGATCAGTCATTTGGCCTATGCTGATAATGTCATATTATTTGCTAATGCTTCTAAACACTATTAAAATTATCTATCAAACTCTCATGTCATTTTAGGAGATATCATGTATGCATTTCAACAAAGACAAATGTCATATGTACTTTGGTAAATTTGTGAGCAATTCTATAAGAGCATGAGCACAAGACTTCACTGGTTTTATCATTGTTGTTCTTCCTTTAAAGTACTTCGGTGTAAACTTGCTCAACGACAGAAGAAAGCAGGTGCAAATTGAGGATGTGGTGGACAAAATTAAAGCCAGGATTGGGGATTGAACTAACTCTTATCTATCTTTTGGAGGGAGGATTACATTACCGAAAAGTATTTTAGCTACTATTCCTTTATATGCTCTACAGGTACTTAGAATCAAATCAAGTACACAACTGATTTTGGAGAGGCTGCTTAAAAAAATTTTGTGGTCTGGTAACCACAAATAGAAAATATGGTCTACTTGGAAAGTACTTTGCTAGCCTTTAATAACTGGGTGGCTAGGCTTCAGGCTATTAAAACATCTTGTTGAGGTTAACTATACTCTTATGGGTATTAAATTTAGAAAATCTGACTCTCTATGGTCTNGTATTATTTTAAAAAATTTAATTGACTACAAGGCTACAAAAATTTATCATCAATTAAAGTTATTGATTAAAACAATATAATAAGAACATGTTAAATTCTATTTAAATATATATTTTAATATAAATAATAAGATTTAAATCCACCCCTACCCTTAACATTCTACGACTGCGTGATTGGAGCAGTAAAAACTGCTTATTGTTCGTGAACTGCTTGTGTTCGACTCGTTAAGCAGACGAGTCAACTAGGGCTATAAAAACAACTCGTTATAAGTGACCAGCGTCTCGCTAAACAAACGAGCAAAATATGAAAAATTGCTTGCGCTCAAAATATAAACGTGTCAAACACGAACAGTGGTATTTTTTAACCAGTCGAGCATGGGCTCGCTCAAGCTCGGCTCGTTTCACCTACGCACCTGCATGCTTCGATCTTGCATCGTTGCTACCATTTTTAATTCTTCTCTTCTTCATGTATGCTCACTCAGTTCACAATTACTAATCACATTACACAATTGACCAGCTTAACACTATTTTTAACTTCCTTAATGCACATCAAGCCTTCACCCTATCTCCTCCTTAAAAGCACATTTGTAAAAATAAATTCTAGCCAACAACTTTTTTGTCCATAATGTTTCGACTCTAGCTATCAAGCTAATGCTAACCATCTCTCACAAATCTGCCTATTCTTTATTGACTCAAAACAAATATGATTACCCATTAGAGTTTAATAACTACTGAATCAAATTCAGACCTAAACATTTCCATATTACATAAAAATTTCCAAATAGTAGCAGTTTTAATTCATGAGTTATTGATGAAAGTTACATGATTATATGAATGGCAACAAATTGGCTTGATGAGAAGATAAAGATGGTTAATAAAATTTGAAGTACACTCCAATTTCCTAGACCCAACTAACTCCTATAGTCGCACTACCTTCTTCTCCTAGCATGTTTATGCCAAGCGTGATGATGTGATTAAATACGATTGTAAGTATGATGATTCTGTGTTTAAGAAAATGAGCTAGTTTGAACAGAGATTTTTTATAGCTAACATTACTGTAACTAAGTTTGAAGAGTCCAGTATTTATTTTTTTCCACAATTCTTCAAAATGAAGAAACATATGCCATCAAAATTAGATTACTTCAATGTCAAAGTGTTCAGTTTGTGTTACCAATTATTGTACGTCCATGAGACAATACAGTTTTGTATGGCACTAATCAAACAAAGATGTAATAATGCATTGTGACTTTGGGAAACAAAACCTCCATAATTTGCTTCAAGTGTTCTAGACTTTAGATAATTTGAATTATTTATTAAGAAAAAATTTTGAATAAAATTAAAATCAAAATTTAACTTGATTGTAACTTGCAACTTGAACTATAGCTTGTTGGGCCATTGATTAATGAATTAAAATTAAAGCTTCTCATATCATCCCTCATCTCTATTCTCTCTCCACCAATGGGCTCTGGTTCACTTCCCTTCCCTTTTGGCTGCCCTAGTACCACATCAGTTTGTAGGACGGATAGATTCTAAGACACTCATCAACACCCTAGTCCTTCGGACAGTGGCATAATTTGGGCTTGCATGCAACCACTAGAACAAGGGACGGTTAAAAGATAAGAAAAATAAAAATCAACGGCATAATTTACTAATAAAGGTTATAATATACTCACCAAGGCTCTGTGCTACGTTTTTCAATGAACACAATTATAATTACAACCAAAGAGCCAAAATTTCACAGTATCCATTCTATGTAAAATTCCACTCAACTGCACTATTAGCATAAAACAACAGCGTAGTCCATTGATGGTAAAACCTGTAATAGTTGAGTTTTGCATGGTCATGGCATGTAATCACTAAGGATCTTTGCTAGACAAGAGACAAAAATATCAGCCAGTCGGTAATCATCCTCAAAATCTTCCATCCAAAAGACAATTTCATGCCGCTTTCCGATAACTTTATGAAGCAAAGAAACCTTCCACTATGATGAGTACAAATAAAATTTTAAGAAAATAACAGTCTCCCTTTCTGCCAACCCCTCTTTTGCTAGGTATGCAGTAAAAGAAGTCTGATCTAAATTATTTGATAATGGATTCATTAGTGACTTCAACGGACAAGTTATAGAAAGAGCGGCTAGAAATATGGCGAGTGATCCTAACGGCTATCTTAATATTTACCAGGAAGGAGCTTGTCCCAGCTGAGCATATCCTCAAGTATTTGCTCACATTCCCTAGTATCCTTCAGGAAGCCCTGCTCTGTTGCCTCTTTGATCATTTCATCCCACTTTCGATCATCCATGTTAAAAAATTCATCCTTCATCATCTTCTTCTGGACGTACTCGCGCGCATTATAGAGGTCGTCAATCTCCTCATCGGTCTCGTGGAGCTCCTCGAAGTCGGATTCGAACTCGGCGTTCGTGACGTTCTCCAGCGGCACCATCCGGAGTTCGTCCATCAGCTCATCATCCGTCTCTTCGTGCTTCCTCGAAAGCCCTCGCTTCATGATAGCCTCCATAATCGAAGGAAGTATTTGCTCGTCTCCTTTGAAGTATTGTTCGATAAGGNGTCCATCAGCTCATCATCCGTCTCTTCGTGCTTCCTCGAAAGCCCTCGCTTCATGATAGCCTCCATAATCGATGGAAGTATTTGCTCGTCTCCTTTGAAGTATTGTTCGATAAGACCATTCAGCTCTGTAAGAATATCAAATGGGGAAAAGAGAATGAGAAGTGTGCTAATCAGAGGAGAAGGGAGGGAGGCAAGGTGCGGGTTTACCTTTATTGCTGACATCTTCGAAAGAGAGATCAGCCTTCCTGGAATCGTTTATGGAGGAAGCGGAGGTGTCGCGTTCTGATTCAGCTGCCGCTGCTGGCGGCGGCGGCGGCAGCCGATTAGGAGGCGATTTTTCGGCATCGGAGGAGAAGTGGCGGACGTTGGAGAAAAGTAGGACGCGAAGCCTTGAGGATATGGTGGAGTATGGAAGATGATACGGTTTCGGGAGAGAAGAGGGAGAGAAATAATGGGACGCATGGAGGACATGACAAAGGGTTCGCCGGAGCAGAGTATTGTTCATGCTTGTCGTTAGCCGGACTGACTGACCACGTAGGGTTTAAACCTCAAAAAACGAAGAAAGCGAGAGACGGCCATAAAGTTGGGCCAAGGTCCGTGGGCCGTAGGCCTGTGGGCTTGATTCTTATAACTGTCATGCGTAATTGGAACAGTAACAGTTGTTTTGTTTTAAGAAAGGTTGTCAGCCATCTCATTTTAAGACTAAAAAATCCCGAAAATACCTTGAATGCATTAATTAATATACATGAAAATTTACATTATGTTGGAGAAGGGAAATCTGATGAAATAAAATGGGAGTGAAAGATCATCGAAGGATTCCTCAAGAAAGGCTAAAATACTGAGGATTCCTCCAGAAAGGTCAAAATACTGAATCATTTATTAAATAATTATGAGACATAATTAATGTGAAAATATACTCCCTCGTCAAGTAAACTATAAGTTCTTCCATGATTGTTATGGGATTGTTAGTTATTGATGGTGATTGAACCCATTCAAAAAGAATAATACTTTGTGCTATAGTTAATGAATAAATAAAAAATAATATATACTTCATAATTGTCATGGGCAAGAGATTGAAAATTGCCATCAACTATGTCATCGATTGGTTGATGTTGTATATCTCAAATGGGCCTTTCAAGATGGAGTCAGGAAACTAGTCTATATTGAAGGACCATTTAACTAGTTTAAACTCATATAACTCAGAGGTATTCATAAAGCATAAGGACACTATTCTAGATCCAAAAAGATCACCTAGCTCAAAGAAGCTTGTATATCTTACAAAAAACTCACCCTTTTAAGAGACTCACCTAGTTCAAAGCCTCTTACCTTAGCCTAATAGCCACTCACCAACACAAAAGGCCCTCGCTCGGATTACAAAAAAACTTAGTAACTCTATCCATTAAGACATACAATCTTACTATTTTGTTTGACAGCCTCTTCGGTTAGGCTATAGAAGCCTTTAAGGCACTCTTCGAGATAGTGGTCCATATATAAGATATTAATTATTATGTCCTTATATTTATGAAAATATATTCATCCATTTTGTTATTCATTATTATCGTATTAATTATTTATGATGCCCCAAAATCTTAAAAATGATAGGTCTGAAAGGGTATTTTAACATATGAAATCTACAACAATCTTAGTATTTAATTCATTGGGGAATATGATTTTTTTGATATTTTTATTATGTCCTAATTTCAATTTCTTCTTTTTGCTTCTCTTTCCCTTGATTTGATCAAGAACTTGAAATTATATAAGCAAGATTTATGTGCCATCACATTCAAATTTGAATTCAACCTTCAATTGGGTATGATGAGAATAAATTCATGTTAAGAACCACAAATTATACACCACCATCAATGAATCACCTTGATAGAAAGCATCCCTATACAAGAAAAATCAAAATTTTATAACTAATAGATTGTTTATAGAGATGGATGAGAGAATCAAACAAAAGGTCAAAATAGCATGGGAGTAAGCTCCTCACTCAACCGTAAGGGTGGAGATAGTAGAAGCCACCTTAAATTTCATCATATGAAGTGAACCCGAAAGCGCTATAACACTGACTAAATACTACAAGAAGTGGATCGCCTTGATAGTAAGTATCCCTATACATCGAAAACCAAAAGCTTATAACAAATGGATTGCTTATAGAGATGAATGAGAGAATCATACAAATGATCCAAATAACCTTGGAATGTGATCCTTACATAACCCTAAGGGTGGAAACACTATAGCCACCTTAAACTCTATTGTATTAAGACCTCCCTCAAGAATTAGAGCATTAACATCTATATGAACTATGTATGAGACATAAAAATGAGGAATCTACCCTCCTCCAAGAATAGATAAAAGGAGACCACACTTAACAAATGCTTTCTACAAGAAGATGTTAAAAGCCAAACTATTGGCATAATTCAAGATTTCAGACTTAGCATTATACAAGGGAAGAATCAACCTAGTTTATTAATTTATTACTTTAAATTATCTACCTCAATAATTAACATAACTAATGAAGTAATATATATTCATTAATTTTTTATGGTTTTTTTCNGATCTATTGTAGTAAAGTTTTAATTCAGAAATACTATAATTTTGATTTAAGTAAATATCATAGTGAGATTTTAAAAAAAAAATCAAATAATTAAATTAACTCTGTAGGTACATGCTTATCTAGTCATCAAGTTTAAGAGTTCTAATTCAAGTAATAAAATTAACTCTATAGCCACAAGATTATCTAGTCATCAAGTTTAAGAGTTCTACTTTTCTAACATTTCAAGAATGACTATATGTTGCAATATTAAGTCATCAAGTTTAAGAGTTCTAATTTTTCTATTCATTTCAAGAATGACTATATGTTGTAATATCAAATCACTTAGAATATTCAAATGATTCATGAGAACACTATGACCAAATGAAAATATGTTGAGATTTTCATAGCTATTTTACACTGTTTTTGATGATATTGCATTTTAAAGAAGGGTATTTTTTATGTTTTCTTGCATGTTTGATTAATTATGGTCATTGAAGCAAAAAGATGCAAAAACGGTGCAATTTGGAGCAAAAACGAGCAATAAATGAAAATTTGCCCTATCACCTTTCGATAAGTCTTTCGATGCTTAATCTCTTTTACACTTCTTGCATATTTTTTAATGAGATTAAACTTTAAAGGAATATTTTTTTCATGCTTATTTTGTAGGACTATCTGTTAGGAACACAACGCAACTGAAATGGGCCGAAACGGAGCTAAAATGGAGCCAAACGGAGCGAAACGGTGGAGCTGCGCAGTCTGCTCGCCTACGGCGCCAAAACGGCGCCGACGGCGAGATTTACCCGAGAAGATAAAAAAATGNGATTAAATTTTTAACACCACATAGATTTTTAAAGCTCTTATTTTGGTGGTCAGATATATTATGAATGATATACTATCTTGAAAGGTTGAATAATTATTTTATAAAGTATTTAATAAAGACTCTAAAATTGGTCAATTTATGTGAACCTTTTTTTTGTTACCTTGTTGACCTCACTTTTGGTTGAGGTGTAGTTTTCTCCTCTTTAGTAGCCTAAAGTCAAGTCATAGGACTTTCCTGTTGACTATTCTGACCAAAGGAAAATAAGTTGAGATTTTCATACCTATTTTATACTGATTTTGATGTTAAGAAGGTATTTTTGATGTTTTGTTGCAGGTATGATGAATTATGGTCATTGGAGCAAAAAGATGCAAGAACAGTGCAATTTGGAGCAAAACAAGCAAGAAATGATATTTTGCCCTATCACCTTTCGACAAGTCTTTGAATGCTTAATCTATTTTATACTTCTTGCATATTTTTGAATGAGATTACACTTTAAAGGAAGGTTATTTTCATACTTATTTTGTAGGGCTATCTGTTAGGAACACAACGCAACTGAAATGGGGCGAAATAGAGCTAAAACAAAGCCAAACGGAGCGAAACGGTGGAGCTGCGCAGTCTGCCGCCGACGGCGCCAAAATGGCGCCGACGACAAGATTTACCCAAGAAGACCAAAAAATGACAGAAAAGCTAGCCGACAGCGCCCGAGACGACTATGAATCGACTTTTGGCGGTTATGGGCTGAAATTCAACGTATTTGGACGCTTTTTGAAAGGATTCTTGTGGCAACTCTTCAAACTTCGTCCCTACACTTTAAAAGAACGAATTTAGATTAGAAAAGGAGGGATTTATGTGAGAGGAATGTTAGGAAAAGTGTGGAAAAAGTTTAGGTTTCTTAGAATAGGAGTAGAAAATGTAGATTTCTACCCTTTTGGAGAGATTGGAGAGGGGATTTTGAGAAAATTTGTAAGGAGATGTTCTAGCATTGCATGGATCAGCGGGAGACTTTGTAGGAGAGATTTTCATCTTTCTTTCAAGGGAAAAAGCTAAGTATTTTGTTCTTCATTATCATATGGTTTTGTAAACACTTATCTAGTGGATTTGCTTTTGTTAAATNAATATAATAAGAACATGTTAAATTCTATTTAAATAAATATTTTAATATAAATAATAAGATTTAAATCCCCCCCTACCCTTAACATTCTACGACTGCGTGATTGGAGCTGTAAAAACTGCTTGTTGTTCATGAACTGCTTGTGTTCGACTCGCTAAGCAAACGAGTCAACTAGGGCTATAAAAATAGCTCGTTGTAAGTGACCAGCGTCTCGCTAAACAAACGAGCAGAATACGAAAAATTGCTTGCGTTCGATATATAAACGCGTCAAACACGAACAGTGGTATTTTTTAACCAGTCGAGCATGGGCTCGCTCAAGCTCGGCTCGTTTACACCTACTCACCTGCAAGCTTCCATCTTGCATCGTTGCTACCATTTTTAATTCTTCTCTTCTTCATGTGTGCTCACTCAGTTCACAATTACTAATCACATTACACAATTGACCAACTTAACACTACTTTTAACTTTCTTAATGCACATCAAGCCTTGACCCTATCTCCTCCTTAAAAGCATATTTGTAAAAATAAATTCTAGCCAACAACTTTTTTGTCCATAATGTTTCGACTCTAGCTATCAAGCTAATGCTAACCATCTCTCACAAATCTGCCTATTCTTTATTGACTCACAACAAATATGATTACTCATTAGAGTTTAATAACTAATGAATCAAATTCAGACCCAAACATTTCCATATTACATAAAAATTTCCAAATAGTAACAGTTTTAATTCATGAGTTATTGATGAAAGTTACATGATTATATGAATGTCAACAAATTGGCTTGATGAGAAGATAAAAGTGGTTAATGAAATTTAAAGTACACTCCAATTTCCTAGACCCAACTACCTCCTATAGTCGCACAACTTCTTCTCCTAGCATGTTTATGCCAAGCGTGATGATGTGATTAAATACGATTGTAAGAATGATGATTCTGTGTTTAAGAAAATGAGCTAGTTTGAACAGAGATTTTTTACAGCTAACATTACTGTAACTAAGTTTGAAGAGTCCAGTATTTATTTTTTTCCACAATTCTTCAAAATGAAGAAACATATGCCATCAAAATTAGATTACTTCAATGTCAAAGTGTTCAGTTTGTGTTACCAATTATTGTACGTCCATGAGACAATACAGTTTTGTATGGCACTAATCAAACAAAGATGTAATAATGCATTGTGACTTTGGGAAACAAAACCTCCATAATTTGCTTCAAGTGTTCTAGACTTTAGATAATTTGAATTATTCATTAAGAAAAAAATTTGAATAAAATTAAAATCAAAATTTAACTTGATTGTAACTTGCAACTTGAACTATAGCTTGTTGGGCCATTGATTAATGAATTAAAATTAAAGCTTCTCATATCATCCCTCATCTCTATTCTCGCTCTNGCTTCTCATATCATCCCTCATCTCTATTCTCTCTCCACCAATGGGCTCTGGTTCACTTCCCTTCCCTTTTGGCTGCCCTAGTACCACATCAGTTTGTAGGACGGATAGATTCTAAGACACTCATCAACACCCTAGTCCTTCGGACAGTGGCATAATTTGGGCTTGCATGCAACCACTAGAACAAGGGACGGTTAAAAGATAAGAAAAATAAAAATCAACGGCATAATTTACTAATAAAGGTTATAATATACTCACCAAGGCTCTGTGCTACGTTTTTCAATGAACACAATTATAATTACAACCAAAGAGCCAAAATTTCACAGTATCCATTCTATGTCAAATTCCACTCAACTGCACTATTAGCACAAAACAACAGCGGAGTCCATTGATGGTAAAACCTGTAATAGTTGAGTTTTGCATGGTCATGGCATGTAATCACTGTGAAATAAGGATTTTTGCTAGACAAGAGACAAAAATATCAGCCAGTCGGTAATCATCCTCAAAATCTTCCATCCAAAAGACAATTTCATGCCGCTTTCCGGTAACTATGAAGCAAAGAAACCTTCCATTATGATGAGGNCGCTACGTTTTTCAATGAACACAATTATAATTACAACCAAAGAGCCAAAATTTCACAGTATCCATTCTATGTAAAATTCCACTCAACTGCACTATTAGCATAAAACAACAGCGTAGTCCATTGATGGTAAAACCTGTAATAGTTGAGTTTTGCATGGTCATGGCATGTAATCACTAAGGATCTTTGCTAGACAAGAGACAAAAATATCAGCCAGTCGGTAATCATCCTCAAAATCTTCCATCCAAAAGACAATTTCATGCCGCTTTCCGATAACTTTATGAAGCAAAGAAACCTTCCACTATGATGAGTACAAATAAAATTTTAAGAAAATAACAGTCTCCCTTTCTGCCAACCCCTCTTTTGCTAGGTATGCAGTAAAAGAAGTCTGATCTAAATTATTTGATAATGGATTCATTAGTANATGATGAGGACAAATAAAATTTTAAGAAAATAACAGTCTCCCTTTCTGCCAACCCCTCTTTTGCTAGGTATGTAGTAAAAAAAGACTGATCTAAATTTTTTGACAATGGATTCATTAGTGACTTCAACGGACAAGTTATAGAAAGAGCGGCTAGAAATATGGCGAGTGATCCTAACGGCTATCTTAATATTTACCAGGAAGGAGCTTGTCCCAGCTGAGCATATCCTCAAGTATTTGCTCACATTCCCTAGTATCCTTCAGGAAGCCCTGCTCTGTTGCCTCTTTGATCATTTCATCCCACTTTCGATCATCCATGTTAAAAAATTCATCCTTCATCATCTTCTTCTGGACGTAATCGCGCGCATTATAGAGGTCGTCAATCTCCTCATCGGTCTCGTGGAGCTCCTCAAAGTCGGATTCGAACTCGGCGTTCGTGACGTTCTCCAGCGGCACCATCCGGAGCTCGTCCATCAACTCATCATCCGTCTCTTCATGCTTCCTCGAAAGCCCTCGCTTCATGATAGCCTCCATAATCGAAGGAAGTATTTGCTCGTCCCCTTTGAAGTATTGTTCGATAAGGCCATTCAGCTCTGTAAAAATATCAAATGGGGAAAAGAGAATGAGAAGTGTGCTAATCAGAGGAGAAGGGAGGGAGGCAAGGTGCGGGTTTACCTTTATTGCTGACATCTTCGAAAGAGAGATCAGCCTTCCTGGAATCGTCTATGGAGGAAGCGGAGGTGGCGCGTTCTGATTCAGCCGCCGCTGATGGCGGCGGCGGCGGCGGCCGATTAGGAGGCGATTTTTCGGCATCGGAGGAGAAGTGGCGGACGTTGGAGAATTGTAGGACGCGATGCCTTGAGGATATGGTGGAGTATGGAAGATGATATGGTTTCGGGAGAGGAGAGGGAGAGAAATAATGGGATGCATGGAGGACATGAGAAAGGGTTCGCCGGAGCTGAGCATTGTTCATGACTAGTCGTTAGCCGGACTGAATGACCACGTAGGGTTTAACCTCAAAAATCGAAGAACTGGCCATAAAGTTGGGCCAAGGTCTGTAGGCCGTGGGCCGTGGGCCGTGGGCCTGTGGGCTTGATTCTTGTAAGTGTCATGCGTAATTGGAACAGTAACACTTGTTTTGTTTTAAGAAAGGTCGTCAGCCATCTCATTTTAAGGGAAAATTTTTGGGTGCGATAGACGTACCCAGCGCTGCGTGCGATATTGGGGTTATACCGAGGGTACAAAAAAGTTACATCCACGGTATAACCCCTTGTAACCTTACTGTAATTTGTTGTAACCTATATGTACCCTAAAATAAGTTTCGCGCTTCTGTTATCATATATTAAGATGTTACACGTAAGTTACAAGGAGGTTACAGAGAGGTTACAAGGGCTTATACAATGGATGTAACCCCCTTGTACCCTCGATATACCCCAATATCGCACGCAGCGCTGCATACGTCTATCGCACGCAAATTTTTAAGACTAAAAATTCAGCTGTAAATACCTTGAATGCATTAATTAATATACATGAAAATTTATATTATGTTGGAGAAGGGAAATCTGATGAAATAAAACGAGAGTGAATGATCATCGAAGGATTCCTCAAGAAAGGCCAAATACTGAATTATTTATTAAATAATTATGAGACATAATTAATTTGAAAATATACTCCCTCATCTAGTAAACTATAAATTCTTCCATAATTGTTATGGGATTGTTAGTTATTGATGGTGATTGAACCCATTCAAAAAGAATAATACTTTGTGCTATAGTTAATGAATAAATAAAAAATAATATATACTTCATAATTGACATGGGCAAGAGATTGACAATTGCCATCAACTATGTCATCAAATGGTTGATGTTGTATATCTCAAATGGGCCTTTCAAGATGGAGTCAGGAAACTAGTCTATATTGAAGGACCATTTAACTAGTTTAAACTCATATAACTCAGAGGTATTCATAAAGCATAAGGACACTATTCTAGATCCAAAAAGATCACCTAGCTCAAAGAAACTTGTATATCTTACAAAAAACTCACCCATTTAAGAGACTCACCTAGTTCAAAGCCTCTTACCTTAACCTAGAAGCCACTCACCAACACAAAAGGCCCTCGCTCGGATTACAAAAAAAAAACTTAGTAACTCTATCAATTAAGACATACAATCTTACTCTTTTATTTGACAGCCTCTTCGGTTAGTCTATAGAAGCCTTTAAGGTGCTCATCGAGATAGTGGTCCATATATAAGTTACTAATTATTATGTCTTTATATCTATGAAAATATATTCATCCATTTTGTTATTCATTATTGTCGTATTAATTATTTATGATGCCCGAAAATCTTAAAAATGATAGGTCTGAAAGGGTATTTTAACATATGAAATCTACAACAATCTTAGTATTTAATTCATTGGGGAATATGATTTTTTTTAATTTTTTTATTATATCCTAATTTCAATTTCTTCTTTTTGCTTCTCTTTCCCTTGATTTGATCAAGAACTTGAAATTATATAAGCAAGATTTATGTGCCACCACATTCAAATTTGAATTCAACCTTCAATTGGGTATGATGAGAATAAATGAATGTTAAGAACCACAAATTATACACCACCATCAATGAATCACCTTAATAGAAAGCATCCCTATACAAGAAAAATCAAAATTTTATAACTAATAGAATGTTTATTGAGATGGATGAGAGAATCAAACAAAAGATCAAAATAGCATTGGAGTAAGCTCCTCACTCAACCCTAAGGGTGGAGATAGTAGAAACCGCCTTAAATTTCATCATATGAAGTGAACCCTAAAGCGCTATAACACTGACTAAACACTATAAGAAGTGGATCACCTTGATAGTAAGTATCCCTATACATGGAAAACCAAAAGCTTATAACAAATGGATTGCTTATAGAGATGAATGAGAGAATCATACAAATGATCCAAATAGCCTTGGAGTGTGATCCTTACTTAACCCTAAGGATGGAGACATTAGAAGCCGCCTTAAACTCTATCGTATTAAGACCTCCCTCAAGAATTGGAGCATTAACTTCTATATGAACTATGTATGAGACATAAAAATGAGGAATCTACCCTCCTCCAAGAATATATAAAAGGAGACCACACTTAACAATTGCTTTCTACAAGAAGATGTTAAAAGCCAAACTACTGGCATAATTCAAGATTTCAGACTTAGCATTATACAAGGGAAGAATCAACCTAGTTTATTAATTTATTACTTCAAATTATCTACCTCAATAATTAACATAACTGATGAAGTAATATATATTTATTAATTTTTTTATGTTTTTTTTCCTCTAATGATTCTCATGACTTGCTGAGATACATAACCCTTAAAAGAATTTTCTTATATAGTTTTCTAGTGCTCATAGACCCTAAAAAAACTTATAGATTCTCTTAAAAGTTAAATAGGTGATATGTGACTTTATGGTGAGATTTTAGAGAGAAGTAATATATATTCATTAACTTTTATAGTTTTTTTTCCCTTTAATGATTCTCATGACTTGCTGAGATACATAACCCTCAAGAGAATTTTCTTATATAGTTTTCTAGTGCTCATAGACCCTAAAAAAATTATAGATTCTCTTAAAAGTTAAATAGGTGATATGTGACTTTATAGTGAGATTTTAGAGAGAAATGTTAAAACTCAAAGATCTACATCGACAATCACCAAAATTACCTTTTATAATGCTTGTTAGAAAGGCCATTTTTGATATTCACTTGGGTTTTAATAGACCAAAGTTTTATTAAGCTACTAAAACTTACCAATAATCATTGATTGCTAAAGGGATGCCCTAATAAGAACAAACTTCCATAGAGCTATTAATGATGATAGAAGGCGATCCCAAATTTAAAGAGCAAAGAAGCGGTTGCACTTTCAAAATCATTCATATCATTAAGGGATAATGTTGGTTTAATTTTAAGAGGGGCTTACACGTTTTCCTCTTCAACCTACCCTTAAACTTGAGGATCTAGTTCAAAGAATTTCTTAGATGACTTTGCTAAAGAATTAGTAAATTGTTGAACCTAAACTTAGAGTCAAACAAATGTCTCCCCTCCTTAGTTCAAGATGAACTTAATTTGGTCTTTAATTCATTCGATTGAAGTTAATTTGCTTATGATTAAATCATTAAGAGTCAAGAATCAAACATCATTATAAGACCCATGATACCCTTGAGTACCCTTAAGACACTTGAACCCTGGAATCCAATTCAAAACATTAAATTCTTTCCTAGGAGGCTCTAGACCCACTTTGACTCACCTTGTGATCCTAACTTATTAGTTCAACCCATTTAATCTAACCTACCCATAATCACCTTATAACACCCAACAATCAAACAAAATCAAATTTCCTACTTAATTCCTTGGTTCCAAATGAACTCAACTAGTTCTTAGATTATTAAGAACCATACTTATGTTAGATGGGAATCTACTAAACCTAAACCTATAGACCACCATATAATCCCTTAAAAATCTTTCCAAAGAAAAATATTAAGATAAAATTAAATTAAATTTAATTTAAAATCAAAATAAAACAAAACTTAAAGCTAAACCAAACATAAACATAAACTTAAATTAGGCTTAAGAAATCTAAAAGTAAAGTACCACCAGACTTAAATAAATTAAGGAAACTTAAACTAAAGTTATATTAAAATTAAAACTAAAACTAAACAAAAACAAAAAAAAAACTAAAACTAAAGTAAAGATGAAATAATATTAAAACAAATATAAAATTAATGATGATGACATTGTAGAATTGATAAGTGGATGTTGCAAGCAAATGTTAATGATTTATGTCGAACTATAATTATAAGCTATGAATAGAATGTTGTCTACTCTCTATCTCAACCCTTAAGTAGAATGTGTATCATAATTGCATCCTAATTCTTTAGATTTATCAATATAGTCACTTAGAATTTTCAACTCATAGTGTATCTCCCCAATGGGATTAAATTTTTAACACCACATAGATTTTTAAAGCTCTTATTTTGGTGGTCAGATATATTATGAATGATATAATATCTTGAAAGGTTGAATAATTATTTTATAATGGATTAAATTATTTAATAAAGAATCTAAAATTGGTCAATTTTTGTGAACCATTTTTTTTGTTACCTTGTTGACCTCACTTTTGGTTGAGGTCTAGTTTTCTCCTCTTTAGTAGCCTAGAGTCTAGTCAAAAGACTTTCCTGTTGACTATTCCTAGAGAACTAGGAAAGGAACCCTCTCCATTAGAAACTTTAAACCATTCTTTGCTCAAATTGAAGTTCTATATATTGGTCTTAACCTCTAGCACTTAGTAGGTGAGGTCAATATGGGGTAGCTCAAGGTGAATCCCCATGTCGACACTATTTTGGTTGGAGTTGCCCGTAAGAAGCTGTCGGTCACCGGAATCAAAATCTCGTCGTCAGCTTCGAAAGGACATTTTAATGTTTAGAAAAATATGAAATCAAACTGACCCCATATTTTTCATAGTTTAAATGAAAGAGTGTTGTACCTCAAATCCTGTATCTATCCCAAAGGATAAACACAAGACTTGAGGATGAGGCTCGATAAAAATATTTAGTTTTAGAAAAATATAAAATCAAACTGACCCCATATTTTTTATAATTTAAATGAAATAGCATTGTACTAAATCCTGTATCTATCCCGAAGGATAAACACAAGACTTGAGGATGAGGCTCGATCAAATAAAATAAGGAATATACGACATCTGTTTGGTCTGTGAAGCCATTTTATTTGCCGATAATTTTTCCTATTTAATATGAAGAATTAAATAGGATTTATATTAAGTTGGGTTCGAGAAAAGCTTCACATAAGGGTAAGCCCCTATAGTTAATTATATCTTAAATGACCGAAGTCATCTAATAAAATGCTCGATAAAAATCAAGAAATATTATCTTCAAGGAATTCAAAGGAAAGGACTACTCAACGAAATCAGACAAAGAGGTGTGAAAGGGAGTGGCTCAAACTTGGAGCATTTTATTTTTGGAATCCAAAGGAGGAAGATCTAGGGGATGTAATAGATTCTGAGGAAAACCACAATGAATTTCCAGTCTATCCTAATGTTTGGCTTCAGTTTTTAGGAGAAATGTTTAAGTGTTTCATCCTGCTAATTTTATTAATTTAGGGCTTACATTTGTGTGGAACGATCACACAAATAGTCTGGAAGATGTGAGGATTTATGTCGTAACGAACGACAACCTCGGAATCCTAAGATGAGTTAGGGCTTATATTGTAGAGCAAAGTTGTACAAAGACCTGAATATGAGGTGAGAATTTATGTTGCATAAGTAAACAACCTTGACATCCTATGGCTTGGTTGTTTAATTCTAAGGAATGAACTGGTTTAGCTGGTGAAGTCATGTTTTGCTGTTGAAGATGGCCGTGCTGCCCACCATGCTAGCTCCAAGCTCCTTGCCGTGGCAATTTTAAGTTTTTTAGGTTGTCAAGTTATGGTGTCAAATCAGGTGGCCCTATGGTTGTAGTTCTTTAAATTTTATGGGGCATGTTAAAGTTGATTAGAGCGGCACCAGTTAGGATCCAACGGTTCCCTCATTTAGGTACCATAATTCAATTGAATTTACTTAGTCCAAATGAGTTTACTAAACTCAACTTAATGTGTTCCATAATTTCATTTAGACCGTGGGAAGCCTCGTTAGCAACCGTAGGTTACCTGGGTTCCCGATCATCCAATAGATACGTCTTAATTTAGTTGTAGTTGTTGTTTTTGTGATTAAATTTTGAGTTCTCTTATATTTTGAACGTTGTGGAGGTGAATTTTATCTTGGTTGATTCTAACTTTCGTTTTGGTTTTGGTTTTGTGACTATTCTGATAGTTTTAGTTTTCATGCAGGGTGACATCGTTGTTTAGCATGCAGGTTTGTATTAACATCAAAAGTACAATATGAAAGTACAAGAAAGACGGCACTGTAAACTATAAAAGAGTACCTGACGAGTCTTCTCGTTCCACCACGTAAAACTCAAAATACATGTCAGGGCATTTTATATGAAGCAGGAAAGTAAAGTTTAGGCAACCTACATAACCCTAGGTCATGCCTTGGTGGGCCCCTATTAGTTTGATTAAGGATGAATTTGTTAAGCAAAGCACATTGAGTTCAGTAGACCTCTGAGGTATCCAACAAGTTAGGAGAAAGAAGCAAGTTCATGCTTCCCTCTCACTACCTAGTGAAAGGCCTCGAGCTCATTTAAATTTATTGTGTTGCTTAATAATTCACCCTATGAACACCCTAATGCTCAATGAATATTGATGTCCTGATTATCTCTAAGAGTAGGGTAATTATCATTTGTAATTTAATTTGAAAGATTATATGAATGAAGACCCTTAAAGGGGGCAAGTTAGTGTTGTTGGAACACTTAGCCAAATTTTGGTCCTAATTGGGCTTGTGTTGTTTTAATGGTGTTAAACTTTAGTTATGTTTGCTTTTCTAATCCTCATTTAATCCGTCTTGATTTAACTTAGATCACTACTAAGTCCTTAAGACCTAGGTGAGTGTCTTAATTACTTTTGAAAAGGTTAAGTTTTAGGTGATCATGATTCATTATTTGAGTTCATTTGAAAATTAGTAAGGGTATTAAATTGATTAATTATTGACTTCAAAAGTCATACCCTTAGGTCCTAGGTTCATTTAATTTTAATGAACTTCCAAATTCTAATAATTTAGAAATTTATTAATTTATCTTTTTAATTAGGAAAGTGAGATTGGTTTCTACCAATTAATCTCCTTTTTAATTTCAGTCATCCAAAAAAGTTAATTAAGATCAGAGGTTGTTCATTTCCCTCCTTGAACTAAGCTTAAATGTTAATTAAGGTCAAATTCCTAAAATTACACTTTTGCCCCTAAGGCTCTAATACTTTATAGTTTGTCAAATTCAATTCAAATGACTTTGAAATTTTTATCCTAATTTAGTCATGAGTCAATTAAGATATCAGAGAAGAATTCCTAAAATTACACTTTTGCCCCTAAAGCTCTAACACTTTATAGTTTGTCAAATTCAATTCAAATAACTTTGAAATTTTTATCCTACTTTAGTCATGAGTCAATTAAGATATCAGAGAAGAAAATGTGATTTTTCAAAATTTAATTTAATTTATATATTTATTTTCATGCAAAAATAGAATTTTCCAAAGAAAATTTGATAACTTGACCAACGTGAAGTCTATTCACTTAAAATTTTAACTGGAGGTATACTTAGTCTAGAGAACCATTTGGAATAAATTTCATGATTTTTTGAATTTTATTTGAATTATTATAATTATTTCAATTTATGGGGTACTTATTAAATATAAAATATTTTAAATGTGGAAAATTAAGTTTTAAATTTTTTAAAAATTTCCATAATGTCTAAGAACCTATAGAAGCAAATTTTATATTTTTTTGATTTTTATTTGATTTATTAAAATTATTTTAGTGGAAATCCTTTTTTTAGCCTTTAAAAATTATTTTAAGCTTCAAAATACAATAGCTTTATTTAGAAAATCAAGAAAAATATTCCAATTGTTTATAAGTACTTATAAAAAAATTTAGAACATTTCCATAAATTTTATTATTTTTGTGATTTTTATGAATTTTTAATTATTTTAAATATTTAAAAATAGGCTAAAAATGAAGTTTTTATTTTAAATACCATTTTATTTTTATAAAATTCCGCTGATCACAGAGAACTCCAAAAACAAGTTTTCATAATTTTTTTAGTTATATTTTGATTTTTTTTAAATTATTTTAGTGTCAAAAAAGATATTTAACTTGGAAAATCAACTTAGGTCATCAAATGAACTCAAAATGCTTTGAAATTTTTATGAAGAGTTCTCTGAATCTTAGATAACAGTGGAGATAAAAAATCAAGTCATTTTGATGTTTGTGTTTTCCAAAATTAATTACCTTAGTGTTTTAGGGTTTATGAAGATTGGGTTCATTTTGAATGACTTGACTCATGAGAAATTTTTTAAAGGGTTCTCTAGTCATAGTGAACCTATCAAAATTTTCTTGGATTTTTCTAAGCAGCATGCTGATTATTATGATTAATTTATTTAAATAATAGATATAAACTTGAAAAATATGGACATCTGTCTAGAGGTCTCATCTGACTTTGGAAAAATCAAGAAGTGTTCCCCTTGATAGAGGCTACAAAATGCCAAAAATTCAAGCTATGGTGATAAGCTTACATGCATGAAGAGTTAAAAGACTCCCAACACTAATTCAAATGGACATAAATTTTAATCCACATTGTTCTCCTCTATTCACTTAGCAAGAGGATATTTTTATTTTTTTTTGTGACTTTTCTACACCAAGATATGGATTTTTGAAGTTAAGGGTTTATTTTCTGAATTTTTTTTAATTCCCTATTTATCTATTTAAATGCGCGTCACCACATCATCCTAGGCAGCTCTGAAGCTCCACGTCGCGCTCTAGTTTGATGCCACCATCCACTTCAGTGCTGAATCAGCCCACGATTTATGTCTCGAAGCGCTGTCCGGCTTCATTTTGACCGTCCATCAGATACACACTTGATTGAACGACGCTCCGTCATCATCCCCGATAGCCTAGCCTGAGAATCTTCCATTTTCCAAGCTTGATATCTCCCTCATTTCTCAACCAAATTAAGTGAATTTTTTTATGACGCTCATCTAAACTAGAGGAACATATCTATACAATTAATATGCCATAAAATCAACTCAAAGTAAATGGAGAATCTAAATAGGCTCGGGATGAGGAGGAGTTCAATACCTTTGCTCTGAGAAGGGAAGCTTCAATCAGAGATGCTTGGCACGTTTGTTGGAGACTAAGGAGGCTAGGGATTGAGCCTCTTGTTGTGGTGTAAGGTCTAGGTATGAATCAACCAAGCTTGATTTTAGGTGTTGATCAAAGTCTATGCTAGGGGCTCAGTGAAAGGGGGATTTGATGGGGCTTTGTCTTCTTTCAGTGTTGTGAAGGTGTGGGTACAAGTAATTGAATTTTGGTGGACTGTGGGAGTGTAATGAGCTCTGTCCTGGTTTTAGGCAGAAATTTGAACTCAAAATTCGGCGTCTATAGTGGGAATCAGTGGGGGAAGATGATTAGATTGCACTGAGGAGGTCACAAAGAAGCTCTGTGAGTGATTTGGGAAGCTCTCTCTGAGAAAATTTCAGCACACCTTTCCATGGTCGTGGAGGTGAGCTTTTTATAAAAAATGGCCAATGGGTGGCTATGTGGGTCAATTGAGGGGTGCAAAGTGCTATTTATGACGAGGGCAGAGAGGCTCCAACATTTTATTTGGATGAGGTGGCCTCTAGGTTTGATTTGGGTGAAGCTCAAGAGGAGGTGGCCCTTGGTTTTGGCTTCTCTGGCTACTAGGCCGGCCGACCATGGCAGAGGGAGGCGGCTAGGTGTCCAGGGACCTCAGAGAAATATGTTACAGCAATTTAATGGGCTTGGGTTTAGTTTTGACAAAAAGAATCTTAAGTTTAAGCAATTATGGCATGAAATCCCTTGATTTAAGGGACCATTGGTCCATGGGTCACTTAGCTTGGGTTAGATGAGTTTTGGCTCAGTCTTAGGGTCTAACTAATGACTGTGGAGTCATTAATTTGATGGTATTCGGGTGCTTAGGCTACATTTAGTGCATGGGTCCAAGTGGGTGCAAATGACCAAAACTTGGGTTTGGGATAGGCTAGCCATGCCCTTGAGCCCAATTGATTTATGAACTTGATGTAGATGATTGTAATGAACATTTTTTGTGAAGGATGAATAGGGTTTTGAGTTCAATTGGAGGGTTAATTTGAAGGATTTTGGAGATTTGGTCAATTTGAGCATGTTGGGCTAGACTTGGGTCTAGATTGGGCTAACCTTGGGCTAAGTCCAAATTGATGGTTGAAAATGGTCAAAAAGAACCTCATGAATATTTTTTAACATAAATTGGGTGCTAATTTTGGGGTCAAGGCATTCAATTTGATGAGATTAGGTCATGTGGCCAAAATTGGGGCTTTGATCTAAATCAAAATTGGGCTCAAAGCATGGGCTAATTGAGCTTGGATTTGGTTTATTTTGGTTACATTGAAGGTGAATTTGAGTTTGGGATTAAAATTTGGGGATATTTGGATCAAATTTTTGGACATTTGAGTTGAATTTGGGGAGATTTGGGTCTTTAAAGGCAAATTTGGGGGTCTTGGTCGAAGACAGTCAAATTGGCCAAATTGGGTCAAATGGTAGTTGATAAAAATGAAATTGGGAATATTTGAAATATTTTGGGAATTTTTGGGATTTTTTAGAATTTTTGAAATTTTGGGCCCATGAGGGGCGTTTTGGTAATTTGACAATTTTTGGTGATTTTGAATAATTTGGGTGTTTTCGAAAGGTTTGAAATGATTTTTGAGCAAGTTTGGGTATTTTGGATAAATTTGGGAATTTTGGCCAAATTTGGGGTTTCAAGGGTACTTAGGTAATTTGGGGGAGTTTAGAGGCAAAAGACCAGACTGAGTATTTTGGATAAAATTGGGGAACTAACCACCAAAAGTAAGCCATGGACTAATGGAAACTCCATTTGGGTCCTCTATGTACTGGTCTTAGCTAAGCCCTAGCCTAGGGCTAGTAGGTTTAGGGGACCATCTACATGAGTTTCCCAAAGGCTCAAGGGACCAAAGTCAGGAAATTTTAGGTTTAGGGTAGTGAGTGATTGTGAGTGAAGTGAGTGCCTTAACTCTATACCAACACCCAAGATCAACCCTAAGGTCAAATAGCTCTATAGGAACTCTCCTTGAGCTCCCTCATAAAGACCCCACCTACTAAGTGCTAGAGGTTATGACCGATATGTGGAACTTCAAGTTGAGTAAAGAAGAGTTTAGAATTTTTAATGGTGAGGATGCCTTTTTCTAGTTCTCTAAGAATAGTCAATAGGAAAGTCATGTGGCTAGACCCTATGCTACTAAAGAGAATGACTAGACCTCAACCAAAAGTGAGGTCAACACCTCATAGGACTACTTGGCCTTAGGGTTGACCCTGAGTGTTGGTCTGGAGCTAGTTCACTCATTTACACTCACTTTCACTCGCTTGCACTCACTTTCACTCACTCACTCATACCCCTAAACCCAAACTTGTTAGCTTTAATCCCTTGATACTTTGGGACACTTGTGTAGATGGTCCCCTAGACCCACTAGCCCTAGGTTGGGTTTTGGATAAGACCAATACATAGAGAACCCAAATGGAGATTTCATTGGTCCGTGGCTCAAATCAGGATGTTTGGCACCTCAATTTCACTAAATTACCCAACTCACCCTTTTGTCCCCAAAACCAACTTACACCCTTTAATTGAATTCAATTCGATCTCAATCTTCCCCAATTTCAGTTCTAAACTCAAATTCATCTTTCATATGATCAATTCAATCTCAACTTAAATCCAAAACCCCCAATTTTGCCCTAATTTTGCCATGTCTCCAAATATCACCAAAATGAATGCCCAAAATCCTCTAAATTGAACCTCTAAACCAATTCAAAATCACTTCAAATTTTTTCTAAACCTCTCATGACAACCATCTACACCATCCTGATTAAATGAGCTTGAACCAAAATTTTGATGGAAATTAAATTTGACTCTTTTTCAACCCGGTCGTCGACAGATCTTGGATGACGAAATGGACTACTCCAATGCATTCGGAACGTCCATTTTACCTATGGATGACGTTCATTTTGCTTCAATGGCGTGTTTGAGAGAAAAAACACAAAATGGAGCTTATTATTATAATAATAATAATAACAATATTATTACTAGTATTATTATTAGTATTATTATTATTATTATTATTATTATTATATATAACATTTCCCCTCTCTCCCTAAATCCCTAAACCGATCGTCCCCTCCCGTTCGCGAAGTCGGTCGCTCCCTCCCGTTCGTGACCTCCTCTCGGTCACGATCCCTCGAGCCGCACACATAGCCCATCCCTTGTTGCATTTCTTATCTCCTTTGTCTGCTCCTCTACTCGCTCTCCCATCACATGCCTGCGCCATCCCTATCGCGATCTTATCTCTTGCTCCCTGTCGCCCCTTGCTGCCATTTGGATGATGGCTCCTTCTGTTTGGTTCACCACAGGTAAGTTCTGGGAGGCTTTCTCCTCCTTTCTTGGTTATAAGGGCCACATTTGGAGGGATTTGGGGGTGGGTTGAAATTTTGAGAGAAGGGGAGGTTCTGCCCAAATTTTGGGGATGCATCTCTTTATGATTTTAGAGCTTCGTAGCCTCATTTGGTGGCCTCAATTTCATGTGTTTAGGCCTTTGAAATTCTGCTTTTCTCTTGGGTAAATTCAAGCAAGGTATCCTCCTTCCCCTCCTCTTCCCTCTTCTCTCTTTTCTTTTCTGCTCTGCTCGATTGAGGTTGTCTATGGGTTGTTCCAGTTGGTATTGTGTGCTTGAATCACTGCTGGTAGTTGGGCTTTTAGTTAGCTGGAAAGGTTAGCATTCCCTGTTAGCTTTAGCCTAAATACTACGTGCTGTTAAATCAAAAATGTGATGTAACAAGTTTGCTTTCTTTAATTAGTACCTTATGTTGGATTTACTACAAACGAGCTTGTTGGGCCTTGTTTTATTGCTTTTTCTGGCCCTCTCTGTTCAAAATACATGCACAAGTTAGTATCTAATTTTAGAGGCTCTTTTTTTTGAAGTTTCATTTGGGGGCCTTGTTTCGTTACCTAACTGTTGCCCTTTTGTTTTGGAACATATGAAGGTGATAATATTTAAAGTTGAGGGCTGCTGAAACTCTTGCTTCAGGGCTTAGTTTTGTTTCTCTGCTTCCTGTTATTCCCTTGTTTGAAACACATGTTGGATGACATGTTTAATTCTCTCTAATTATAAGACTTTAAAAAAACAAAAAAAAAGAAGAAAGGGAGGTATTTTTGAGGTCTTAGTTTAGTTCCATTGCTGCGATTTACCTATCTAAAAGATATGCTAGATGGAATGTTGATTTTGGGGCTTGTTTTGGTGGCTCGGTTTTGCTTCACAACTGCTCTATTTTGTTTGAAACATGTATTGTATGGAAGATTTGGTTTTAAAGCCCTTGGAACTTATGTGGGTGGCTTGTTTTTTGGCTTCCCTACTAACTATTATCCTCTTACTCGAATCACACGTTGAATGAAACTTTTGCCCCCGCCTAGTGCTGAGCTTGGTTTGGTCCCTGTCCTGAGTGACAGCGACTTTATATATGTTTAAAAATATAAGTAACTAATACGGTTGGTAAAAGATTTAACTCCTCAGCAACTGTACCAAAACTTAATAACAATAATAGATTCGATAAAGATGGATGTATAAAATATTCAATAATTGTAAAGCCACACTTATTAACACAAGTATACGTATTGCTCAAGTAATATAAGGCTCTAATGGAGTCGTAGATATCGATCCCATAGGGAGTAATATTAGAACTACGAACTAAGATTTTAGAAAAAGCAATCCTCAATTGTAACAATAGAATTCAATTTGTTTATTTGTCACTAATNATATATATATATATACATTAAATTAAATCCAAATTATTTTTCATACTTTTCAAAAAATCCCGGCCAACATCGATCATTTGGGGCTACATTGCTTAAGTAAGTAGGAAGTTCAGATGATTGTTAAAGAGGTATATTTTAGATTATGCAGTGCACACTAGTCTGGCCCTAATATGAAAGAAGAAACCAAATGAATAGAGGTTATTAACTTCAAATGATCAGCGATTGTATGGAGACAGTTAGACATTGTTGCTAATGTCAATTACATGGAGTAGTCCGACATCAACCTCCGACATCTCATAATGAATTTCATTACAAGTTTCATAACTCCTTTGTCGGTCATCACATCTCTATCCATCTACCGGTGGATCATTAGCTTAGCAACACATTTTTGTGACCCTCCAAACAAAATGTGTTCCAAACTCTATGAAGTCATTTACTTTGAATATTTAAAATCTTAATCTGAATCTCAAATCTGATTCAGTCTGAATCTTTGAAATCTTAATCTAAAACCTGATTTGCTTTGAATCCTCTGAATCTCAAATCTGATTCACTCTGAATCTTCAAATTCTTAATCTGAAATCTGATTTACTTTGTATGCAGAACTAAAATATGGCTTATACACAATTTTAAATCTTATCACCACTCCCATTCATAATTTCTATCTAATTTCCAATAAACCACTTTTGAGATTATAGATGACAATTGACTCCTCAATTAATTGATTGCAGGGATTTCATCAGAGAAGCTCATCCTCTCCTTTAAATATAGCATCTCTTCAAAAATTGATCAAGCACATTTAACAAACATCAAGTGCAATGCAAGAACTACAAATCCCTATATACCATAAATAATTGAACCTAAAGAAGCTTTTAAAATAAGGTCCCTCATTAATTTCTTTATAAAGGAAAATTTTGATGCTTCAATTTTGGAAAAGAAGTCAAAAGAGATTAACACAATGTAAAGAAGGGTCACTAAGAACTTTTAACCGAGAATCTTAAAACAAAAAACACAATGGAAGAATATGGGTTGACTAAACAAAAGACTGCACACCATGGTGACCAAGGCGTTATAAATCTGAAAAACATAATAGGTATTGATTAAGAAAAATAATATATCTACGGAACTTTCCTCATTAGTCAGAGATAATATAGCCATAAAAAGTTTTTCAAGTAGATTATTGTCAGGAGAGCAAGATCAACCACCTCAGACTAAACCCGATCACCAGTCAATGAAGTGTAAAAAACAATTCTTTGAACATATCAAAAAGGTGAGAGTCTAGCAAGTCAACATATTAGATGGGTTTCAATTTTACAATGACATATTCACCAATACAAAACAAAAATACGTTATCAGAGTCATATGTGAGCTTTGTGTAGGGTCTATTAAAAAAACAGACTTTCTATGAACCTAAAAAATAGTTAAAGGAGAAATACAAAACTAAACTACAGTTTAGGTGTTGTCATAACCTTGAATGGGACTCCCAAGGCCACTTTCCATGTGTCTCTCACAATGTGGAAGTGGATCCATTACCAATAATCTTCAAATAAGTGATCAATAAATTGATCGCATGGAGATTTCTATGACCCTTATCTAGGCTTGATAGCTGCACAGTTGACATTTATGATAAGGGAGGTTACATTACGCCACAGATGATCACCATGATTTTAAACAAACCCTGTGTATACTCTCACTTGTGAGCTAAGGTAATATAGTTTTCAGAAGCAAGTTTAAGACAAAAGGTCCATGAAAATTCAGTGGGTCATGTTCCATTTCTTTACTACGAGGCTTAGTTCTGGTAGTAGATTAAAGTAATGTTAACTTGCTCAAGAATCACATACTATCTTTCCCCAAAAAATGGGTCTCCATCGTCTTCAAACAGATGAAAAGCTTAAAAAGACCGCCCAATTACCTCTAAGATATAATGTTATAAAGTACAAAGTTATTGCAGTTCTAAAGATATGATGTTATTTACATGTTTTGATGTCATAATTATCAATTTTTGTCATATGTTATGTCTATGAAAAATTTTTTTTCTATCAATAGGAATGTATAAATTACAATGGATATGTTTATTAATGAATTTATGCTTTTTTGCTCAAAAGCAAGATCTTTACTGGCTGAATAAATGTGATGTTTAATGAGTCTTGAACACTTATCAAGATGATGTTTAGATAAACATACAAACAAATTTTTAGATTCACAATGGTATGAAAAATTTTAAAATTGAACATTTCAATAAAAAATCTTAATTTCCTTAAAAAAGCAAAACGCTATAGTCAAAGCAATTACTTTCAAATATTGAAACCTCTCTTAGTCTCAAGAATCTCATCCTCAGACTATCCCACTTACTTTTTGGATAAGTTGTAATGCCTAATGTAGTGTCTTACATTCAAATATAGCTAGAAGACTCACAGTTGTCCAAGAAAGGGGTAACTTTTTTACTACACCAATTTAATAAATTAATCTAACAAAGTTCTAATACATACATAATGAACAATAGATCCATTTTGCACTGCTTCAAGTCTATTTGGAACTTGGAGCACACCTCACATAGCACCAACATGATGGGACCAGGTTGATTGATCTTAGGCTAGTTAAAGTTGGTTCTGGTGATCAATCCTTTATGCTAAGTTTTTTTTCTCAACTTAGTATATCACACACAAAAAGAAGTTTGTTTTTGATCCATCAAAAGTTGGAACAAACCACACATGGCACCACACTGTGTGATCAAGTTGGTTGACTTCAAATAAGTCAGAACTAATTTTGGTTTTCAATCATTTGGGCTATTAAATCTGAGATGCAATGAATTAAAAATGTCCCTTTTAGTTTAGCCCATTATAATTTTTTTAACCTTCTTCAGGCCCATTGGAAGTTGGAGTATGCCTCATGTGGCACCAGCACAATGTGATTAGGTTGATTATCCTTTCTACAATCGTCAGTCCGTTGAGTTAGTAAATTTGGGTTGAGGTATATCTTACTCCCATCATGTATACTTATTTCACACAACAAATGGTTAGTTGAACTTAGTTTGATCTTATTCAAACTCTCCACAAGTTTGGCTTTGGTCCATTGAAGATTAGAGAAGCCTCGTGTTGCACCATCACAGTGTAGCTAGTATATGATTATATATACAATCGCTTCCTAAGGTCAGTCATTATTTGACTTTGTGTAAGAAATTTGTACTAGACTGGACTAACTTATTAAAGTTGGTAGAGCTAGTTGATGTTGATGGATTTCCTAGTCTAATCATTTCAGCACTTTAGACTTATAAATAAGAAAATCAATCAATCAGCACCTTTCCAGTCATATATTCTATTGATTGCCTACTCAATACACTTTTATTTTCTAGATTTGTTGACTAATAATGAACTAAAGGTTGGTAATGTAGTACCCCATGACCGATTAAACCTAGAGTATAGTCATTGTCCTTTAGTATGGTCGTTGAACACCTTGGGACAAGGTCGTTAGATCTTGTTTGACATTAACCTTTTCTTTTCCATAGATCTAGTTGATGATCCATTGGAACTTGAAGCATGCCTCATATGGCACCATCATGACGAGACCAGGTTCATGTTGATGTTTATTCTTGCTTTGAGTTAATAATTTTGAGTTGATAGAAATTTCTTAACTCGGTCTGGCTCATCAGACATCGAATATATATCTTTCCTTTCTTGCATTTGTCAATTTTGTTGACACATCGGCCTCAACGAGAACAAATGCCCTGGCTCTATAAATCTAAAACAAGTTCTAATATATTCACTGTAGACTATCAAGTTAGGATTGTTAAGCCTTTCTAGTGCTGATTTGAGGAACAGGCTAGCTTTTGCTCTCCATTATCAGGATTAAATCCAAGCGCAGTTGTCGTGCTAATAAACTTATGTAATTTCTTTTATTATATTTCTAGGTATGGTAAAACAGTGTCATAACTAATCTAAACTAAGTCTTGAGTAAGCAGCATCCTTGTCATTAACCTTTCTTTGTTTTAGTCATTGAACACCTACACAACAACTAACATAAATTAACATACAATTAGCATAAACAACATATACAAATTTTCTTCATTTTTGGTTCATTGAACTCAGTCTCCATGCAACATTTGATAAGTCAATATGTTGACTCTATAAACCTAGTAAAGCATGTGCAACTCTCCAATACAGTCATTGCACACCGCAGAAGAACCCTTAGAGATCCAAAGCTAGTGGTTAACTTTTAAAGCAGTCAGGTGAGAGCTTAAGGTGTATGCCAGTCACTGAACTATCCACTTTAAACTGACCACCCAACTTGCTTCTAGTTTAGATCTCTGTATTATCTATCATGACGAAATAGCCTTTGTGCACCTCTTTGGTTGGAATATGTTATCGTATTCTTTTTTCTAACATGTTCAGGCACAATACAAATTCACATCACAATTTCTTAGTATGTATAAACCAAATTCCCCAACAAAATTAAACCAACTTCTTTTTTAATCAAATGAATCTTGCTCATTGACTAGCTCTAAGGATGAATGATAAGCTCTAGCATTGTCCTTCTTGACCTAAACATGTTGTTTATTTCCTTAGTTGGATATTAGTCCTTGTGTTTTGGTTTCTAGTGTAGACATATTCTCTCCATTTTTTTGAATTTATTAGGATGAATGAAAAGTTCCAATCCTATCCTTCTTGGTCTAGTCAATTTGTCTTACTCTTAGGATGGATGTTAGTCCCTGTGCTTTCCTTCCTAGTATAGACATATTTTCTCAGTTTGTTTAACTAGTTTTTAGGATGAATGATAAGCTCCACTATTTTCCTTCATGATCTATTCATTCCATCTATTCTTTAGGTTGGATGTTAGTCGACATGCTTTCCTTCCTAGTGTAGACATATTCTCTCAATTTTTTGACTAGTTTTTCAGGATGAATGATAAGCTTCAATGTTATCCTTACTATTCTTATCTTTCCATCGATCTCCTAAGTTAGATGTTAGTCCTGACTTTTTCTTTCCTAGTGTAAACATATTTTCTCCATTTCCTTGACATCCTCTCAAAATGAATGATATCCTTCCTAATCTAATCATTTTATATATGTCATAGGTTGGAAGTTAGTCTTAGCGCTTTCCTCTTAAGTGTAGACATTTTTTTTATTTCTCTAACTAGTTTTAGGATAAATGAAGCAATGTCCTTGCTGATCTAGTCATTCCATCTACCTCCTAATATGGATGTTACACCTCACGCCTTCCTTCTTAGTGAAGAGACATTATCTTGTTTCGACTAGCTTTTATGAGTTAATACCTACTAGACAAGTCACAGGGTGGTGAATATGCATTGATTATAAAAAATTAAATCTTACCACTAGGAAAGATCATTTTCCACTACCCTTTCTCGATCAAATGTTGGATAGACTAGCTGGGAATAAATACTTTTGTTTTCTAGATGGATATACTGGTTATCATCCAATTCAAATAACTCTTGAGGATTAAGAGAAAACAACTTTTACCAGTCCTTATGGTACATTTCTTTTAGAAGAATGCCCTTTGGTTTATGTAATGCCCCTGCTACATTTTAAAAATGTATGATGGCATTTTTTTTGTGATTTAATTGAAAAAGGGATTAAAGTTCTTATGGATGATTTTTCAGTGTTTGGAACTTCATTTGACTCATGTTTAGAATATTTATCATAAGTTCTTAAGTGCTTTCAAGAAACAAATTTAGTCCTTAATTGAGAAAAAACCACTTTATGTTAGCAGGAGGAATTGTATGAGGATATAAACTATCAGAAATGGTATGAAAGTAGATCCTGCTAAAATTTAAGCAATCACAAATTTATCTTATCCAACAAATGTAAGGGAAATTAGAAGTTTTTTAGGACATGATGGAATCTACAGACAATATATTAAAGACTTTTCAAAAATTGCTAAGCCTTTATGCCATTTACTGAAGAAAGATGCAATTTTCAATTTTGATGAAGAGTGCCTAAAAGCTTTTGAGTTATTAAAAGAAAAATTAGTCACTGCATCAATTATAGTTTCACCAGATTGGGGAAAACCTTTTGAACTGATGTGTGATGCTAATGATTATGCTATTGGAGTTGTTTTAGCACAAAGATATGATAAAACTCAAAGTAATTTACTATGCTAGTAAAACTCTTAATGAAACTCAAATTAATTATACAACAACTAAGAAAGTGTTCTTAGCAATAGTATATGTCTTTGATAAATTTAGATCATATTTAATCAAAACTCGTTGCGTAGTGCATATAGATCATTTTGCTATTAAGTACTTAATGAAAAAGAAGGATGCTAAACCAAGACATATAAGATGGATTCTTCTTTTGTAAGAATTTAACTTTGAAATAATAGATAGGAAGGGAATTGAAAATCAACTTGTTGATCATTTATCCAAACTTGAGTTAGAAAAACCACTCTGTTTTGAAAAAGAAATTAATGAACATTTTTCAGATGAAAAACTGTTCAATATTAATGAGTGGTGTGTTCCGTGGTACGTCGACATTATGAACTTTCTTGTTAGTGATATTATACCTTATGGAATGAAATTTATTTCAGCTAAGAATTATTTTTGGGATGACCCATTTTTATATAAACAAGGAAAGGATCTGATTATTCGAAGATGTGTACCATTAGAAGAAACTTATGAAATTATCCAAAAATGTAATAATTCTGATTTTGAAAGATGTGTACCTTAGAAGAAACTTATGAAATTATCCAAAAATGTCATAATTCTAATTTTTGGGGACATTTTGGTTTTAATAAAAATAACTTACAAAATTTTATAATTTGGATTCTATTGGCCTACTATCTTTAGAGATGTTAATGCTTATATCAAAACCTGTGATAAGATGTCAAAGAGTAGGCAATATTTTTAGAAGAAATGAGATGCCCCTCAATTATATGCTAGACTGTCAAAGAGTAGGCAATATTTCTAGAAGAAATGAGATGCCCCTCAATTATATGCTAGAAGTAAGCAATATTTCTAGAAGAAATGAGATGCCCTTCAATTATATGCTAGAAGTTGAAATATTTGATTTTTGGGGGTTAGATTTCATGGGAATATTTATACCATCTTTTGGAAATTTAAATATACTGTTAGTAGTGGACTATGTATCCAAATGGATAGAAGCTGTTACTTTACCTCGATGTGATGCTCAAAGTGTTGCGAAATTTTTGAAAACAAACATATTTTTTAGATTTTGGATGCCGAGAGTGATCATAACTGATGAAGGAAGTCATTTCATAAATGTCATAATGGAGAAATTATGAAATATCATATAAACCATATTATTGCTACAGCTTATCATCCTCAGACAACTGGTTTAGTTGAATTATCCAATCAAGAAATAAAGAGAATTATGGAAAAATTTGTGAATCCAACAAAATGGATTGGTCAGTTACACTTGACTATGTTTTGTGGGCTTATAGGACTGCATATAAAGCTCCTATAGGAATGTCCTCATATAGGTTAGTATTTGGGAAAGCTTGTCACTTACTAGTTGAACTTGATCATAAGGCATATTGGGCGATTAAAGAGTTCAATTATAATTTAAAAGATACTGGTGAGAAAAGATTATTGCAATTAAATGAGATTGAAGAGATAAGGAAATAATCTTATGAGAATGTTAAGATTTACAAAGAAAAGATGAAGATGTGGCATGATCGAAGGATTCTTATTAAAAATTTTCAGCCATGGCAACAAGTTTTTCTATATAATGTAAGGTTAACATTATTTCTAGGCAAAATTAAGTCCAGGTGGATGGGCCCATTTGTTGTGATAAAAGTTTATCCTTATGGAGCAGTGGATATTAATGATCCTAAGACTGAGAAAGTATTTAAAGTGAATGGTCATAGACTGAAACATTATTTTTTAGGGTATCAGTGTAAATTTAACAATTAAATAGTGTTGGGTCAACCAGAATAAGCACTGGTTAAGTCGGGCTGACGACGTTAAACTAAGCGCTTTGTGGGAGGCAACCCATAGTTATCAGTGTGGTTTTGCTTTGACTGTTGTTTGTGTGTGATTAAGAAAATTTGGGGTAGTATTTTTGAAACTATTATGTGTTAGTATTGATTTTAACACTTTACTTAGTGATCTAGACATGCTAAAGTAAGAATTTGGACGTTAAGTTGACTGGTGAAAAATTAAGCACTGGTGCTTAAGTGCCAATATTTGGTGCTTAAGCGTGGTAGTTAAAACCATGTGCAAAATTAAAGTTCAAGAAGGTTTAACCTCCAATTGGTTGACTAAAACATGTCAAGGCAGTTTTAGGATGTGCTTAGAAGTTATTTAAAGGATTTGGGCATATAAATAGAAAGGCTTTGTGATGGAACTTCACGCAGATCATTTTCAGCTCTAAAGTCTAAGAGAAAGAGAGATTTAGAGAAAATTTCTTCAAGGAGATGGATTTAAAGAAAAAAGAAGAGACCGTGAGGAAGAAATTCATTAGTCAAAGTGCACAAGAGATGTATAACGGTTTCTTAGCCGTTGTTATTAAAGGAATAGCGGAAAAGATCAACAAAATTGAGGCTAACGTGACTTTGCTTGAGACAAAGGTAAATAAAGTTATTGCCCATCTAGAGCATATTGGATGACAATTAAAAATGCAATTTAGTCACACTAGTTATATAGAAGAAGCGGATAAGGCGATGTATCTTAAGCAGAAATGGATTGAAGAAGACTGTATCAGAGCTCATCACCACCGTCTGTTTTATCAACTTTATATTTTGAATGCCCAAGGAGAGACTAATGAAAGACCAAAATTTGTCCCAATAAATGAAGAATGGAATTAAGTTTAGTGTTAAAGTTTGCCTGTTAGGAGTCGTCTGTTTTTGGAGTTTATGTCTGTTATGTGTTTAATTGTGAATGTTTGTTAAGTGTTTGTATTTAGGAAAATTTTCTAATCTAAGACTATTTGGAGTGAGAATTAAGTGCTACATGTACTTGTATTAGTTCGTAAATGAATATAACTGTTTGTTTTTTTTGAAAATTTTTGTTATTTTAGCCTCGAATCGAATTAGCTATAATGAAAAATTTTGAGAAAGAGGAGATTTAAGGGAGAGGAAAAAATTAAGTGTTATAAGACCATTTAGGGGTGGTATACTTAGGTTAATAGTGCATTTTACTTAAGTTCAAAAATATCAAAAATCGTGCACTGGCGCCTAAGCTCCACATTCTTGCACTTAAGTGCGATGTAACCCGAGATGCAGGCGCCTAAGAACCATATATCCGTGCTTAAGCGTCGGTTCACAAAAATCGGTTCGCAAATGGTTAAAGGTGAAAAATAACCCCAAAAATTGCCATTTTTACTCTCATCGTCACCTTCTTCCTCTCGAGTTTGCAATTTTGAAGTCTAGGGCAAGCCTTTTCTTGAAGATTTCTTGGTGGATTTGAGCAAAATTTGCTAGATTTGGATTTCTTAAGGTAAGAGCTTCGCTTCTGTGTAAAAATTTTGGATTTTCACCATGTATTTTGAGTAAATTTTGAGAAACCTAAAAATCACTAATCATGGTGAAAAATGAGGAAAAATCTATGGAAATTGCATAGAAAGTGTAGTTTATGCTTATAAGAGTTAAGTTTAGTAGATTAGACTTGATTTTTAAAGTTATTGTGGAATTTTGTGAAATTTGTAGAATGGCCCCAAGAATGAAGAGTAAAGGAAAGACCCACTTTGATTCAAGCAAGTTTGAGAGTTTGAAAGCTCAGGATAGGTATAGTGATGCTCTACAGTCATGAAAGTTAATTCTTGAGCGTTGTTTCAAAAATCCAGGTGGATCCGTAGAAGATTTGATCGTTCTCCGAAAATGGGAACGATTCTATTATTTTTCTATTGTGGCTGTTATTTTTGTAGTTAGGGAGTTTTATGCAAACCTCTCTGAGGCAGAAGAGGGTTGAGTTATGGATAGAAGAAAGTTGGTACACCTGATACTTTGTGTTTTATGGAAACTAAAGTCCTACTGAGATGGAACTGGATGAGATTATTTCATATTTTACAGTTGGAAGAGGATTGAAAATTACAAATGAGAGGAGAGTCATCTTTTCCACCTCAAAGTTAAGTGCACCATCGAAGGCGTGGCTTTACTTTATTTCAGCTTGTTTGTTACTAACAAATCATCTCAGTGAAGTTACAAAGGAGAGAGCAACATTGAACTATTGTATATAGGAAGGCAAGCTCATCAATATTGGAGCTTTTATCTGTCAGACTATCATTAGTTCTACCACTTCCGCTACTACTGCATGTTTTGGATTTGCTTCCTTGATCTTTTCTTTGTGTGAGCAAGCTGGAGTAAGATATGATAGCTGGGAAGAAGTGTTATTGCCTCTAAAGTCAATTAAAAGTGTGAAAGTGAAGTTTTATTCAGAGCATTCTATTTTTTTGCTGGAGAGGGGGATTTTCACAGAGTTATGGAATGTCGACATCTGATGCCTCTACCTCTGCTGCTTCTACATCTAGATCATCTACCTCACAAGCTTCTACTTCTAGGGGTGAGTCTACTAAAAATCAAAATCAATTTTTGTAGAAGATGATGGAAAATATCAATTATACCGCAGATAAGGTAAGAAATTTAGAAAGCTTTGCAATTTTCATATTGATAGGTAAAACAGAAGGAAAAGTGATTATGACGAGAAATTTCATTCATCTTTGGAAAGCCTCATTAGAAGTAACCAAGGAGTGGAATTTTTTTCATATCCCAGATACCTTGATTATGAGTCTGCAGATGTCTGGAAAAGCGGTGATTCTGATGATGATGAGGAAGAGGATTGATTTAATTTTATGTTTGTAATATGTGATGGACTACGTAGTGTGGACTTGAAACATTTGCATTTGTGTACTTGTTTGGACTTTGTGATATGGTGGACTTTTGTTTAATTGTTATTATGATATTTGTGTTATATTAGTATTTTGTTTTAAATTCTAAGGTATTAATTGTTGTTTTGTGTTGATTATTGTGTTTTAGTTAGTTAGGATTGAACTTTTTCCTATGTATTGTGAAAAGTTGAAAATCTTGCTAACTTTAGTTTTAAACTTTAATTTCAGAAAACTGCAACCCTGCATTTTTCTTTTATCTTGTTACTGTGTTTGCTGTTATGTTGAGACTGTGAAATCAAAGTTAGTGTGTTTGTTAGTTTTTATGTCTGTACCCACTACTTAGAAGTCTAATGAAGCTCTACATGTTGAATTAAAAAGAAAATGATAGAAAATTGATAAAAAAATAAATTTTTCTCCTATTTTTAGTTTTATACTTGTATAATTAGGGTATAAAAATTTCTGTAAGGATGTTATTTCAATTTTCATTCCTGCTTATATATATCTGCTGCTAAATTGTTTAATCTTGTTAAATTTAAGTTTCGGGAGGGGGGAGTGAAAAATATTTTCAAAACTTAAATTTTATTTGTTCTCAAATGTGCTACAAGAGAATTTGATTTGAAAATAAAAATGATCATGTATATGAAGTTATATTAGGAAAGTAAAATTTGATTATATAAATGAGTAAGAAAATTTATTTAAAAGTCAGAGTAATGAAGAAAAACTTTCAGTTAAAAGTTTTTAGTGTAGAAAATACTAAATATAGTGTAACTATCTTTAGTAAGAAAAATTGTATTTTTGAAGAATTTAGAAATTTAGACTTTAATTTATAATACTTAAATTTCTTTTATTAAAAATAATTTTTAAAACTATTATTATATTTATAGTAAAAGATTTATATCAGAACTTTGTTTTAGGAAAGGAAAAGTGGAATTCAGAACTAATGAAGGTCTATCTAGATATAGTAATCCTTGCCTGAAAAAGAAAAAGAAAAAGGAAAAATAAAGAGAAAAAAAAGAAAAAGAAAAAAAGAAAAGAAAAAAAATGTAAGGGAGGAGAAGCTTGAAGATTAGTGCCTAACCAAAAATTGGTTCCACATTTGATCTTTTTAAAGTATAAGACTTGAGAAACTCTTAAGTTTTGGGATATAATATAGTAAGTAAAATTATTTTTAATAAAAATTTTAAGTGAAAATAATAAGAGGACTAAATTCTAAATTTGGAAAGTCTACAATATTTCTTAATTAGATAGGAACTCATATTTTCATATGTCTTAACATTTAAAATTCCTAAACTTTAAGTTTGTCTCAGTTACTAAATATTTTTTTCTAAATTGGACTACTATATTTCTAAATCTAAATTTTAATAACTGACAGCGACTTTATATATGCTTAAAAATACAAGAATTTGATACCGCTACTAGAAGATTTAAATCCCCGGCAACAGCGCCAAAAACTTGATGCGACTATTTATATTCAAGAATTTATGAACCCAGATTTATATATTATTTATAATGATTTTATAAAGTCATAATTTCAAACGCAAGTATGCGTATCGCTCAAGTAATACAAGGCTCTAGTGGAGTCACGTTTATCGATCCCACAGGGAAGCGAGGTAATAGGTTCTTAGTCAAATTCTAGTCTACTAAAATTAGTCCTTAGTCTAGAATGTCAATTAAAATGATGTTTTATCTAGAAACTACTCCTAAATGCAAGTGTTAAATGTAAAGATAATAATTATAACTAAATACAAATATGAATTCTAAAGATAACCCTTTTTGGATGAATTGGTTTGGAGAATTTTGAGATATTAAAAACTACTATTCTTATGTAATGAATTGGATAATGTAAAGGAATGAGATGCATTAAATATNAATGGCATAATCTTCTCATGCCATTATTTCCAAACAAGAAGAGAGAGTAAGAGAAGCCTATCACAAAGCATAAGAAAACACAATGGAAACTTCATTTAACCAAAGCAAATCCACTAGATAAGTGTTTACAAAATAATCTTCTCATGCCACTATTTCCAAAGAAGAAGAAAGAGTAAAAGAAGCCCATCACAAAGCACGAAACTTCATTTAACCAAAGCAAATCCACTAGATAAGTGTTTACAAAATCATAAGATAATGAAGAATTTATTTCCAAACAAAAAGAGAGAGTAAGAGAAACCCATCACAAAGCACGAAGAAAACACAACATAAACTTTTAAACCAAAGCAAATCCACTAGATAAGTGTTTACAAAATCATAAGATAATGAAAAACACAATACTTAGTTTTTTCCCTTGAAAGAAAGACGAAAATCTCTCCCACAAATTCTCCCATCGATCCATGCAATGCTAGAGCATTTTCTTACAAATTCTCTCAAAATCTCCTCTCCAATCTCTCCAAAAGGGTAGAAATCTACATTTCTACTCCTTTTCTAAAAACTCTAAACTTTCTCCAAACTCTTCCTAACATTCCTCTCACTCAAATCCCTCTTTTCTAACCTAAATTAATTCTTTTAATGTGTAGGGACAAAGTATGAAGAGTTGCCACAAGCACCCTTCCAAAAAGCGTCCAAATACATTGAATTTCAGCACATAACCACCAAAAGTCAATCCAGAGTCTTCCCGGGCGCTGTTGGCGGGCTCGAGGGTGTTGTCGGCGAGCTTTTCTGTTGTTTTTTGGTCTTCTCAGGTAAATCTCGCTGTCAGCACCGTTTTAGCACCGTCGGCGGGCAGACTGCGCAGCTCCACCGTATCGCTCCGTTTGGCTCCGTTTTAGCTCCGTCTCGCCCCATTTCAGTTGCGTTGTGTTCCTAACAGATAGCCCTAAAAAATAAGCATAAAAACAACCTTCCTTTAAAGAGTAATCTAATTCAAAAATATGCAAGAAGTGTAAAATAGATTAAGCATCAAAAGACTTATCGAAAGGTGTCAGGGCAAAATCTCATTTCTTGCTCGTTTTTGCCCCAAATTGCACCGTTTTTGCATTTTTTTTGCTCCAATGATAATAATTCATCATACCTGCAACAAAATATCAAAAATACCCTTCTTTAAAGTGCAATATCATCAAAATCAGTGTAAAATAGGTATGAAAATCTCAACATATTTTCCTTTTGTCAAAATCCCCCAAACTTAACTATTACTTGTCCTCAAGTAATTTTAGTACTACATAAAAGTATT
>JXCR01144765.1:222583-239063 GCA_002079205.1 Phalaenopsis hybrid cultivar | reverse complement strand
TCGTTATCATAAGATTCATTTCTTAATTCTTCTAATTCATTTAATTGTAACAATCTCTTCTTACCAGCATCTTTCAAATTATAATTGAATTCTTTAATCGCCCAATATGTTTTATGCTCCAATTCTACTGGAAAATGACAAGTCTTTCCAAAAATCAGTTGTAAGGAGTCATTCCAATAGGAGTTTTATAAGCAGTTCTGTAAGCCCATAATGCGGTATCCATTCTAGTGGAATGAGTCATTCCAATAGGAGTTTTATAAGCAGTCCTGTAAGCCCATAATGCAGTATCCAATATACTGGACCAATCTATTCTATTAGGGTTTACAGCCTTTTCAAGTATTTGTTTAATCTCTCAATTAGAAACTTCAGCTAACCCACTGACTTANTAGGTTCGCGACTCCTATCAAATGAAAATAAAGTACAAGAAAGGAAGTAACAAAATTGAGATGGAACTATCGATGTAAAAATTCATAGTTTCTATTGTAAAACTCAAGTTCAGGTGAGGCTCGAGTTGTAGTGGACTCGTCAATCAAACTACTACAAGAGAACATACAAGTTTAACCCTAATAATAATTTAATGAATCATCTCCCTTATGACACACAAAAAGCAATTCAAAACACTAACAATCCAATCATCTACCAAACATCAAGAAAACATATCAATCCACACTAAAGCAAACACATTATAGCACTAACAATCATGACTCTTAAGCGAACTAAATCAAACCACACAAATAACTATGGGTTGCCTCCCATAAAGCACTTGATTTAACGTCGCTAGCCCGACAAATGACTCCACCTGGATCAAAATTCCAATTAAGTAATTCTTGATCAATAGCCCAATTTTTTTTCCAGATCCAGGGATTCCTACAAAGTCCTCGAATTTAAATTTTTCTTTCAGCTCTTCCTTTTCATATTGATTGGTATCCTTGTTTCTCATATTTCTTTCTAGATCCAATATTCTTCTAGTAATTTTCTCAAATTACATATTAATATCATCCTTGAAATTTATAATAAATGGATCTTTATATGATACTTGGATCAGATTCTCTCTAGATAATTTAGATTCTAGATCAATATCTTCTATGTTACTCTTCTGTCAATTTGCATATTAATATCATTCTTGAAATTTATAAGAAATGGATCTTTATATGATAATTCAAGATCTCCTAAATTTTGGATCAGATTTTCTCTAGATAATTCAGATTCTAGATCAATATCTTCTATGTTACTCTTCTGTTTCAAATTATCTTCCAATTCTTCAAGAATTTCTTCCATTGATCTTTCAATTTCCTTCTCCTTATCTCTCAACTCAAAGCTCTTTTAAAACAAATCCTTGAATTCTCTTTTAAATATCAGTTCAATAATTTTAAATTGCACATAATTCATTTTCTTAGGATTTATCTCAGAGTCGCTACGTAAAATCTCTAGGGGGTAACTGTTAATTGCATTAATAATCTGCCCCAACATCACAATCTCATTCATTTTGTTCGTATACCACGGAATATGCCATTCAGTGACTTTGAATAACTCTTTCATAAGAGATCTTTTACTGATTTCATCATTCAATTCAGGTTCATCTTGTGATTGAGTCGAATATGAAGATATAGAGACTGGTGGTGTATATGAATTCACCAAATAGATAAGCTTTAAAATTGTATGGGGTAAATTCATTTTAAGGTCATGAGATTTTTCAACAGATGGAATTAAAAGTTTATTATTTTTGGAAAAGTCTATCTTTTCAACACCTCTCCTGAACATACATACAGTCTTCTTTAAACAACATTTTAGACTCATCATGAAAGCCCATTTCAATCTCATCTCTTAACTTACTCTCAAAATTCTTTTGAAAATGGTTTTTAATTAGATAATCAATTTCATCCATCCGAAAACAATCATCATCATTTCTCTCAGCTGGATATTTCATAGCCTTTAAAATATCAAAAGTGGTTTCATGGTCATTAATATTCATAGTTAACTTTCCTTTTTGCATATCTATCATAGCTTGTCCAGCCCCAAAATAATGGGATATTCTTTATCTTCCTCCATATCTAATACAATAAAGTCCATAGGAAAAATAAATTTATCCACTTGAACAAGCACGTCTTCTATAACTCCTTTTGGATAAATAATTGATCGATCAGCTAACAGAAGGGTTACAGTAGTGGGAGAAATATCGGCTAAACCTAACCTTTTAAATATAGATAGAGGCATCACATTAATGCTCGATCCTAAATCACATAAAGCTTTTTCACATAATCTTTTTCCAATTACACAAGGAATTGTAAAGCTACAAGGATCTTTAAGTTTTCGAGGAAAATTTTTCTGAATTATAGCTTTACACGCATCACTTAGTGCAACTGTCTCTAATCCCCAAATTTCTTTTTCTTGTTTAATATCTCCTTCATAAATTTTGCATAACTTGGCATCTATTTCAAAGCTTCAGCAAAAGGAACATTTATCGTTAACTTCTTAAGTACGTCCATGAACTTTGAAATTTTTGTATCCAACTCATGCTGTCTAAGTCTTTGAGGAAATGGAGGTGGTGGTCTTTCCAAATTTATTTTATTTGGAGATATTAATTTTTCCAGATCCTTAGAAACATGTTCTTCAGGTCTTTTAGTTTCCTTTGTTTCTCTCACAACATTTTTCTCTTTTCTAACCACATCCTCTATCTCTCTCCCACTTTTTAATTGGACAGCTTCTACTTGTTCATTAGTGTTCTCCTTAGGGTTGATCTCAATGTTGTTAGGAAGTGTTCCTTGGGGTATATTGCCAAGTGAATTAGCAATTTATCCCAGTTGATTCTCTATGTTTCTAATCACAGCATTTTGACTTTACAACAGGTTTCCCATTTCCAATACCACTTATTCCATAGACATCTTCTTATTCTCAAATTGTTGATCATTGTTAAAGTCCAGTGGATACGAAGGTCTATAGTTTGTGTTCCTCTGATTATTCCAACTTCCATTAGGATTTGCATGATTATTTTCCTATTTTTGGTTTCCACCCCAAGTAGTATGACACCAGTTAAAATTAGGATAATTCTTCCAACCTGGGTTGTAAAAGTTAGAATATGGGTTGTTTATGGTATTTAAAGTTTCATATGATAAGTTAGAATCAATCATATGCCCTAATGAACTTTCCTCACTTACTGGAGTAAATTGAGTTTGGTTCATTCCAAATTGGTCCAACTTCTTTGATATTGCAGCAACTTGAGATGCAAGAATTGAAATCTCATCTATATAATGAAGNCAAACGCAAGTATACGTATCGCTCAAGTAATATAGGGCTCTAGTGGAGTCCCGTTTATCGATCCCACAAGGAAACAAGGTATANAATTAAATAAATAACAGATGAAATATATTCAACACAACAAAACATTTTCACGAACACCTTATTTTTCATAAATTTTGTTAACACTTTTTCATATAAAAACACATTTCACACAAAACAGTTTTTACGACAGTACAGTTTTCCAAGTCTTCTAAGCCTAATTACTTCAACTAAAATTCTCCTAAAGTTCTTACCGAAGCTTCCCCGACAACGATGCCAAAAACTTGACAGCGACTTTATATATGCTTAAAAATACAAGAATTTGATACCGCTACTAGAAGATTTAAATTCCCGACAACGGCGCCAAAAACTTGATGCGACTATTTATATTCAAGAATTGCTGAACCCATATTTATATATTTATAATGATTTTGTAGTTACAATTTCAAACGCAAGTATACGTATCGCTCAAGTAATATAGGGCTCTAGTGGAGTCCCGTTTATCGATCCCACAAGGAAACAAGGTATAAGGTCCTTAGTCAAATTCTAGTCTACTACAATTAGTCCTTAGTTTGGAATGTCGATTAAAATGATGTTTTATCTAGAAACTACTCCTAAATGCAAGTGTTAAATGTAAAGATAGTTCTATAACTAAATGCAAATATTAATTCTAAAGATAACCCTTTTTGGATGAATTGGTTTGAAGAGTTTTGAGATATTAAAAACTATTATTTTTACGTAATGAATTGGATAATGTAAAGGAATGAGATGCATTAAATATTGTATATGCCAAATAGGAGCAATCTTATTCTTTACCCTTTGGTCCAGGCATATAAAACATTGACTAATCCTATGCTTGTTTACTGAATCCGTGGCTTGGCTGGGAGGATATCGGCTCTCACTTCGGAGCTCCCACGTTTCCCTTGCCTGAGGGCTAACATCTCCGCTTAAGTACTCAAATAATAGGACTGATGGGGATTTTAGTCTGTCACCCTAAAATCTCAAATTCTACGCCCATCAAAGTATATTTCTCTATTTATTTGCATTCAACTCCCATGAACTTAACCATCCATGAAATTTGAATGTGGTTCGACTTAGTTAAGAATTACACAGCCCTCTCGGGTCTTAATGCAATTACAATGAAATTTAACACTACAACAAGCCTTAATTGTAATGTAAATACAGTGCAAGTAAAAACCATCAAATTGATTATTAAATCTGCTTCTAACATGCATCACAAAATCTTAAACATGAATTCTACTCATTACAAAAGAAAAGTAATATGAAAACAACGGTAAAATCTTCTCATGCCATTATTTCCAAATAAGAAGAGAGAGTAAGATAAGCTCATCACAAAGCACGAAGAAAACACAACGGCTTCATTTAACCAAAGCAAATCCACTAGATAAGTGTTTACAAAATCATAAGATAATGAAGAATTTATTTCCAAACAAAAAGAGAGAGTAAGAGAAACCCATCACAAAGCACGAAGAAAACACAACATAAACTTTTAAAACAAGCAAATCCACTAGATAAGTGTTTACAAAACCATAAGATAATGAAGAACACAATACTTAGCAAATCTTAGATAAGTGTTTACAAAACCATAAGATAATGAAGAACACAATACTTAGCTTTTTCCCTTTGGAAGAAAGTAGAAAATATCTCCCATAAAGTCTCCCGCCAATCCATGCAATGCTAGAACATCTCTTTACAAATTCTCTCAAAATCCCCTCTCCAATCTCTCCAAAAGAGTAGAAATCTACATTTCTACTCCTATTCTAAGAATCCTAAACTTTCTCCACACTTTTCCTAACATTCCTATCACAAAAATCCCTTTTTCTAACCTAAATTCGTTCTTTTAAAGTGTAGGGACAAAGTTTGAAGAGTTGCCACAAGCACCCTTCCAAAAAGCGTCCAAATACATTGAATTTCAGCCCATAACCGCCAAAAGTCGGTCCATAGTCGTCCCAGGCGCTGTCGGCGGGCTCGAGGGCTCTATTAGTGAGCTTTTCTGTCTTTTTTTTGGTCTTGTCGGGTAAATCTTGCCGACAACGCCGTTTTGGCGTCGTCGGCGGGCAGACTGCGCAGCTTCACCGTTTCGCTCCATTTGGCTCCGTTTTAGCTCTGTTTCGCCCCATTTCAGTTGCGTTGCGTTTCTAATAGATAGCCCTACAAAATAAGTATAAAAACAACCTTCTTTTAAAGTGAAATCTCATTCAAAAATATGCAAGAAGTGTAAAAGAGATTAAGCATCCAAAGACTTATCGTAAGGTGACAGGGCAAAATATCATTCTTGCTTGTTTTTGCTCCAAATTGCGCCGTTTTTTNAAACATGAATTCTACTCATTACAAAAGAAAAGTAATATGAAAACAACGGTAAAATCTTCTCATGCCATTATTTCCAAATAAGAAGAGAGAGTAAGATAAGCTCATCACAAAGCACGAAGAAAACACAAGGAAACTTCATTTAACCAAAGCAAATCCACTAGATAAGTGTTTACAAAACCATAAGATAATGAAGAACACAATACTTAGCTTTTTCCCTTGAAATAAAGAAGAAAATCTCTCCCACAAAGTCTCCCGTCGATCCGTGCAATGCTAGAACATCTTCTTACAATTTCTCTTAAAATCTCCTCTCCAATCTCTCCAAAAGGGTAGAAATCTACATTTCTACTCCTATTCTAAAAACCCTAAACATTCTCCACACTTTTCCTCTCCAAAAGGGTAGAAATCTACATTTCTACTCCTATTCTAAAAACCCTAAACTTTCTCCAAACTCTTCCTAACATTCCTCTCAATCAAATCCCTCTTTTCTAACCTAAATTCATTCTTTTAAAGTGTAGGGACGAAGTAGGAAGAGTTTCCACAAGCACCCTTCCAAAAAGCGTCCAAATGCATTGAATTTCAGCCCATAACCGCCAAAAGTCGGTTCATTGTCTTTATGCGCGCTGTCGGCAGGCTCGAGGGTGCTGTCGGCAANCTATCAGCGGGCTTTTTTGTCATTTTTCTGTCTTCACAGGTAAATCTTGTCGTCGGCGCCGTTTTGGCGCCGTCGGCGGGCAGACTGCGCAGCTCCACCGTTTCGCTCCGTTTGGTTCCGTTTTAGCTCCGTCTTACCCCATTTCAATTGCGTTGTGTTCCTAACAGATATCCCTACAAAATAAGCATAAAAAAACCTTTCTTTAAAGTGTAATCTCATTCAAAAATATGGATGAAATTTAAAAGAGATTAAGCATCAAAAGACTTATCGAAGGTGTCAGGGCAAAATCTCATTTCTTGCTCGTTTTTGCCCCAAATTGCACCGTTTTTTATATCTTTTTGCTACAATGACCATAGTTCATCATACCTGCAACAAAACATCAAAAATACCCTTCTTTAAAGTGCAATATCATCAAAATCAGTGTAAAATAGGTATGAAAATCTCAGCATATTTTTCTTTGGTCAGTAACTCCTAAAGAAACTCATATACATAATCATACTTATTTAGTTTTTAAAGATTGAAGTGTCACTTGAGGACAAGTAACATTTAAGTTTGGGGTATTTTGATACACCTAAAATATATGGTGCTTTTAGACACATTTTGATACCTATTTTTAAGATATTGTGCCTTAATGGAAGGTATTTATGTGTTTTTCTTTCAGGTACAAGTAAAAGGATAAAAAATGTTAAAAATTGAGAAAAAGGACCAAATTTGGAGCAAAAATGTGAAAATGGTGCAAAAGTGTTTTGGCGCCTAAGCGCCAGATCCAGCGCTTAAGCGCCGGTAAAATAAAGAAGGTCGCGCCTAAGCGTTAGAGGTCTGCGCTTAAGCGCTAGAGGTGGTTATTTGACGTTTAATTCATTTTTATAAGTTTTGAAGAGACATTTGAGGCACTTATTGGCTAAAGAGGGTCGTTATGACCACTAAAAACGAAAATATGATTAAAGGACTTGTGAAAAGAGGCATTCTTTGGAAAATACATCGAATTGGAACACATTTTGAAGAGTTATCAAGGCACCTCCTGGAGATTTTNTTTAATTAAATTTTACATAATCTATCACAACAGAAAACTCAGATCAAGTTTTTGGCGTCGTTGCATGGGGAATGTAACGGTTAAGTTAAATAGTTTTGATAAATTAGAAAATTTAGAGATAATATCATTAAAAATTATTATTTTAAAAAAAAAATTTAAATCAAAAATCCAAAAATAAATATTGTTAGTAGAGTGTTTTACTTTGTTTTCTTTATTTGTTTATGCGAAATATTGGATCTGAAGGTTTAGTACCTTACGATTCAGAATTAGAACGTACTATTAGAAAAATTTGAAAACAACAAATAGAAATTAAAAATTTACAAGGAATGAAGAATAACTTAGATAATCCAATATATGAAAATCGACAAAGACCTTTAAGAGATTATGCGAATCTGACAACAAATGAACTTCACTTGACTAATCAAAATCATGATGTTGCTGCTAATTCATATGAGCTTAAACTTGTTATTATCTAAATAAATAAAAAATAATCAGTTTGAAGGATCACTTATTGATGATCCTAACTTACATCTTGCTAGTCTTCTTGAAATTTGTGGTACATTTAAATATGACGAAGTGTCTAATGTGTTGTTAGGCTTCAATTTTTTCCTTTCTCATTAAGGGATAAAGCCAAGGCTTGGTTAAATTTGTTAGCATCTGGATCTATTAGAACTTAGGGACAACTATCACAAAAATTCTTGGCTAAGTATTTTCCACCCTTGAAAACCGCTAAGCTTAGAAATGATATGACATCTTTTTGTCACTTTGAAGGAGAATAGATATCTGAAGCCTGAGAAAGATTTAAATATCTTCTTAGGAAATGTCCACATCATGCTTTACCAGATTGGTTAATTATTCAAACATTGTACAATGGATTAGTAGGATCACTGAGATTTATTATAGATGCTACTGCGGGTGGTTCATTAATGTCAAAACCTTTTGATGAAGCATATTCTTTAATAGAAGAAATGGCTACTAATAATTTTCAATGGTCCTCTGAAAGGCTAAATCCTAAGAGAGTAGCTAGTATTCATGATTCTGATGCAATGTCTATTTTGGCATCTCAAATTGCTGTTATTTCTAAAAAGATTGATCAAATGGGAATGAATTATTCTCAAGTACCCCCAGTATTAGAGGAGAATTCACTAAGACAGATTATTGATACTCAATCATCTTATAAAATTTTAAATGCTATAAATAATCGAAATAACAATCCCTATTCTAACTATTTTAACCCTTGTTGTAGAAATCACCCTAATTTTAATTTGAATAATTATAATAATTTAGTGAATCTATCCGAAAATCTGAACAATCAAGGAAATCCTAATTTTCAACCTTATTATCCTCCGGGATTTAACTCGACCCTAACCCACAAGTTAAGGAATAGAACTTGACAATGGAAGAAGTAATGTTGAATATGGGAAATCAAATACAGAATCAAGGGGCTCTTATTAGAAATATTGAAAATCAATTATGACATATTGTTACTGCACTTAGTAATAGACCTTCTGGAATTCTTTCAAGTACTGTGGAAGTTAATACAAAAGATCAAAATAAAGATCAAATTAAAGCTATTCAATTATGAAGTGGAAAAGAAGTTGAAATAAGGATCCAAAGAGAAACTGAAGTTGATAAAAAAAAGGAAGAAATGAAAAATGATCAACAGGAAAATGAACAAATACAGAGCCCTGTAAAAAAAACCATTACCTCCATTTCCTCAAAGACTGAAACAGAAGAATACAGATAAACAATTTACAAAATTTTTGGAAATCCTTAAGAAGTTAACAATAAATATTTCTTTTTTTAAGCTTTGGAACAAAGGCCAAGTTATGCTAAATTTATGAAGGATGTATTAAACAAGAAAAGGAAGTTTACAGATCATGAGACCATTGCACTTAGTGAAGAGTGTAGTGCTATATTCAAAAAAAGCTTCTTGTAAAATTAAAAGATCCTGGTAGTTTTACTATACCTTGTGCAATTGGAGAAAAGTTTTACAGAAAATCTTTATGTGATTTAGGAGCGAGTATCAATCTTATGCTTTTATCAATTTTTAAATGTTTATATTTGGGAAAAATTTTCCCTACTACTGTAACTGTTCAGTTAGCTGATCGATCAATAACTTATCCAAAAGGAGTTATAGAACTAGTAAAAGTGGATAAATTTATTTTTCCTGTAGACTTTATAATATTGGATATAGAGGAAGATAAAAAGATTCCCATTATTTTTGGGAGACCATTTCTTGCAATAGGGAGAGCTATAATAGTTGTACAAAAATGAGAATTAACGATGAGAGTTAATAATCACGAAGTGAAATTTAATATAGCAAAAACTATAAAATATCCTGCAATAGAAAAAGATAATGAATGTTTTAGGATGGAAGTAGCTGATTATCTCAGTAATGAGGAGTTTAAGAATGAATTCAAAGATAAATTAAAGGAAGGAGAAATTTTTTATACAGAAAATGAAGTAAGAGAAGAAGATTTAGATTATATTCATGGCAAATTTGAAGCATTAGACTTGCTGGAAAATGATAGTAAAAATCTTACTCCTTCAAGTATTAAACCACCTGAACTTGAATTGAAGATATAACCTGCGGACAACGACTTTATATATGCTTAAAAATACAAGAATTTGATACTGCTGCTAGAAGCTTTAAATCCCCGGCAACGGCGCTAAAAACTTGACAACGGTTATAGATTTGATAAAGATGTGTATAAAATATTAAATAATTGCAAAGTCACACTTATCAACGTAACTATACGTATCGCTCAAGTAATACAGGGCTCTAATGGAGTCCTAAATATCGATCCTACAGGGAGTAATATTAGAGGCTACAAATTAAGATTTAAAAAATTAATACTTCATCACAAAAATGTAGTTAAAATTACATATTTATCATTAATAGAAAATTGAAATAAAAATGTAATTTTAATAAACTCTTAATTAACTAATTCTACTAATATAGTTTCTAATGTGAAGTTCAATATATAAGAAAACATCCTTCTCCTTGTCAAGAAATTTAAGTGAATGGATAAATTGAATCACTTCAAATTGTATTCTGCCAAATAGAAGCATACCTATTCTTTACCCTTTGAACCAGGCATAAAGAACATTGACTAATCCTATGCTTGGTTACTGAATCTGCGGCTAGGCTGGGAGGATACCGGCTCTCACTTCGGAGCTCCCACGTTCCCCTCGCCTGAGGGCTAACATCTACACTTCAGCACCCAAACGATAGGACCGATTTGAGGATTTTAGTCTATCACTCTAAAATCTCCAATTCTACGCTCGATAATTTTTATTTCTCTATTTATTTGCACCCAACTTTTAAGGACTTCGACCTCCCTAAATCTTGGATGTAATCTTCACTTTAGTTGTAAAATTCAACATATTTTAACAAATCAATTGGCCAGATTGAAAGTAAATTAAGATTGAAGTGATCATCACAACTTCTTTAACATTCTCATGGCACAACCACTTCAAATCACCATTTCACAAAATCTCAAGATAAGGAGAAAGACAGAGAAAGCTAATTACAACTCATGGAGAAGATACAACAAAACTTGGAATTTATATATAAAAGTAAACCCATACAAACTTCAATAAGCAAATACAACTTATCTCTAATTCCTCCCCAAGCAAACTCCTCGAAGTTCCTCTAAATCTCTTCCTTTTTGTACAACACACATAATTTTCCTTCAAAGCAGTAAGGAGGAAGAAACCTCTCACTTTCCTTCCACTCTTACAATCTCTCGAAGAATTCCTCACAGTACTAACCCTAAAATACACTCTCTACACTCTAATGGACAGATGTGGACACACGTAGACACTCGTAGACCCTCGTGGACACTTGTGGACACCCGTGGACACCCGCTCTCGACCTCCAAATTATTTCTTTTAAAGTTATAGAAGAGTTTTTAAGATTTGCCCAAGCATCCCTTCAAAAATCATCCACATTCAATGCATCTGCTGAGAGAACCGATGTGCTTGCCATCGGCGGCCTCGATGGCGCCATCGGTGGCCTTCAAGAATATTTAATTATGGATTCTCGGGAAAAATCCACCGTCAGCGCCCATGATCAAATCTTCATATTTTGGTCTTTTTTTCTCCAAATTTGCTCCTTTTTGCATCTTTTTGCTCTAATGACCATAATTCAACATTCCTGCAACAAAAGATCAAAAATACCTTTTTTTAAAGTACAATATCGTGAAAATCAGTGTAAAATAAGTATGAAAATCTCAACATATTTTGCTTTGGTCAAAAACCCCTAAACTTAACTATTACTTGTCCTCAAGTAATTTTAGCACTACATAAAAGTTTTGATCTAATGTGGTAAATTTTTAATTTAGAAATACTATAAGTTCGATTTAAGTAATAACCATAGTGAGATTTTCAGAAAAATTTCATGTAATTAAATTAACTCTGTAGGTACAAAACTATCTAGTCATCAAGTTTAAGAGTTTTAGTTTTCTATTCATTTCAAGAATGACTATATGTTGTAATATCAAGTCACTTAGAATATTCAAACGATAGGAACTTCATGAGAACACTACTATGAAAAGATGTTATTCCGGAAACATAAGTTTAGGAATCTATTTAGGTTTTCCCTTTAGGTAGGTCCAAGTGATGCCAATTTTTTATTAGGCATCTCCTCAAGCTTCTCCTCACTTATATATTTTTTTTTCATTTGGAGTGCTTTCAATCCTATATATTTTTCTTTTCTTTTCAAAGATTGTTGTCAATCCTTTTTCTTTTTCAAGTGAAGATTACTATATATGGATAGCCTTTAATAATTTTGAACTTCATTTTTCTTTCCCTAAATTTGAAACTCAAAGCATTCCTTTACCTTATTAGTATTTCATAGCTTTTACATCATTGAGCCCCAATCTTTTCTTCTCAAATGAATTTCTAAGATTATTAATATTTTAAAATATAGTTTTCATTACTTTAAATAGTTAACTATAGTTTTATTCTCTTATACTAAATATCTTAATCTACAAAATTAAATTTCCTTACAAAAATATTCCCTTAAATCTAGCATAATAATTAAATATCTACAAAATATAGTTATCTGAATTAAATTCACTACAAAAAATCATATTAATAACTTTTGAAAATATTTAAATTGAGAACATATAATAGTTAATCTTTATCTTCCCTTCCCTAAATATAAATTTTTCAATATGGAATGATATAGGTGGAAAGAAAAATTCTAAATATAATTCATACCTTAGTACTTTAGGCATTTTCATCTTTCTAATTTTTTTTGCAGTTCCTTCTCAAAATTTTTACTTTAACTGGTCTGTAATATTAGGAGATTTCTATACATATAAATCATTAGAGAATTTGTTGGGTAATGAAATTTTGAAATAAGTATAAAACTAAACATTATACAAACACGATATTTCACTAACACATCACAATACTAAATAAAAAAAATATAAATACATCACAATGCAAAAAAAAATCACTTCACATTACAATTTTACAAAGTACTAATCAAATTCTATTATAACGACACATGCAAATTTCAAACTACAGCACTAAACATTTATAACAATAATTAAAAATTATCCAACTGCAAACATAAAATAAAATATAGAATAAAATGAAAGTACAAACAAACATACATCCATCTCTATCACAAAATCACAAAACAAAAGTACATCAAACACTATTATATATCTAAATCCCATACTATATCCTTGTCTCCCTAGTCAACAGGTGGATTGGGCTGATACTGAGTATAACGTGGGCATTCAGGAAAAGTAACATCAGGCTCACCTCTGTAGCGTCGTGCCTGAGCTTCATAGTGAGCTATATCGAAGTCAGAATGCCCAGGCTCACCTCTGTAGTGTCGGGCCTGAGTTTCGTAGTAAGCTATCTCAAAGTCGGAATGTTTCTGTAGGTACTCACTATCATAATCATGTCTACATTCTAATCCCCCAATTCTTTCATTTATTTTCTCTATACTCTTCCGCTGTAATGTTAACTCACTCATTAAATCATGAAGGGTAGGGGAACTAGAGGAAGGAAGGTCATAACTAGTAGAGGGGATATCTCTACTAATAGAAGGTTCTTTACTCCTACTCCCAGATCTCCATCCTTCATTGGATTCGTACGTCTTTAAATTAGCTTTACTAAGGGGTTTCATAGGGTAAACCCATTCTTCATCATCTCCAAATAAAATCCGGTGTCTGAAAGCCTTGAAATCGCCTCAAATCCAAGATATCTCAAGCCCTAGGTCAAAATTTTAGATTTTTAGAGGAAGGGGATGATGAATAGTGGCAGTTGACTGGTCAAAATGGTGATTAAAAGATGCTTTTTGGGATCTCACCGTCTGCGGGGTCGTTAGCGCCGTCGGCGAGCTCTATTGTATTAAATAGCGTAAGTCTCGGGAAAAATCTATCGTCGGTGACATCGATGGCGACGTCGGCGAGATTTTCAAAATTGGATAAATTTCCAAATTTTTACGATTTTGATCAATTTCAAGCCTCGTCGACATCCGTTCCATCATTATAGACATGGATTTTTGCAATTTCGATCAATTTCAAGCCTCAACGACATCCGTTCAATCATTATAGACATAATGTGATTAAATGATGTACTAACACAAATAAACATTCACAACACAAAACATCACAATTATATATGAAATCCAAGGGTTACAATACACGTTACAAGACACACATAAGTTTGGTATTTTCTCAACCTTAATACATCAATTCAACGTTGCAATCCAAGCCACAATACTCTAAACGCCGAAAACAAACATTTTATGCTCAATCTTAACTATACTAAGATCTAAAAGCAAAATTTGAAAGTGAAGCAAACACATAATATCAAATCAAATCACACACATAGAAATATAGGTAGCAAAGTAAATCTACTACTCTTCCGATTCAGTACTTGTTTCTCCTCTGATATCGTTCATCGATTGAACATGAACGAAGAGGTTATAGAAGGGTCAGTATGGGAATTCTTCAGTAGAGTCCTCTTCTATCAACCCCATCTTTCTCATCAATCGTATCAAACTTCCTTTGATATGTCTAGAGTGATCAAAACGCTCTTTCATCCTCCAGTCTAGATGATAAAAAAAATCAGAGATATTGTTTTGCATTCATAACATTTTGTACCTCTTTCTTTAATTTCTTGATTCTGCGTAGGATTACTAGTGTCCTGTCCGGAACTAGAGGCTGAATAGGAAGTGAATTCTGAGACGATTGATCCACAATAATAGTCATATCATTCTCATCTTCATTGGCTGGGAAGTTCTCGGTTAGGTCCAAAGGCTTCTAAGGTAGAAGTACCTTTTCCCAATTCTCATAAGATACTTGGAACTGTCTGTAGAGTAAGAATATTTTTTAAGGATGTCCAAGCCCATAAGTTGATCCTTGAACGATCAGGCCCAAAACAGACTTCACAATTATCAATTCAAGGTCAACCGACAGTCTTATTTGAATATAGTAGTTCAAAATAGCACTTTCTTTAGTAACTTTACCAATCCTTATCGTCAGTAATAGTTTTGCAGAAATAAAGGAGTGTCATTGTTTAGAAATGGGGTTTAGAAGTGTAGCAGAGAAACTAACATACCTATTTTCTCTCATTTCCCAGTCTTCAGTCTCGTCCGTCAAATATTGGTTAATCTCATTCATCAGATTTCTTGTCGAGATGAAGTTGGAATAATGGCAAAATGTAACACTCTCAATCTTATATAACTCATTAATCCATGCAGGAGTAAAATTTATCATCTGCCTCGCACATAGACGACTCCCTGGTCGATTCCATGCAAATTAGCATAAAACTCCTTCATCATAGGAATGACTATGGTGACAGTAGTGTAGCAGAACACTTCTCATCATCGTCGCACAATCACCTCTTCAATTACTGTCAAGGGATTTTTCACTCCTCGATTCATGAATCCTCTTTCTTTGATTAATCTACTCTTTGTCAGCACTTTGTTGAAGATTTGTTGCGCCTCGGAACTAACAAACTTTCTCCGGTTGAACACTCAAAATCTAGGGTTTTTACTTGAATTGGAAGCCATAGGGATAGATTTGGTGGTGTTTCAAATCGTTTTTGGGTAATATGAATTTAAGACCCAAGTTTGGAAGGTTATAGGGAGTAAATCTTGCCTAAAACCGCTAAAAATAGACATTTCAAACTGTGGAAATCGTCATCTCTCCATTCTCACTGTCAGCGGCGTCGATNCTCACAGTACTAACCCTAAAATACACTCTCTACACTCTAATGGACAGATGTGGACACACGTAGACACTCGTAGACCCTCGTGGACACTTGTGGACACCCGTGGACACCCGCTCTNCTCACAGTACTAACCCTAAAATACACTCTCTACACTCTAATGGACAGATGTGGACACACGTAGACACTCGTAAACCCTCGTGGACACTTGTGGACACCCATGGACACCCGCTCCGACCTCCAAATTATTTCTTTTAAAGTTATAGAAGAGTTTTTAAGATTTGCCCAAGCATCCCTTCAAAAATCATCCACATTCAATGCATCTGCTGAGAGAACCGATGTGCTTGCCATCGGCGGCCTCGATGGCGCCATCGGTGGCCTTCAAGAATATTTAATTATGGATTCTCGGGAAAAATCCACCGTCAGCGCCCATGATCAAATCTTCATATTTTGGTCTTTTTTTCTCCAAATTTGCTCCTTTTTGCATCTTTTTGCTCTAATGACCATAATTCAACATTCCTGCAACAAAAGATCAAAAATACCTTTCTTTAAAGTACAATATCGTGAAAATCAGTGTAAAATAAGTATGAAAATCTCAACATATTTTGCTTTGGTCAAAAACCCCTAAACTTAACTATTACTTGTCCTCAAGTAATTTTAGCACTACATAAAAGTTTTGATCTAATGTGGTAAATTTTTAATTTAGAAATACTATAAGTTCGATTTAAGTAATAACCATAGTGAGATTTTCAGAAAAATTTCATGTAATTAAATTAACTCTGTAGGTACAAANAAGTTTATTGAATCTCTACATGTTAAATTAAAATGAAAATGATAGAAAATTGATCAAAAATTAATTTTACTCATGTTTTTCATTTTATACTTGTATACTTATGATATAAAAATTATTGTAAGCATGTTATCTCAATTTTCATTCTTGCTTATATATATCTGATGCTAAACTATTTAATCTGTTAAAAATT
>JXCR01144765.1:185550-222569 GCA_002079205.1 Phalaenopsis hybrid cultivar | reverse complement strand
GGGGGGATGAAAAATATTTTCAAAACTTGAATTTTATTTGTTCTCGAATGTGCTACAAGTGAATTTGATTTGAAAAAAAAAATGATCATGTATATGAAATTATATTAGGGAAGTAAAATTTGATTTTAGAAATGAGTAAGAAAATTTAGTTGAAATTTTTTGTTATGAAGAAAAAGTCTAAGTTAAAAGTTTTTAGTGTAGAAAATGTTTAATATAAATAACTATCTTTAGTAAGAAAAATTGTATTTTTGAAAAATTTAGAAATTTAGACTTATTTTTAATACTTAAATTTCTTTTATTAAAATAATTTTCAAAACTATTATTATATTTTTTAAGTAAAAGACTTATATCAAGACGTTGCTTTAGGACAGGAGAAGTGGAATTCAAAATTATTAAAGACCTATCCAGAAATGGTAATCCTTACCTGAAAAGAAAAAAAAAGAAAAAATAAAAAGAAAAGAAAAAGAAAATAAAAATGAAAGAAAAAGAAAAATAAAAAGAAATGAGTAAGGGAGGAGAAGCTTGAGGATTAGTGCCTAATCAAAAATTGGTTCCACATTTGATCTTTTCAAAGTATAAGACTTAAGAAATCTTAAGCTTAAGGATATAATATAGTAAGTAAAATTATTTTTTAATAAAATTTTTAAGTAGAGAAAATAAAAGAGCTAAATTCTAAATTTAGAGAATCTACAATATTTTTGAATTAGATAGAAACTCATAATTTCATATTTCTTAACATTAAAATTTTCTATAACTTTCAGTTGGTCTCATTTACTAATTATTTTTTTCTAAATTGGACCACTAAATTTCTAAATCTAAATTTTATTAACTCCTAAAGAAACTCATATACCATTCATACATATTTAGTTTTTAAAGATTGAAGTGTCACTTGAGGACAAGTAACATTTTAAGTTTACGTCACTTGAGGACAAGTAACATTTTAAGTTTGAGGACATATTTGGTTTTTAAAGATTGAAGTGTCACTTGAGGACAAGTAACATTTTAAGTTTGGGGTGTTATATTTCTAAATTAAAATTTTAGTAACTCCTAAAGAAACTCATATACATATCATACTTATTTGGTTTTTAAAGATTAGTGTCACTTGAGTTTGATATACCGTGTCACTTGAGTTTGATATACCTAAAGATTGAAGTGTCACTTGAGGACAAGTAACATTTTAAGTTTGGGGGATTTTGATACGCCCAAAATATATAGTGGTTTTTGATGCATTTTTATACTTATTTTTGAGATATTGTGCTTTAATGCAAGGTATTTGTGTGTTTTTCTTTCAGGAACAAGTAAAAAGGTAAAAAAATGCTAAAAGGTGTGAAAAAAAGGGTCAAATTTGGAGCAAAGAGGTGAAAATTATGCTAAAATATTTTGGCGCCTAAGCACTGGTTAAACAGAGAAGGCCCCGCGCTTAAGCGCCAGAGGCAATTATTTGGCGGTTTTCTTCATTTGACTGATATTTAAAGAGGTATTTGAGGCACCTATTGGCTTAAGAGGGTGGTTATGACCACTAAGAACAAAAATATTATTAAAAGACTTGTGAAAGGAAGTATCCTTTGGAGGATTCATCGAATGCGGACACATTTTGAAGAGATTCCAAGGCACCTTTTGGAGATTTATAAAAGAAGGAATTTCATACATTTGAAGTGGGTGCTTGAAGAGGGAGAGAGTGCTGGAGTCCCGAGAAGAAGATCGTGGAAAATCTTGTGGAGAGATTCAGACACCACAAAGATTTACCTTATCCTTTTTATTTTTAGTTTATTTTGAGAGTACTATAAAGAGAAGAGATTCAAAGGAACTTCATGAGTTTGGTGAAGGATTTGAGACAAGTTTTTATCTTTTATTTTAAACTACTTTTGGTTTAATCAAGACTTCTTGTTGGTTTGACAATGATTTCTACTTTTAAGCTAAAGTGTGGTTTTATTTTCTCTATGANATGTTATGATTGCAATTGCTTGGGACTTCCTTTTTGAGCTAATGCGTGATGATAGTGACCATGATGTAGGAGTTGTTTTAGGCCAAAGGTAAGACAACATCTTTCATGCCATTTACTATGTGATGCACCAAACATATATGCATTTTTAGACCTATATTTTATACCCATTTTTGGTGATATTGCACTTTAAAGGAATGTATTTTTCATGCTTTCTTGCAGGCTATTTATTTTTGGGACTTGAAGCAAAAAGGAGCAAAAAGGATGGAATTTGGAGCAAAAATGGAGATTTGGAAGAATTACTCAGTGTCGATGACGCCAAAAGGACGTCGGACGGCGCAGATCTATAGAAAGGATACAAAACAAGAGTCAGCACCGATGGCGCCAGACTAGGTGAAATGAAGAGATAATGTGGATGCACCAATGTTAAAATTTAAAATAAATTGTTATGGTTTTTTCAGCTCCGCTTTTAATTTACTTTTCAATCTAGCCAATTGAATTATTAACATATATTGTGAAACATATGATCCGGGAAATGGAGTATGAGTCCTACAACAGATTGAGAATCACATTAAGCCCATGAAGGAGTATTTCATTCATAGAATTAAGTGCAAATAAGAAAATGAAATATACTTTGTTGGGTGTAGAATTGAAGATTTCTATGGTGACAGACTAAAAATATCCAATTTGATCTTAGTGCTTAAAAAGTAAAGCGAGAGTTAGCCTTCAAGGGAAGAGAAGTGGGAGCTCTGGAGTAGGTGCCAATATCCTCCTAGCCTAGCCACGGATTTAGGGACTAAACCTAAGATTAGCCAATATTTTTCTATAACATTGAATCAGAGGAGAGAATTAAAATTACTTCTATTTGGCATAATACATATTTAAACCATTTATCTCATCTAATTTCACCAAAAACTCATTGCAGTGGGAAAGCTGTTTTTTCATATTAGAAAACTTCATCACATAAACATAGCTTAGTAGATATTAATTTTAAAACCTGCTTTGAAATTTTGCTAGTAGTAAATAATTTAGATTTGATAGTATCGTAAACATTTGAAATTAGTGGCAGTGATTTCGTTTGATTTCTGTAAACTATTTAGTTAATTTATCATTTCAAATTTAAACCTTCCCCAAGTGATCGATATTTGAGACTTAAATAGAAATTCTTATATTACTTGATAACGATACGTATACTTGGATAGAAACCCAATCTTAAGAGCTTAACTTTATTATTACTAAAATACCACATCAAGTTTTTGGCACCGTTGTAAAGCGGAATCAACTTAATAAATTTTACACAACTATAATCAATCGGGATCAAGTTTTATGGCGTTGTTGCCGGGGAAGATAATGGTAAATTAAATAGATTTTGTAAATTAGAAAATTTAAAGATAAAAATATACAAAATACAAAAAAAAATATAAANATATTAAGAATCAACAATTAAAGAAATTTATATGTGTCTCAAAATTCTATTTTTGGGATGACCCATATTTATATAAACAATGTAAAGATCTAATTATCAGAAGGTTTTTACCTTATGAAGAAACTCAAAAAATAATTGAAAGATTTCATGATTCTGAATTTGTAGGACATTTTGGAACAAATAGAACTGCTTATAAGACTCTTATAGGAATGTCCCCATACAAACTTATTTTTGGAAAACATGCCACTTACCAGTAGAATTGGAGCATAAAGCTTTTTGGGCTATTAAGGAATTTAATTTTAATCTGAAAGATACTATTGAGAAAAGATTATTGCAACTCAATGAACTTGAGGAGATTAAAAATGAAGCATATGATAATGCAAAAATCTATAAGGAGAAAATGAAAATATGGCATGATCGGAAGATTATTAATAAGAAATTTGAACCTAGATAAGAAGTTTTATTATATAATACAAGATTGAGATTATTTCCAGGAAAACTAAAATCCAGATGGTTAGGACCATTTAAAGTGAATAAAGTCTATAATTATGGAACTGTTGTTATTAAGGTTCATAAAACTGAAAAGATATTTGAAGTTAATGGACATCGATTGAAACATTATTATGAAGGACACATACCACAATTTAAAGAAGTTTTAATGTCAAGCCAACCAACTAAAAAAATGGTATGTCAGGCTGATGACGTTAAACCAAGCACTTTGTGGGAGGCAACCCATTTATAAATTTATATATCTATATATTACTATTTTGTTAATAAGTGTGTTATGTATTAGGAAATAATAATATTTTTAAGTCCTACACAATTTTATATATCATAACTTAAGATAAATATTGGTATTGGAGGAAAATTTGGAATCAAATTGAACAAAAAAATTTCAGACATGAATTTGGCCTCTGACACCGACAGCATCCGCCTAAAGGACTTTGGCACCGACAGCACCATCGGGAGCGCTGACGACGTCCCAAACATTTTCCACGTGCTGAAAGGTTTTAGCAGAATTTGGTGGGATTTTGCTTTACAATAACCGCCGAGAGGTGTTTTTAAAGTCTTAAAAACTGACTGATACGTCCATAAATTTCCTAATTTTGAATTCCATGGCTTTTAAATCCAGAAATACTTCAAAATATGGAATTTTCAATAGAAGAAAGTTTATCAGTTTTGACGCAAAGAGATTATATGGCAAAGTCATCACGAAGAATAGACTTATCAAGGAGAGAGGCTTTGCAATCATGGAGTGAGTAATTTAAGTTCACAAATCGAGAAAATCATTGTACAGAGGCGTTTGGAAGTTCTTTGCTACAATACCGTTGCAATTGTAGTACCCGTAGTAAAGGAGTTTTATGCTAACTTACATGGAATTACCCAAGAAGTTGTCTTTGTTTGAGGTAAGGCTGTACCATTTACTCCGGCTCAGATTAATGATTTGTATATGATAAAAAATATTTTAATATGTCATTATACAAATTTTATCTCAACGAAAGATATGATGCAAGAAGTATATAATTTTCTGACGGATGAACATGATAATTGGGCAATCAGAGATGAGGGATATGTTAGTTTTTCTGCTTTGTTGCTTAATCCAATTCAAAACAATGGCATTTATTTATATCTGCAAAATTACTCCCAACCATGAAGATTAGTAAAATTACAAGAGAAAGTGACATTTTAAACTATTGCATTCAAATGGAAAAACTCATTGATGTAGGATCAATTATTTTCAAATCTGTTATGGGTATTATTTTGAATGGGCCAATATATGGGTTTGGGCATCCNGATTCAAGGGTAAATATGAGTAGTAGAGTTCAATACTACCACAAACTAATGATAATTTCAAAAAAAAAAAAAACACTATAATCGAAATAAAAGTAAAGATAGCTATGGGTTGCCTCCCACAAAGCTCTTGGTTTAACGTCGTCAGCCCGACCTATTTAGATATTATTCAGGTTGACTGACCATTAAAACCTCTTTACAATTTGATCTTCTACACTCAAAATATAGCTTTAATCTGTGTCCATTTACTTTAAATCTATTCCTAGTCTTTTGATCTTCAATTTCAATAGCTAAGTATAAACTCGAGTCACAGTTAAGGGTCCTAACCAACGAGACTTTGATTTCCCAGGGAATAACTTCAGCCTTGTATTATAAAGCAAAACTTCTTGTCGTGGTTTAAAGTTGTTCTGGTTAATCTTCTGATCATGCCATAACTTTAGTTTCTCCTTATAAATTTTATCGTTATCATAAGAATCATTTCTTAATTCTTAGAATTCATAAGATTCATACCGGCTCTCACTTCAGAGCTCCCACGTTCCCCTCGGCTGAGGGCTAACATCTACACTTCAACACCCAAACGATAGGATCGAGTTAAGGATTTTAGTCTGTCACTCTAAAATCTCCAATTCTATGCCCAATAATTTTTATTTCCGTTTTTATTTGCACCCAACATTCAAGGACTTTGACCTCCCTAAATCTTTGACGTAATCTTCACTTTAGTTGTAAAACTCAACATATTTTAACAAATGTATTGGCGAGATTGATAGTAATTTATGATTAAAGTGAAAAGATCATCACAACTTCATTAACATTCTCATGGCACAACCAATTCAAATCACCATTTCACAAAATTTTAAGACAAGGAGAAAGACAGAGAAAACTTCTCAGAACTCATTGAGAAGATACGACAAAACTTGGATTTTATATATAAAAGCAAAGTCATACAAACTTCAATAAGTAAATACCACTTATCTCTAATTCCTCCCCAAAAAAATTCCTCGAAGTTCCTCTGAATCTCTTCCTTTCTCTACAGCACACAGAATTCTCCTTCGAAGCAGCAAGAAGGAAGAAATCACTCACTTTCCTTCCACTCTTGCAATCTCTCAAAGAATTCCTCACAATACTAACCCTAAATTAAACTCTATACACTCTAATGGGCACCACAAACAATAAAGACTCAATGGACAGCCGTGGACACCCGTGGACACCCTTGGACAGCGCCTTTTTTGGCCTCCAAATGTTTCTTTTAAAGTTATAGAGGAGTTTTCAAGAGTTTCCCAAGCGTCCCTTAAAAAATTGTCAACATTCAATGCAGATATTGAGAGAACCAACGTGCTCGCCGTTGGCGGCCTCGATGGCGTCGTCGGCTGCCTTCTAGAATATTGTATTCGTGTTCTCTCGGGAAAAACCTGTCATCGGTGCCGTAGAGCTCGCCATCGACGCCCAAGTGCAAATCTCATATTTTGGTCCTTTTTGCTCCAAATTTGCTCATTTTGCATCTTTTTGCTCCAATGACCATAATTCATCATACCTGCAACAAAACATCAAAAATACGTTTCTTTAAAGTGTATCATCAAAATCAGTGTAAAATAAGTATGAAAATTTCAACATATTTTCCTTTGGTCATCTATAATCAACTCCTGCCTATTCACATAGTGTGAAGATCAGGGCAGGGTGTGCTAAACCTTAAGTAGTCTCTCTTCGAGTGTTCCTATAAATAATAAATTCTACATCTATTCTTTTCATTTGCTAGATATAGAAGTTCAAGGTGGCTCTATCCCTTATCACCTCACTATGATGGTTGTTGGTATCATTCGTCAAGAAATAAAATTAGTGTCAGGCCTTAGATACTACATTTAACATAGAAAGAGAAAAGTTTACCTTAACACCAATCTTTACTTTGCAGATTCCTCTTCCATTAGTAAGAAAATAAATAACCTCATCCAAGGCCTCATTCGTAGTAGAAAATTTTAGAAAATAAATAACATAGAAAGAGAAAAGTTTACCTTATAGGCAACTATTTACATCTTCCAATTGATCAAATTCATTAATCTTCCTTGGATTAAACTCCACCATTTTCCCTCAAACAAACACATAATCTTCATAAGTCTCCTTAAAATTTGCATAGAACTCCATCACTACACCAATAATCGCCTCGGAAGTAAAGTAGCATAAATTCTCCCACTGCTGAGCATTGATTAATCTCTTGACTTCTTCTCCCAGATTTTGAAATCCTCGATATGGAATCACTTTCTTAGTTGTACGTAGACTATTGAAGCAAATGTTGGCCTTGTAGTTGACAAACTTTTGATCATCAAAATCTACTTTTCTCTTTCCTTTGCTCATTCTAGGTGACATGATAGATTTATGAAAATTTGCTAAAATTCAAATAAATTCCCAAAAATTCCAAAAATCACAATTTGGAATGTTTTAAACTTAAATCTACTAAGTAAGAGTTCTTCACCAAAGGATTTTCTCAAATTCATAAAAAAAATCTCAAAATTCTTGATCTCGGCAATGTAAGATAAATCCTTGGTGAAAATAAAAAATTTTTGGTTAAAAGTGTAGCTCTTACTTAGAGAAGATGAAATCCAAACTTTGTTTGCCATAAAATCACATCAAATCTGAGCAATAGCAAGCCCTGGGTGAAAAAATCGGAGGTTGAAGGTGATTCAAATTTTAAAAAAGGTGTTTTATTATGAAAATTGCAAATTTTAAGGGTGTTTGGGTTGGTTCGGGTCGAGGGCGCTGTCGGTGCCCATGCTAGCTCCCTCGGCACTAGTGGCCAAAAAACTCATATTTTAATTTTTTTTTTCAATTTTCAATTTTCACTTAATTTTCTCCAAAGTTTATTTGGACTTTTTGAACATTAATTTTCATCTAAAAATAATTCACAAACAACACCAAACTAACTTTTATATATGAAAATACACTTTTTACAAATATATTTTTCTAATCACATTTCCACTTCCTAAAAGCAAACTAAATTAATTTCAGTGTTGAAATCAAGCCACAACACTAGAATGCTGACAAAAAACTATACACATAATCAAAGTTCTAAATCAAAGTAAAGTAAATTAAATCCACACAACTAAATTAAAACATAAGTATTTTAAAATAGTAGAGTGTCTAACTTCTTCAATTAATCTGTCTCATCTTCAGTACTTTCTCCTCCTCTAATATCTCCCATAGACTGATAATGGACATACAAATTGTAGAGGTGTCAGTACGGGGATTGAACAGTCAAACTTTCATCGATCCATCCATTTTTCATGAACATCTGCACCAATCCTGCTTCAACTATTCCAATATGATCAAAGTTCTCCTTCATTCTCCAATCAAGGTGATCAAAAAGGTAGTTAAGATTTCCTATTGCATTTGTATTACTCTGTAGTTCTCTTTCTATTTTCTTCATTCTCTTCTCCAAAGTTATTGAATTTCTAACTGTTGGTGGCATCAATGGTGTTGAAGCTGTGATGAATGATCCAATATACAATCTAACGGTTCATTTTCATTCCCAATATAATTTCCATTAAGAGGAATCATGAGCTCCCAAGGTAGTAAAGCTTTTTCCCAACTTTCATATGGAACTTGAGATTGACTACAAAGTAAGAAAATTATCTTGTAATAGTTTAAAATGACACTTTATCTTGTAACTCTACTAATCTTCATGGTAGGCAGTAGTTTTGTAGATATAAAGAAATGTCATTTTTTTTAAATTAAATTAAGTAGCGAAGCAGAGAAACTAACATATCCCTTATCGTTGATTCCCCAATTATAATTTTCATCCGTCATAAAATTATATACTTCTTGCATCATATCTTTCGTTGGGATAAAATTTATACAAAAAAGTAGTTAATTTGAGCATCATTCAGAATTTTACTAGCATAATGTATTACTTTTAAAATTTTGTTGTGCCTTTGTCCTAAAACAGCTCCAATAGCATAATCACTAGCATCGCACATTATTTCAAATGATTTTTCCCAATCAGATGAGACTTTGATAAGTGTAGTGATTAACTTCTCTTTTAATAATTCAAATGCTTTTATGCAATCCTGATTAAATTCAAATTTTGTATCTCTTACTAAAAGTTAGCATAATGGCTTAGTTCTTTTTGAAAAACTCTTTATATAACGCCTGTAGAAACCAGCATGTCTAGAAAGCTTCTTACCCCTCTTAACGTAGTCAGTGGTGGTAATTTTTCAATAACTTAAGCTTTTGCATGATCTACTTCCATGTCATTTTCAGAAATTTTTTGTCCAAGTACAATTCCTTCTGCAACCATAAATTGATATTTTTTCCAGTTTAGTAATATGTTAATTTTTTCATAAAACTCTAGAATTATTTCTAAATTATTTAAGCATAATTCAAATAAAGTCCAGAACATAGAGAAATTATTCATAAATACTTCCATTCCATGCTCAATCAAATTACTAATTATTGACATCATACATCATTGAAATGTTGCAAGTGCATTGAATAGTCCAAAAGACAGTCTACGAAAAGCACATGTTCCATAAGGGCCTGTAAATGTTGTCTTGTCTTGATCCTCAGGGGCAATTGAAATTTGATGATAACTGATATATCCATCTAAGAAGTAGTAATATTTTTTTCTAGCCAATCTATCCAAAATTTGTTCTAGAAATAGTAAAGTAATCCTGGTGGCCAAGTTTAATTTTCTATAGTCTATACAAATTTGCCAACCAGTAACTTGTCTTATTGAAATTAATTTATTTTTCTCATTTACTTCAACAGTCACTCCTCCTTTCTTTGGAACATAGTGAATTGGGCTCACCTGAGCACTGTCTGAAATAGGATATATAATTGCAACATCTAACCATTTTAAATATTCTTTTTAAACAACTTCTTTCATTATTCTATTTAATCTCCTCTGAGGATTAGCTTTAGGTTCGTATTGTTCTTCTAATAAAATTATGTGCATACAAATTGAAGGACTAATTCCTTTAAAATATTCTAAACTTCAACCAAAAGCCTTTTTATATCTATTTAATATTTCTATTAATTTTTGTTCTTTAATTTCAGTTAACTCAGAAGATACAATAATAGGCAATGTAGATAAATCTCGTTAAAATACATATTTTAAATGAGCAGGTAATACTTGAAGGAATCAGATTTTTATTATCATTTTCCAACAAATTTAAAGTTTCAAATTTGTCTTGAATATAATAAAATTTTCTTCTTTTATTTTATCCTTATTTTCACTAAATTCTTCTTACTTTAATTTTTCTTCAATTTCTTTCTTAATTGTTTATTAATTAGATTATTAGTAACTTCCATCCTAAAGCATTCATTGTCTCTTTCTATTGCAAGAAAATTCATAGTTTTTGCAATATTAAATTTTACTTCTTGATCTCTAACTCTCATTATTAATTCTCCTTTTTGCACATCTATCACAGCTCTCCTTGTTGCAAGGAATGGTCTCCGCAAAATAATAGGAATCTCTTTATCTTCCTCCATATCTAATACTATAAAGTCTCCAGGAAAAATAAATTTATCCACTTTTACTAATATACCTTCTATAACACCTTTAGGATAAGTGAGTGATCGATCAACTTACTGAAGAGTTACAGTAGTAGTGGAATTCTCTTCTAAATCTAAACGTTTAAAAATTGATAGAGGCATAAGATTATTACTCGCTCCTAAATCACATAAGGCTTTTCCATAAAACTTTTAACCAGTTGTGGATTTGCTGAAATATTGTTGTGTAAAATTTAAAAAGTTGACCCCGCTTTACAATAGTACAAAAAACTTGAACTTATATTTTATTAATAATAATGATCAACACTTAATGTTGGTGTTCTACACAAGTATACGTATCGTTAGAAAATAATATAAGACTTTCTGTTTAAGTCTCAAATATCAATCGCACGGGGAAGGTTTAAATTTTGAAATAATAAATTAACTTGAAAATTCACAGAAATCAAACAAAATTACTATCACTAATTTTGAATGTGTAAGATGCTAACAAAATTAAATTATTAACTACTAGCAGAATTTAAAAGCAGGGTTTAAAAAGTAACTACTAAACTAGGTTTATGTGGTGAAAATTTCTCATATGAAAAAACATCTTTCCCACTACAATGAGTCTTTGGTGAAATTAGATGTGATAAATGATTTAATATGTATTGTGCCAAATAAGACCAATTTTAATTCTCTACCTTGATTTAGTGTTATAAAAAATCATTGGCTATTCTTAAGTTTAGTCCCTAAATCTGTGGCTAGGCTAGGAGGATACTAGCTCCCACTCAAGAGCTCCCACTTCCCTTCCCCTGAAGGCCAACTCTAGCTTATGTTTTTAAACACTAAGATTGAATTGTGGATTTTTAGTCTGTCACCTTAGAAATCTCTAATTCTACACCCAACAAAGTATATTTCTCTATTTATTTGCACTTAATTACATGAATGAAATACTCATTCAAGGACTTAAATATGATTCTCACTATTTTGTTAGAACTCATACTTCATTTCCCAGATCATATGTTTCACAACATATTTTAACAATTCAATTGGCCAAATCAAAAAGTAAACTAAGACTGAAGTTAAAAAACCATCACAATTTATTTTAGATTTTAACATTGGCACATCTACATTATCTCTTCATTTCACCATATCTCAGAGTAGGTAGAAAGATAAGAAAAACTACTCAGCCTTCATGAGATAGATACAAAAAAACAAAAATTTCATATATAAAAGAAAGTTCATACAAGAATAATAAACAAACAACACTTATTTGAAATTCTTTCTCAAAGCAAATCCCTTGTAGCCTCTCTTAGGAAATGTAGGAGGAAGAAATCTCTCACTTCTCTTCCTCTCCAACACTTCTTAGAGTAGAATTCACACTAAAATTCACCACAAAAACTCAAAACTATAAAAATAATAAGTAACTAATGGTGCGGAATGGCGTGAAATGTAGGCGTGTGAAGATGAAAATTGAAATAAGTGAAAATTTTGAAATGCTGCAATGAGGGGGGGGGGGGTTTCTGATCAAATTTTGGCCTTAAATTGAGCCTAGGTCGGTTCTCCAATAGGTGCATCCAAAAACTCTTCAAAAGATTCCAAATTTACCGAATCTTCTAGAGATAGGGTCTGCAACGACACTGACACCGTTGACGCCCATTCTGGCACCGTCGGTGCCAGAGGCCATTCAATTAATTCTTCCTTCTCTATCAAACAATATCTTCGGTGCCCAGCCCGGTGCCGAACATTTTTTAACTTCTCCATTTTGACTCTAAATTTCATCTTTTTTGCTTAGTTTTTGCTCCAAGTCCTAAAACTCAACAACCTGCAATAAAACATAAAAAATACCTTTCATTAAAGTGCAATATCATCAAAAATGAGTATAAAATATGGGTCTAAAAATGTATAAAATTTTGGTGTATCAAAGAACCCCTAAATCAAATCCTAAAACTCTTGACTTTCTACTCTCTAAGAGTATCCTAAGACTTATATATCTCTTTCTCTCTAATCTCCTCTTTTTAATGGAATTCATGTTCTTCTTTTGATAGTTTTCCAAAAGGTGCTTTGGTGTTTCTTCAAATTATTTCAACATTCAATGAATCTTCCGAGAGTTGCCTCTTCTAAAGAGCCATTTCAATGTATTTTCATGGCCATTTACTGTTGTCCAAGTTTTGACTAAGAGTTTCTTAAAACATCCCTTTAAAATTTGTCCAAAATTCCTTAAATTATCATCATTAACTACCTGGTGCATAAGCGCGAGGTCATAGGTGCTTAGGCGCAACCTTCTCTGTCTCATGGCGCATAAGAGTTAGTCCTGGGCGCTTAAGCACCGCAATTTATTTTCACACCTTCATTTCTACTCCAAATTTGATCCTTTTTCACTCCTTTCACCATATTTCATCCCTTTAACTATACTAGAAAGAAAAACACACAAATACCTTCCATTAAAGTTTAACATCCTAAAAAATAGGTATAAAAATGTGTACATAAATGGTATATATTTTAGGTGTATCAACCCATCCCCCCCCCCCCCCCNNNNTCGCCTGTAGATCATTCCTAGGTTGATCTGATGAAGTTTTGAATAAAATTCTTCCCCCCCCCCCCCCCCCCCATAATGATTGAACAAACTTGACATTTAAAATTTTTGAACCTTAGAATTTAGGAATGCTTCTTCGACGAGGAGCCTGGAGTTAACTTTGAGGGCAACATTCTACAATAATAAGTGGATTTTCAATAACAATATTTTTTTGTAATTAAATAACAAGTCATAGGATTTCAAAGTTGTTTGCCTTATGCTACATAAATTCTCACTTTATCTTTAGGCCTCTGCATGATCATGTTGTGCAATTTATGGTCAAACTTATCTTAGTCTCCAAGGTTGTTTTTCGTCACAACACAAATCCTCCTATCTTCCAGGCTATTAGTATGACCATGTCATGCAAGCGTAAGCCCTAATTGATAAAAATTGGCTGGATGAAACATTTAATAATATCTCTATTAAATTGAAGCCTAAGCATAGAATAGCTTGGGAAGTCACAGAGGTTCTCCTCTGCATCTAAGGCATCCCCTAGTTTTCCTCCTTTAGATTCCATAGCAATGTTCTAAATTTGAGCCTTTCTCATTTGACACTCCTTTGCCTGACCATTGAAAAGTCCTACCTTTTAAAATTTTTGAAGACAAAATTTTTTGATCTAAATAGAGAGTTTTCTTAGGTGACCTCAGTCATTTAAGATCAAACTAACTATAGGGGCTTGCCTTATAGGAAACTTTAGAACCCTGCTTAAAATAAACCCTGTCTAGTTTTCACATTATATAGGAAAACTTTTCATTCAACAAAAAGATTCACAGACTAAAACGAATGTCATAAATTATTTATTTTATTTAATCAAGTCTCATAAATAAGTAATTTGTCTATTCCTTGGGATAGGTATGTCCCTTGTAGTGCTGTGCTCGTTTATTTAAACTATTGTCTATATGAGGTCAATGTGGTCTCATATTTCAAAATTAAAATATTTTTTTCAAAATTATAGTATATGTATGTATGGTTATCAAACCACTTCTTGTTTTCTCTTGAATCCACAACTTAAAAAAAATCATAAAGAAACACATGTTATCCCACCTGTTATTAACGTTAATATTGAACCCCTGAAGCCCCAATTGAATCTGGGGCTAATCCTGCTGAAAATCCTATTATTATGAATGTCATCTCTACTTTGAAACCTCTAGGTAAAGGAGCTACACATACATATGAGGAAGATAATCATCTAAATTTGACCACCAACGAATGTCAGGAAGATAATGGTATCTTACATACTCACATTGATATCAACCCCCAACATTTGCAGATGAATGAAGCAACTGTATTAGGTAAAAATTTGAATGAAAATGATGTTAATGTCGCTTTAGATGAGTCTGCAGTTACCATGCTTGAGGGGCATAATACTGATAATGGACACTTTCCAGCTACCACTATGGTTCAGTCTCCTTTAGTTGGTACTAGCTCTGATGATATAGATATACATGCTTCATTATGTAATGCTAATTTAACTTTGGAAAATGAGTGACAGGTGCAAAAGCATTCTAGAAAAAAGGCTAAACGTAACATTGAGCTATCTAGACTTAATGCGGGAATATTATATAGGAAGGCATCTATCACTCTGATGGGGAATAGTTGGTTAATCTTACTAGATCTTCTAGAAGGGTTGGATCACTTCACCATGTTTAATGTAATGGTGTGGAATATTAGGGGAGTGGCGGACCCTAACTCCCTTAATAGGCTCAAAAATCTTTCCAGGGTCCATAAATTACTCATTTTTTGCTATTTTGGAACCTTTTGTTCAAGTTAACAAGCATAGAATTCTTAATAAGTTCAAGGTATATCGCTTTCATTGCAACGTTAAACAACAAAATATGGCTTTTTTGGAAACCCAATGTCACTATTTCTATTTTAGATGATGAGGAGTAGTATATTCTATCTCAAATTTCTTTTGAAGACTTTCAGGGATGGGGCACTTTTGTTTACTCTAGCTCTCATATTCATGAAAAAACTCAGGTTTGGCGTAAAATTGAGTCTATGGGAAACATCATAAATGACAATTGGTTTATAGGTGGAGATTTCAACATGATCATGAAGCCTATGGAGAGAAAAGTGGGTGGTAGAGTTGAGTCTTCTCTTTTTAACAGGTTTTCTAATTCTATTGCTAATGCAAGCCTCTATGACTTGGGATATTCTGGATCACCTTACACTTGGTAGAAGGTTTTCTTTATCAAAGACTGGATCAATTTTTGGCTAGATCTGCTTTTATAAATCATTTTCTTATTGTGAAAGTTTAGCATTTGAGCCATGTTACTTCTGATCATAATCCCATTTTGCTCACTCTAGACTTTACCTTTAAACTGCCCATATCTCATTTTAAATTTCTTAATGTTTGGGCTTCTCATGATACTTATCTTAATTTGGTAACTCAAGCATGGAAATTTGATGGAGTTAGAAATCCTTGGTTTGTTTTGTGGCAATTACATAAGAAGATGGTTGCCCAACTCACTAAATGGAATCACCAGGTTTTTGGTAATGTTCATACTAAAGTCAAGGATGCTCGGCACAATGTTGATTCCTTGGAGGCACAACTTGAAGCTTCTCCTCCTTTTATGGATATTGTTTTTCATGCTCATCTTATTTTCTTGGATGTCATTACCTTAGAGGAGCACTTGTTTAAACAAAAGGCTAATGACTCTTCCTTTGTTGTAGGGGATAGAAATACTAATTATTTTCATGCAAACCTTAAACACAGAAGAAATATCAATAGCATTTTAAAAATCAAAAAAGAGTATGGGAGCATTTTAACTAATTTGGAAGAGATTGGTTATAGTGCTTCTACTTATTTCTCTGAGCTTTTTCAGTCAACTACACATACCAAGCCTGTTGACCCCACTTATTTTGTGGAGGAGTATAATTATATCAATAATCTATTTTTGTCTTTCCCTTCAGATGAGCAAGAAATTCTAAATGCTTTCAAATATATTTTCCCAAATAAAGCTCCTGGCCCTGATGGTCTGCATTTTACATCCATTCTTGGTAAGTGGTTGAGAAGGAGGTTATTCTTGCTATACAAAGTTTCTTTCTTGGAAATAACCCTAGTAAATATTTCACCTTTGCTCTTATTGTGCTTATCCCTAAAAGAAATGATAAAATTTCTTGGGAGAATTTTCGCCCTCTTTCCCTCACGACGATGATATCTAAAGTTATAAGCAAAATTATAGTTAACAGATTGCAACCCCATTTTTTTCATATTATTGTTGAACAGCAATCTGCTTTCATCAAGGGTAGGGATATTATGGATAATATTCTTTTAGCACAGGAGATTATTGAAGATTTGGATAAAAAATGTAGGGGAGGAAACATGGTCCTTAAGCTGGACATAAGAAAAGCTTTTGACACTATTAGTTGGGACTTCATTATTAATATTCTACAGGCTAAAGGTTTAAACAGGATTTTTTTTCTCTCATTCAGAGGTGGCTTACTAATAATAGTTATATTATGATGGCTAATGGTAAAGCTCATGATTTATTTTCTGCTAGTAGGGGTATTAAGCAAGGAGACCCCCTATCTCCTACTATTTTCATTATTGCTTTTGATTACTTGTCTAGGCTTATTAATAAGCTGCATTTTGACCAACTTTACCTTCAATTTTATCATAAATCTAAAATTTTGTTCAGTCATCTTGCTTATGCTGATGTCGCTATTCTATTTCTTAATGCTAGCAAACGTACAATAAAAGCTACTACGCCTTTATTAAAGGATTTCCAAAATATCTCAGGTATGATGTTGAACCTGTTTAAGTGCTCCATTTATTTTGGTAAAGGTGCTCCCTCATCTACTCATGCTTGGGCTTCTAATTTTACTGGTTACAATATTTATAAACTTCCCATTAAGTATCTTGGGGTTAACATTATCAGAGTCAGAACTGGGAAAATTCAAATGGATGAGGTGATTGAAAAAGTTAAGCTTCAGATTAATGATTGGAGAAATACTTTTCTTTCAAATGGGGGTTGGCTTACTTTATTGAAAAGTGTCCTTTCCACGCTTCCTCTATATACTATGCATGTTCTTAAATCTAAAAAACATACTCAAAAGAATCTTGAAACTATTTTTAACAAGTTCTTGTGGAAGGGATCTAGGCCTTCTAAAAGTTGAACTACTTGGCATCATACTTGTAAGCCTCTCTGTGCTAGTGGGCTTGACTTTAACATTTTGAATCATACTATAGATATAAACATGTGTATTCTCTAGTTCAAATTCTATTTGGGAGAGTCTCTTTGGGCAAGGTTTATGCTTTATAAGTATTGTAAAAATGCACATCCCACTACGGTCACTTGGAAAGTGGCGAATTCCAGACTTTGGAAGGCTATAATTAATGTTGCGGATGTTTCATCTCATTTCATTTTTTGGTACATTGGTGATGGTAACATTTCTTTTTGGAAATATGATTGGGGCATATCCATGTATTCTACTTTAACTACTTTTGGTTATCATGCTAAGTTGTTAGTCTCGGATTGTTGGATTGGAGGTCAGTGGAACTTAAATATGTTGAATTCATTAATTAGTGACGTTGCTGCTGCTATTTCTATTATTCCCATCCATGCTCAGGATAAAAATGTTCCCCATTGGAAGCACCATGCTAGTAATTCTGTTACTAAAATGGTTTACTCAAATTTGCACTCTTCTATTCCTTCGAAATGACAACCTTACATTTGGCACAAATTGTTATCTCCTTCTATTTCATTTTTCCTTTGGAGATATTTTCATAAGTTTCTTCCTCTTGATGACATACTTAAAATTAAAGGGTTAAAACTTGCTTCCTTTTGTTACAATTGTAAAAAAGAGGCTGAATCTTTCAATCACTCATTTTTTTACTGCTCTTTTGCAAAAGAGGAGTGGCATCATATTGGGCTCTATTTTGGTATTACTTCACCCTCAAACTTGACCCTTAAAGCTGCAATTAACAATTGGAAAGAGTTTGATTCAACTTTCATCAAGCACAATTATTTCCCTGACATTGTTTTATGGTTTATTTGGATGGCTAGGAATAAAAAAAATATGAAGCTTCATGCCACACTCCCGCTACTACTTCCACTTTTGTTGTGGCTTATTTTAAAAGTCATGGAAGACTTCAATTGGGCAAGATGTTTCTCCTAATGTGGGTAGGGTAGGAAACCCATTTTAATTAGATTGGCACCACCCCCTCACAGCAGATTTAAAGTTAATGTTGATGGAAGTTTTTTTAATGCCTATACGGGTATTGGTGGACTTATCACGGATGCTTATGTTAAGTTGTGCTTATTTTGCATCCCCTTGTATTGCCAACTCTTCTATTGAGGCCGAAACTATTGTTGTGCTAGCTGCTCCAAAAAACAGTTGCTTCACTTGACCTCAATGATATTATTCTAGAAACAGACTCTGAAACTCTCTATAACATACTTAAAGCTAAGCTTAATCCTTTATGGTACATCATACCATGGTTAAGATGAATTAGGCATATTATAGAGGGGCAACATTAAATATTCTTTACACCTTCACATATAGATAAGGTAATAAATCTGCAGATTGGCTTGCAAAATGGAGCGTGCAAGGAGCTATCGTTCAAATTTCTCCTCCTCCTATGTTGCTTAGCTTGATACAAAGTGACTTAAATGCTCCTTATGTTCAATTTTAACTTGATGCATCTTTATATTATTTTGTTTCAAGTTTCATGGGACTGCCATTGGTTATTTTGGAAGGCTTTTTCTTTGCTTCCTTGCTCTGTTGGGATGAATGTTCTTGCTGGAAGAATGGAAGGATGTTGGTGTTGGGGTGGCTCACATGAAACTTTTATTCATTCTTCTTTTCACCCTCCTAAAACTGGTTACTATGATTTTCATTTATCTTATAAGTTTTCTTGCTTTGGAATATAGAATGGCAGTGGCTTCGTTTATTAGGTTCAACAATGTATGCTGGATAGTTTGGTTTTCAAATTGTACTTGGTTAAATCTTTTGATGCAGGAAATTCTAGTTCCACTGACTTTAATTTATCTGCTTCTTCATTGCCACTATTGGAGCTAGCTGGTAGGTTGTTTTGACATAGGTTATGGTTGATGAACCATTCTCAGATTTTTGTTTTATTTTCCTGGGACAGTTCTAGGGTCAAAGTGTTATCAGTGTTGCGATTTCCTATATATAATATCTTTTTAGTTGCTTCTTTGGGGTTTATATTTCACTTCTTGGTTATAACAGTATATTATTATTTCTACTTTGGTTGGTGAATTGCCAACAATTTTGGATCACTTTGATTGTAATTGATTTGTATTTTGATGGATGGTCTCTTATCTTTGCGGATTTATGGGCTCATGGCTTCTCTGGGGTATTAAAGGCTTCTCTTTGTGGCTACATGATAATTTTGCATAACTTTTGTCACTAATTATACTATGATTTCTTTTCTTATTTGGCAGGGAGATACCTTTCTGATTTCATGTGATTTGGTACACATGCTCTTTGCCTGAACTACTTGCGTACGTTTTCTTGGATGTAGGATTATTGATGCTTGGATACTGTCAACAAAGCTTGGATTACACTGTCCGGCACAAAGTTTTTCATTTATAATCCATGTAGATCCATAGTAGATTGCAGGAGATGGAAAGATTCCTTGGATGTTATTTGGACTTTGCTTTTTTTGTTTTAAAAATTTTCACATTCTTTTTGGTCATGGGGTTTGGTATACATGTAATTTTTGGGCATACTTCTTCTGTTGGTATACTTTTTGGGTTTATACATGTTTTTTTTTTTTTTTGCTTGAAGTTGTACTGAGAATAGTGGAACCCCTAGATTAAATGTATTTCATTTCTTTCTAGACAGGCATCCACTATCCCACCCCATTTTTTTACCTTTTTTATATATTAACGCGTAACGAGTGATGAGTTGCTCTTTTAATCTATATACATATGTATATATATATATATATAAATTGAATATCTTTTCCCAATCTGGTGACCAACAATTTTTACCGACTTCGCTAGAGATTAATTTCTCTTTCTATTATGATTAGAATGTTTTGTCTTCATACATTGAAGATGTGTCCATGTCCCTCACGGTCCAAATTGCCCTTCTTCTGTTGGTATGCTTTGCTCATTTCTTAAGCAAGTACAGTCAACTCTTTTTTATTTCAGGACCATCTATTTAATCATCTTTAAAAAGAGAGGTTCCAGAGTCCTTTAGGGTTTTTTTTTTGTGTGGGGTCAGACCCCCAATAGCTGTGTTGGTGGACTAATTCTTCTTCGGCAATTTATGTTGTGAAGTTGGTCCCAAATTGGCTCCTAAACATCACCTTTTCCCTGTATCTTTTGGGCTTGGTTTACTATATTACAAATCAAGCTAATCCGTTATAATTCTTCACCTTTGTTTAATTTTACTCGGAACTCTTTAACTCGATTATCACAAATGAACAATAAATTTGAAAATGAAATAATAAAATATGTGCCCAGTTCACATAACAACTTTTATTAATTTTTAGTGTTCACACTAAAATTACAAATGTTGACCAAAACTAACCCTTCAAACTTTTTCTTTCAAGCTGCAATGATGGCGTTCCATACACTCAATTTCTTCTGCAACCTGCATATCGACCACGATGCCCGTAACATTGCATTGAGGATCAAGTTTGGAGCAGGATTTGAGAAATTTGAGGTTGTACCTGGCAAGGTCCCATTAATCGTCATAAAGGTTGCTGCTTCGGAAGTTCAAGATCCGTCTGTCTAGTTTGATTTGAACTGCCCCTAGAACTTCCCTTCTCTAAAAAGATGAAGATCGCTACCAGCCTGACACCCGTTAAGTGAGTCATTTCTGCATCTGCTAGCTTAAAAGCGGTAACACCTACTGCTGCTAGATTCACTCTTATTGTGGCTATCGTACCATCTGCCAAAGGAAAAGAAGTTTTGATTGAAGAAGATTCAGTCAATGCATTCACTACTCTGCCATCAATATTTGAGGTTAATTCAAGTTAAAGAGTTATGCCGCCAACCAAGTTGCAAAGAAGATACTAAAATCAGAAGATTCAGAGGGCTGCCAGGGCCGAGGCTATAGAGATAGCTCCTGTTGATGAGATTCCACACCAGAAGGAACTTGGATTGCCAAAGGTTGCTCCTCTCTTATGAAGAAATAGGTTTCATCCATTGATGGAAAAAACTTGTGATGAGAGCTTCTACAGGATTGTCGCTGCTCTACCGTCACCACTGGATCATGGTAAGGAGAGGGAGAGGCCTGCTCATAACATCAAAGTCTTTACAGTGTTTTAAAGACTAGAAACCAAGGAGGAGCGTACTATTGCTGAGTTACTTAAGTGAGTGAGATGCATAGTTTCACGCTGAATGAAGAAAGAAATCTTGAAGGATGTTAGATATATCCATCAGTTCCAAAGAACCGTTGAATTACCTCCAACCTGTGTTCTAGTTAGAATCCTCCTTGAAAGATGAGTCAGTACTATGGCCACTATCACAGACTCTACCACCATCGTCCCAAAGCCCGTAGGACATCAACCGGTCAAATCACATCTTGGTCCAAAGATACCACCTACCGTCATTCATGAAAACTTCCTGAGGAAGGATGAAGGGAAGACACCCGTTACCGATGTAATTGGTATGCACCATGGGTAACATACTTCTCTTCGATGCACCACTGCCTCCTCTGACCATTCCATCTTGAAGCATCAATGTCAATGATAAGAGTGTGGGCAATCAAGGGTGCCACACCAGTGCATTATGAAGAGCCTGTGGGGCAGCTTTGTGGAATGAAGCCTGTGATGTGCTAGAGGTTTTTGTCGCAGTTACTATGGAGTCTGTTTCCAAGCAAGATGGTGTTCAAGAGAGACCTCGAGACCTCAAGTTTCAAGCGAAAGTAATTAATGAAAAGGTAGAAAAGCTCAATGCTGAGATTGCATAATTGGCCAAAGAGCGAGGAGTTAGTGTTGATGATGACAAAGATTTTGATTTCACGGATTATCTCTATGAGGAGTTCGTGGAGATTAATGTTTTAGAGGCCGAGGTCACTACATCTGCACGTGATACTTCACTTTTGATGAGGAGAATGCCACAAATGTCCTGCAAAGGGCCATTCAACTAAGAGATGAATAGATCATCCAGATGGAGGAAAGGATGGACGAGATGGCAGCCATCATGGCTTTTGTGGCTACATTGCCTGGGCAATCTCAGGTGCAGTAGTTAACTTCACCGAATGTCAATCAAGATAAGCTAGTGCATATTACAGGTGATAGAAAAGAGGTCGCTTCCATCAACAGAGACAAACCACAGAAAAAGAATTCCACCCAGAGTTTAGTACTAGAGAAAGACAAAAAGCAGATGGTTGAACTACAAGTAAAGGAAGCCTTAGCCCACTCTAAGGGTGGTGCATCAATTTTAAAGGGTAGACCTTACCCAGAGTAAGTTGATGGCATGCATTATCCCAAGGACTTTGTGCCACCAAACTTCAAGACGTTCAACGGGACCGAAAATCCTCGACAGCATATAACCCATTTTGAAGCAGCTGTTGTGATGCGAGAGGTAATGACGCATTGTTCTTCTGCCAGCTCGTAAGCAGTTTTTTTAGGGATAACATTTGATTGGTATGTTATGTTGCTCAATGGATCCGTGAGACATTTGTCGAGCTATAGCACTTATTTTTGAAGAGGTTTCCCAAAGCGCAGCACCATGTCACCATAGGAGATCTCGTTGTGGAAAGACATAAATCCTACGACACCTTGGTTGAATAGATTTTAAGGTGTAGAAACTTGAGCATGAAGTGTGAGCCTCAACTGCAGGAACAACATGCGATTGATATTCTACTCAAAAACATTCATTGACTAGTAGCTTTCGTGATCAAGAGACTAGTAGCTTTCATGATCAAGAGACTTACAATCAAGTCATTTGAGAAGCTACTCAGCAAGGCTAATAACTTGCAAGGGGAAGTTAGGCATTTAGAAACTTTAAAAAAGTATAAGAAATTTATAGCACTCACAAAGTGTTAGAAGAATTTTAGGACATGGCCCCAATTGATATAGGCAAGCAATTGATGAGGATTCAGGATGAACAATCTCGTCAGGGTTCCCAACATCCATCACAGCATGGTCAGTCTCATAAAAAACAACAGACTCAGCAATATGGCCTGTCTGGCCAACAATTGTTTCAAAAAGGACCGTACAGGAAAGACGGTAGACATGTTCAATCATTTGCAAAACGAATGAACAAGGAAAACTCTTTCTAGGATGAAGTTGTGCAAAAGATGTTAAAAAATTTACAGAAAAAATTGAAGTTTAGAATGCCAGAGCTAATGAAACCAGAAGAGGTTGATAAGAAGGATCATCCCAACCATTATATATACCAAATAATCCTTGGACACATCATTCAAGGATGTTTTAGTTTTAAGGATTGGCTCAAGAGAAATCTCAAAAAAGGAAACATAACGATCCTGAAAGAATATTTAAAAGAACCTAAAAGTGGTTCTGTAAATATGATTTTAGCTGAGCCAATTCCTTTGATAGATCCGTATGCCGATGGGAGTGGTTGGAGTATAGTTTAGAGCAGATCATCCAAGAAGATACTAGATCAGATTCAAATCATGTCACCACAAGCCACCGCTCAGAGTCTACAACCTGTCAAGATAAAGGGGGAGATCACGACAGAGAATTTTCCATAGCCGAAGCTAAAGAAGAATTAGATCATGCACGAGATGAAGATCGATAGTATGTGGGGTAGGATAGAGGGTGTCTCTGTTAGCTTGGTGGTTTCGAATTACGGGGAGAAATTACTCTAATTGCCGACCGTGTATGACTATCATTTTACTCCTCTAGGGTCTTTTGAATATAATGATTATGATTTCAGCTCCATTTTGACTTGTTTCTAGTAATAACGTAAATGATCATGATCAATCAAACCTCAATTTTGATTCTCAAAATGATCGTCTACATAAGTTCGATGAATACATTGATAGAAATGAAGAAGATGTCGACAACACAGGGTTACAGTAGTTCTGGGAGTGAGGCGCTGGATCTATAGTGTCAAATACTGATTGCAATCAACTTGGACTTTTCATATTCAGAAATGGCACCAGAAGTGTTGGCTACACCATTAAAAGTAGAAAAGTTTACATTTATTAATATAAGGAGTGGGAAATTATTACCCCCTAGGACGGCTCCAATGGACAAAAGAAAATAAATAGTCACTTGAGAAGAACCACCTCTGCCTCTGCTAGTTGAAGAGATACACAATAAATTAATAATTAGAGGTCTTTATAAAGTGGATTATAATGTACTAGCTCATCTTAAGAGGTTATCGACCAAACTAAGCATCTACGATGCTTCAATCCTATCACAGAAGATGAGGGAATCTCTGGTCACGATTTTACTTGACCCAGAAATTTGCTTCGCTTAGTTCTAACACATCCTTGAATGAAGTTTGTTCATTAAAGGAATAGCCCAGAGTAACCTTCACAGATGAGGACTTGTTGTTCGGTACTACCGATCACAACAGAAAACTTTACATTTTTGTTAGCATCAGTAGATTTGTACTCTCCAGAGTTTTGGTAAATTTAGCTCTCAACCTAATTAGTCCACGAATGTTAGAGTACTTGTACATTAACTTTCAGGAGCTTACCGCCGATAAGATGATGTTAAGAGGATTTAACCAGAAGGTAGAGAGCTCTAAGATCTATTTCTCTGTTAATGAAGGTTGGAGAGCTAGGAACAAACGTTAAATTTTGTATCATTGACGCAAAAACTTTATACCATGCTTTTCTTGGTCATTCATGGATCCAGGAGCATAATATTGTTCCATCAACTCTACATCAGTGTATCAAGTATTGTAAGGATGGATGGAAACATGGCATTAAGGGAGATTTGTATGGAAACAAGCAAGGGAGAACCAGCGCAATTGTTGAACGGACAAGGACGACCATCAACATTGACATGGAAGAGAGTTCTGATGAAAATAAGCCCGATGAAGAGATGATGATGACAAAATAGAAGAAACCACAGTTCGTGATTTCCATATAAGATGTGAAGAAAAGTGAATTTAAGTCAATGTATGATTAGATCAACCACTACATGCATGCCTTGACCCTTTCTCTGATTCACCCCCAAAAGATAGAGAGTTAAAAGGTCAAGGAAGTCTAGGGTGTTGTCTGAAACCAATCAAGTTTTACCACGCTTCCCCTTCCCCTAATTTGGAAACTCATGTACATTTGGAAGAGGATGATTCTAATGAATTAATAGAATTACTATTTGGTTAAAGTTATCTCTAAATGCCTCCTCACAAAACCTTAAAATTGTTATGATCCTTTTAAGGTAAATTGGCCTACCTGAGCCGCTTTATATCTAATCTATCAGGTATGTGTCAGCCCTTCTCAGCATTAATTAAAAAAAATGTCAAATTCATTTGGGAAGAGAAATGCCAGCGGGCTTTTGAGGGTATTCAGCAGTACTTAACGTCACCTTCCATTTTGCGGTCCCTATCCCAAAATAACCTTTGATATGGTATATTGTAGCCTTAAAGGACTCTCTCGGAGCCCACTTATCTAGGTAAATGATAAGGGTAAGGAAAATGTGCTCTATTATTTGATCCGACGTCTAATACCAATGTAAGTAGAGTATCCTCCTATTGTGAAACATTTTCTAGCTTTGATTTTTGCTACCCAGAAGCACAGATATTAGGTGCTTTCTCATAAGGTTACCCTTATTTCAATGTTACTTTGTTGTGATATCTGATGACCCAACCAACACTTTCCGGGCATTTAGTAAGGTGTTCAATGATTTTATTAAAATTTTATATAACTTTCATACCCCTTCTTGCTACCAGAGGACAAATTTTAATAGTTTTTATGTAGCGCACCCATTTCCAGCTAAGTCCCCTCTGAATATTGAGTTGTCAGATGAGCACATACTGCAAGTAGAATCTTCCATTATCAGACATTCGGAAATGTTTTTTGACAGAGCTTTGTTAGAAAGAAAGAATTAAGGATTACAAACAAGGATAACAGTCAAATTAGGGACTGGTCTGATCTTGTTCACACCAGAACAAGGAATATTAAGGTTTTCCTACCACCTGACAGAGCCTTGTAAGAACAATGAAGCCAATTATGAAGCCTTGATCACAGGTTTAAAATTGGCAATATCAGTAGACATAAGAGATATTTCCATCTACGGTGATTCACAAAACACCATTCTTCAAGTGGCTAGACAGTACAAGATTCAGAAGAAAAGTTTAATAGAATACCACTAGTATACGATGAAGTCTTTGGAATGGATTTTCACAGTGATGTTGTAAACAATTCCTCGGGGAGATAATGCCCATACCGAGGCTTTAACTAAGTTTGATAAGGAATTGACATGTCTACTGGAGGATTCCATTGAGATCACAGTACAAGGAAATTAAGTTTTGTCAAAGATCAACCTTGAAAGTCCACATAAGCTTGAAAAAGTAGAAGAGATAATAACTATAGTGGTCGACAAAATAGAAGATTGGCATAGGCTATTAATAGAATATTTGAAAATAGAAAGACTGTGAGATGACAAGTCAACATCATATCATATCACGAGAAGTGCCCTGTCATATGCTCTAGTATGCAATGTCCTCTATAGAAGATCATTTGATTTGATGTGGCTACAATGTCTAAGTAGAGCAGAAGCGCAAGATATTGTCAAAGAAGTACAACTAAATTTTGTGGTGCTCACCGGTCAGAACCAAAGATAAAGATGAAAATTAAGAGTCTCGGATGCTATTGGATAGTGATGTTGATAGATTGCATGGATACAACCAGAATGTGTCACCTGTGTCAAGTGCATGGAGTTCTCTTGCACCAATGTGTGAATGTGTTACACCCAACCATCGCCTTATGGTCATTCGAATGTTGTGGCATGGATACAGTGGGTTCGATAGACCCTCCATCTTTGAAAGGACATAGATTATTCTCGTAACCACAGTATAATTCTACAAATGGGGAGAGGTAGTACTGTTGTGAGAGGTTACATCATAACACGTTGTTTAGTTTTTCAAGAGTTAGATTGTCTACCATTTGTGTTCCGTGCAGAGTAATTTTGGACAACGGGTCAGCCTTCAAGGGCACCAAAATCAACAACTTCATCAAACGAGACAGGATATATTGGGGGTACTCTACGATTTATTAACCCATAGAAAACGGCTTAGCTAAAGCTTCAATAAGACGCTCGTGTAGATTTTAAAGAAAACTTTGGATGAGAATAAGAGAGGATGGAAAGAGAAGTTATTAGAAGCTTTGTGGGTTAACCAAACAACATTCAAAACTCCTACTTAGTGTACGTCGTATGCACTCGTATACGTGTCTGAGGTTTTATTCCTATTTAAGGTTCAACTTCTATCTCTCAGAGTCACTGTTAACAACCAGATTATAGTAGAGGACAATGCCATGCTTTGACTTGAGAGTTGGAGAGTCTCAAAGGAAATGGTTAGAAGCATAGTAGAATTTAAAACATTACCAAGTAAAGATGATTTGCGCCCATGATTAACTGGTCCGCCCAAGGATGTTCAATGTAGGTGAGCTCGAACTTGTCCTCAGAATAACTATTCTTTCACGCGACAATATAGGTGGAAAGTTTGAACTAGAAGGAACCATTTCTTGTAGAGAAAGTCTATTTTGAAGGATCGTACTAACTAGTGGATTTCCAGGGTGAGAGGCCCATACTACCAGTCAATGGACAATACTTGAAGAAATATTATACAACTTGATGTTTTCCGGGATGAATTTTGAAAGTAATACTTGTTCTGAACATGGTTATTTGGTCTGTGACAATGACTGGGTTTTTATAATAAAATCAATTTTAATAAAATAAAAATCTATATTTGCACCTTTAAATATTCCATTTCAATTTTTAATTTCACCAAATAAAATAAAATAAAATGCTTGCACCTATATAGTCATAAAATCTGCTTAAGAATAATTTGTTATTATTCTTATTTGTTTCGAATTTTAGCGTGCTGATGTTTTCCTGTCTTTCACAGAAGAATGTCGTGTTAGAAGTTGATTTTTTCCTTTAATGAATTCTTAATTCTTGCACTGGATGAAAAGAAGGCATCACAGGGTGTTGTTGTGAATCTTGACTTGGACTACGGTCAGGTCAATGTAGACTTTGAAGGCCTCTTGATGAGCATTGTTAGCCGTCAAATAGAGAAGGGCTGCAGTCATTCCTAAAAATTAGTGCTAGAGAGGATTCTACAACAAAGAGGAAGAAGGCATAAATGTTTCCAAATGTGCAGGATCTGATGGAAAGGGTCAGCCACTTACAGTCGATGATTACTACACCTACTAGAGATCTAGTCGGTGCTTCTACAAGAGAGTTCCTGATGCACCATTAAGGAGGACACAACTCAGAAATGCCAACCACTGCAGGTACAAAGTTTTCATTTGCTTAGATAAAAAATGTGCAAAGAAAGCAGCTACGATGCTCACTTTGATTAATGAGGAAGAAGTCTATGATCCAAACTCAAAGGAGACTTCCACTAGTCCACCGACCACTGAGGATTAGCCAGAGATTGTCATGGAGTCTACACTGTTGGAAGTCCCCGATAAGCTTTGTACAGGATGCTAATTGTGCAATGCTAAGATACCCAGATAGACACGATTTATAGGATCATTTGTAGAATGCTCGAAATGTAATGCACTCCATCTAAAGCGTTATGGGACATTTGAAAAATACACAACCGCCAGCATAAGATTTAGGAGTGCAGGTCACCTAGATGTTGAGCCATACATACCATAGTTTGTAGAGCCACCACATTCATGGATTCCTTTAGAGATTGAGATAGAGGAGTAGCCCCAAAAGTTTACAAAGGATTCACTACATTAGAGTTGGAAAGAATGAGCAGGGTCTGAAAGCGAGAATTTAAATATTATGAAGAAATCTAGTGAAAATTGGTCAAGATCCCTGAGGGGCTGGAGTTACAAACTAGTGTATTCTAAGAGAATAATGGAAGAAGAATCTTCAACTATGTTTTCAATCTGAGGATCATGGCCGATCTGACTTGTTGAAGTGAAAGATGTATTCCAAGCCACAGAAGTGGATGCGTGGAAAGTGCAGGATCAGAATTCAGTGTGAATGCTGTTATAACATTTTTAAGGATAGGTAAGCGAACCCCCTGAGCATTCTGAGATATGATGAGGTGGATCCTATGTCATCCACAATAAAGAGGATGATCAGAAGGATGGTGAGGTGGATTATACTACCAGCGAATTGTATTTCAAATAGTTGCATCATCAATATTTATGAAGAAAGAGATTGTATACCTCCCTACATCGATCATCATGACTTCATCAGACCATTATGTACAGTTTAATTTATGAACAAACCCAACATCCTATTTTGCAAGGAGATAGATATCATCAGTCCTAGAAACCTCCGAGGATCAATTGAGATTCCACTGACAGATGGAGCAGTATTGATTTTGAAAGTAAATGGAGCTGACTTAGCAAAGCATTGCATCTCTGGAGTGCCACACTGCAGAGTCTTAGTCACATTTAGAAGAATGGATGATAGATAATTACCATACAGATTCCATCCAAACCCAGAGTTAGAGAAGCTACACTCTTATAAGTGTGAGATAGTTGAACCTCAAAGTATACATGAAAGGACTCCTGTCCCAATGTGTGGCTTAGAAGGTTAGCTTGATCACAAGCTTGCCTCAGGGGATAGATAAATAATTGTTACTACATCAAAGAAAAAAAGATATGATATGTGATACTACAATTTTTACAAGGATCTACTCAGCATGCTGTTTAGGACAATTTCAGCATGTGATCAGTTCTACTACATATTTGGAGCAAAACTAATGAAGTTTTTGAATTTCAGCATATTTCTAGAGTTGCTTTTTTATTTGATTGATGAGAAGCTACATTACCACACGATGGTCCTAAAATATAATGAACAATGAATGATACAAAGAAAGTTTATTTATATAAATAAAATCCAAAACTAAAAATCTTATTAAGGAAAAAAAGATTTAAAAAATACCTAGATAATAAAAATATGTAACAAAATGATAAGGAATGATAAGTGAGTTCTCCACATCTCTCTCACATTCTACGTTCTTCACAAACATTCTACATTCTTTGCACTTCAAAATATCCTCCATGATCACCGAAATTATCACAACATCTCAGCACTCAGGATCGTAGACCTCGGTTTTACTCCTTCAAGATTGTAGGCCTCCGTCCTACTCCCATCTCAGCATTTGAGATTGTAGACCTCCGTTCTACTCCCTCGGGATTGTAGGCCTCCATCCTGCTCCCATATCAGCACTTAGGATAGTAGACCTCCATTCTACTTCCTCAGGATTGTAGGCCTCCATCTTCCTCCCATTTCATCACTCAGGATTGTAGTCCTCCATTCTACTTCCTCAAGATTGCAGGCCTCCATCATACTCCCATCTCAACACTTGGGATTGTAGACCACCGTTCTACTCACTCATGATTGTAGGCCTCGATCCTACTCTCATCTCAGCACTCAAGATTGTAGACCTCCGTTCTACTCCCTCAGGATTGTATGCCTCCGTCTTACTCCCATCTCAGCACTCGTGATTGTAGACCTCCGTTTAAATTCCTCGAGATTGTAGGCTTCTGCCCTACTCTTATCTCAGCACTCATAATTATACACCTCCATTCTACTCCCCAAGATCTTAGGCCTCTGTCCTACTCCCATTTCAGCACTCAGGATTGTAGACCTCTGTTCTACTCCTTTGAGATTGTAGGCTGCCATCCTACACCCATCTGAGCATTTGAGATTTTAAAATTCCCAAAATACCCCAAAATTTGCAAAAATTATCAAAATGCCCTTGGTGACCCAAATTTTCCCAAAACCTACAAAACAATTCCAAACACTCCTAAAACCAATCTTTACCACTCATGAAGTCCAATTTGACTAATTTGACCAATTTTGACAAAATTCCCAATTTTGCCCTTATGGCTCGATTATTCCAAATCACCCCCAATTTCTACCAAATTGATTTCAGATTTCCCCAATTTCAAATCTTAACTCAAGTTTTTCATATATAAACCAATTTTGAATTAAATTCAAGCCCAATTGAATCCAATTTTAAACCCAAATTCCAAGCCTAATTTTAACCCCCAATTTGACCTTAATATTCTTAATTTTTGGTTCTACACTCTTCATGACATTTTCCCACACTAAATTAAACCTTTAATTGGCTTTGATCTAAACCCTAGACGAACCTAAACCCAAGCTTAAATCCATTTCCCCAAAAGTAACCCAACTTCAAAATTCCATGAAATTGAACCTTGCCATCCACTCAAATTCCCTAAATTCACTTCCTAAACTCTTCATGACATCCTCATGGACCCATTGAACCTTCAATTAGTTTTTAAACCAAGCCCAAATCTAACTTTTGGCCCAAACCCTAATTTTGAACCTAAATGACAAATTGACTCAAATCTTTTGCATTAACTAATCTTAACCCTTTCTTGCCCTGATTAGCCACTTACCCCATTTTGGTTAAACTCTTCCCCCCATGCAATCACCTATCAAGCCTTAGGGAAAATCACAATTAAAACTTCCCTGACCTTCTTTGACTCAGCTAGCCGCCACTTCACCTCTGGCCAACCACCCTAGTCGCTGGAGAGCTCAAATCCAAGAAGAATCCTTTGAACTCAAATTTTCACCCATGATATGTGGTTAACCTTGATTGATTATTCACGCCACTTAACACTCCACATAAGCTTATTTGCACCAGCTAATCAGAGCCTGAGGCCTTCCCCTTGCCCATGTCTATAAGAAGCCCCATTTTTTGGCCAACCACAAAGTGTGCCAAATCTTTAGGGAAACTCTGCCAATTTCCTTCCAGAGCCTATCCAAGCTGCCTTGATTTCATTCCAAACATTTTACCCCACTGAAATCCACTGCCTAAGCTCAATTTTGAGTTCATAATCCATGGGATTTTTGTCACTCCACTAAACTACACCAAACCTAAAATTAATCAACCCAATAACGTCTTTAGACAAAATGAGGAAGTTCCCCATCATAAACCCCCTCTGTTGAACACCCTAACCCACTTCTATACCAACATTGCATCACCCCTTTATCAAACTCTTGCTTAGGCTCAACCTCGGCTCAAATTGGTGCTTGAAGGAGCTTTGTGGAGTCACAACTAACTTCTACAAACAACCCAATTGAGGGCTGACCTCTTCGGCTTATATATAGATCGCAAATTCTAAAGTCGTACTCAGTTTCATTAATTGTAAAGAGAATGTTAATTTCAAGTATATCTAGCTGTATGGATATGTTCTTCTTGACCAGATAAAGTTGTATGAACAAACCATGAGTGATTTGGTTGAGTATTAAGTGAGATCGAAGTGTTTTAGTGTGGACAATTCTCGGTTTGGAACATATGGGGATGATGAATGGATCTCATCCATGTATATCGATCCAACGACGGAGGAGGAGTCAGACGAGGAGAAGGTTCATAAAGTGCGGTCCGTGTGGTGGCTGACAAAGATAATAGCATCAAATAGGAGCGCAAAGCTTGGTATTTCAGTGTCACCGAGGATCCAGTCAGTGTCTCGTGGATAAGTAAATAAATAGGGTATTTTTTGGATTTAATTAAATACTAAAACTTCAAAATTTCATAACTTGGTGTATAAAAATCATAAAATCAAAATAAAAATAACCTTTTGCTCAATTGAGAGAAAAGAATAATGTAGAATAAAAATAAATATTATTTGATATGTCTCTGACTTTTGATTAATTAAATACCCTTTTGACATTTTTAATTTTATTTAAGTAAATATTAATCACCATGGCTTGAAACTTTAGGGGTTGATTCCTCATGATAGTGAGGTTGTCTCACGATTTTTCCAAAGTCCAAGGACACCTCTAGCTTTAAAACCTTAATTTTCAAGTCCATTGGCTTTTTTTAGATTAAATTAATTATATAAATTAAAATTTTAATCCAAAAAATATGAGGTTTGTTTGGTAGGTTCCCTGTGGTCAGAGGAGTCTAAGAAAAATATATAATGTATTTAAATGATTGTACAAAATTTTCTAGCTAATTAAGAGTCCTAAAATTTATAACAATTTAAAAAAATAAAATATTAATAAAAAATTATAAAACATTCATTCCACACTGTAAATAATAATCATTTTTAACTCGCTGTAAAAATTTGAAACACATTTAAATTGATTTAATCACGAAAGTGTATTTTTTAAGTAAAATTGAAATTTTTCAATAAAATAATTATAATAAATAAATTACAAAAAGGAAAATTATAAAAAGTGGTTTTCTGAGTTCCTTGTGATTAGAAACACTTATGAAAAATTAAGTTTATTTTAAAATTAATAGTTCATTTTTGAGCTACTTTTTAACTTTAAAATAATTAAAAATATTTAAAAAATTAAAAAATATGAAGATGCACCAAATTGTTCATAATTATTTCCCGATCACTTTGGACCCTTTAAAATATTTTTCCTAACTTTTCTTATTTAGTTATGTATTTTTTAAATGCTAAAAGTATATTTTTTTAATTTTCCATTAAAATAATTATAATAAATAAAATAAAAATATTAAAAATGAAAATCTTGTTTGTCTAAGTTCTCTGGACTTAGACAAATTTAATAAAAATATAAAAAGTAATTTTTGAATTTGAAATATATTTTCTATTTAATTAATCACTAAAATGAATAAGTAATTATAAAAATCAAAAAATAAATTGAAAAATAATGAAATTTTATCTAAGTGGTCCTCTGACTTAAGGAAACCCTCAATAATTTTTCCATGAATAGAAAGTTTACTTTGATTTATCAAAAATATAAATATTGAAAATCTTATTTTTGAGCTAAAATAATTATATAAATTAAATAAGAATTAAAAAAAATAATGTTTTCTTTTTTGATATTTTAATTTACCCATGATTGGGGAACCTTCAAAATTTTAAAAGCATTTGAGCTATATTTAATGAGTTATGAAGTGGAGAGGACCTACGGACAAAATGGTAATTTGGGATTTCGATACCCTATTTATATTTTAGGTCAACTAAAGGGGTAAGTAGGTAATTTTGATCATAATAAACTTTTTTGGATTCTTGAAACATAATGGTTAATATGTAGAAACTAATTTTCCTCCTTTTCAAGATAAAGGTAAAATTGTAATTTTGTAAATAGTTATGACTCGGAGGTTAATTCCGTTGGATGATACTAAAGTAGTGGGCATAAACTAGGAAGATAATAATTCACTTGTTTGAAGCTCCTAATTGTTGATTAGATGATAGAATGAGAATTTATCTCACTTAAACTAATATTTTGATTATTATAAATCTACCTCAAAATTAAATTTAAGGGTCTCGTAGTGAGCTATGCTTGATATTCAATCTTATCTAATGAGGTTTAGAAAAGAGGAACATGATTAGATTTTTAATACCCTTAAACACTACAAGCCTAACATTAATGGTGGGTACAAGATTCTTAATGACTTGAGTTTTCCCTAAGGTTACCCACTATCATAACGCTTAAGTAAAACATCAACTGACTGTCACACTACCCAACTCCTAGGATTATTAAAATATTATTATTTACTAAGCATAGGGTGTATTGATTCATGGAAACCTAATCTAACTCTGGATGATTAATTGAATAACTTAATAAGTTCAAATGAACTCAAAACATTTCTAAAGGTTTTGAAAGTTGCTTAGTGTTATGTCTTGAACACTTTTATGATTTTTTGGATATTTTGAAGGACAATTGAACTTATTATTCTTTGCTCAGGAAAATCATCCATTAAAACCTTTAAGGACCCCACCAATTTATGCCTTGAACCCATTAATTCACCTAAATCAATGAAAATACCCCACACTACTTATCCTACATTATTTGACCCAATGCTCAAGGATTTGAGTCTTCTCTAAGGTATTTAAATCTTTGTGAGCAATTAGGGATATTTGTTTTTGCCACATACGAATCATTGAGATTTTGTAAGTTTAAGGTCAAGGTGGCTAGGGAATTGACAATAATGTCAATGTGTAGTAATTTGAGCGATACGATGTGAGATTTAGAATAGTATCTCTTACCTCAAGGACCTTTAATAAAAGGAGAGGATAAGGACCAACGATACTATTCAGTGATTCTTGAGAAGATGATTGCCCCTGATACTCTTAAGTTGTTTGTAGTCCTAGATCAATTAAATTGATTAACTTGTGGGCTGCACCATTATAAAAAAATGTTTTAAAAAAACTCTCTTGTGCATGATAAAATTAATTTTATATTTATGAAAATCAAATTCCAAATGAAAACTTATGAAGCTCCACGATTAACCACTTGGATTGAGGTTAGGAATGCCCTTTGTAGGAGATCAAGTTGATTGCTCTTACTTAAGGTCAGGAAGCACATTGTCCAGCTTTGAGCCCCCACCTTTACCAATGTCTTACGCCCAGTCTTGGTCTTCTATATGTGATTACAGGTTTCTTTTTACTCAGCTTTCACCACGACTAGTTTTTCTAACTATTCTGTACCAGATGCTCCAATTTACTTTCCTACAATTTATTTAGTTCCTACAAATATATTCCTCTGTATAATGCTAACCATACAGCGAGTGTAGCGAGAAGATGGTAGGTACGTATTTATATTTTATGCACTGTAATTTTATTTCTTTACTTTAAATCTTTTTTCTACATGCATTTATTTACTTTATATGCAAAACACAACATATTTTCAAATATAAATAACATTTTCAAAATAAAACAAAAATAACATAACATTACATAATATATCCTTTAAAATTTATGGGAGTCCCTCAGATGCGGTAACCCAAGATTGCTAACGTGATCTCCCCCATCTAATGAGCTTAAAAACTCATTTAGATTAAGTAAATCCAAGTGAAAATAGTGATACCGGAATGAGGGAACCGTGGGATCCTAATCAGTGTCACTCTAATCAACTTTAACCCCCCCCCCATAATGATTGAAGAAACTCGTCATTTAATCCTTTTGGACCTTAGACTTTAGGACTACTTCTTCGATGAGAAGCTTGGAGTTAACTTGGAAGGTAGCATTCTACAATAGCAAGTGGATCTATAGGAGCAATCTTTCTTTAGAATTAAATAACAAGCCATAAAATTTTGAGTATGTTTTCCTATTGTAACATAAATCCTCACTTCATCTTCAGGCCTCTACACGATTATGTTGTGTAATTTAAGTCCTAACTTGTCTTAGACTTCGAGGTTGTAATTCGTCATGAAATAAATCCTCCTATTTTCCATGTTATTCCTATCTTCCATGTTATAGTATTGCCATGTCAAGCATGTGTATGCCCTAACTAATAAAAATTGGGAGGTTTAAACATTTAATAATATCTCTCTGAAATTGCAGCCTAACCATAGAATAGGTTGGGAAGTTACCGAGGTTCTCTTTAATATCTATGGCATCTCCTAGTTTTCTTCTTTTGGATTCCATAACAATGTTCCGAATTTGAGTCTTTCCCATTTAACACTCCTTTTTCCAACCTTTAAAAAGTCATACCCTTTAAAATTATTTAAGACAATATTTCTAATCAAAATCGAGAGTTTTATTAGGTGACCTCGATCATTTAAGATGTAACGAACTATAAGGGCTTGCACTTATAGAAAACTTTAGAACCCAACTTAAAATAAACATTGTCTAATTTATCATATTTGATAGGGGAACTTTTCGATCAACATAAAGGTTTGCAAACTAAAACGGTTGTTATAAATTCTTTAGTTTATTTAATCAAGCCTCATGGATAAGTGACATGTTTATTCTTCGGGATAGGTATGTCACTTGTAGTGTTGTGCTCGTTTATTTAAATTATTATCTATATG
>JXCR01144765.1:155706-185490 GCA_002079205.1 Phalaenopsis hybrid cultivar | reverse complement strand
ATATATATATATATATATATATATATATATATATATATTGAATATGTTTTCCCGATCTCGCTACCGATAAACTCAAGCTTGCATATTTTGAATGACTTCATTGTACCTTCCTCTGGTTGCCTGCTCAAAGATATCCACCATTTCATTCACTCTATGTTTTAACGATTCAGAAGATTTTTGTTAACCCCCATTCTTTAATCAAAATCTGAATTTTGAATTAAATGCTTTTAGAAAATCACTTAAAACTAATGTAGCGAAAAAAATCATTGGATAGAATAAAAAATTAAATTTACTAATTCTAATTTCTCTTTAATTTCAAATTAGTTAATAAAATTAGAAAATAAATAATATCAACTTATTTCATTCTTGAAAATCACTAAAGAAAAAGAAATAAGTTTAGAAATTATCTCTTCAGCTCCAACAATAAAACCAGCTCATAGTCCTAATTTTTCAGTTAGGAATATTCAGGACTTTAAAGTATTGATAAAAAAATCAAAAGTACAAACATAACCACCATTAAAAAAGAAGTATAACCATCAAATAAATCATCTAGTGCAGTCGATAATTCATATACTAAAAAATTAGCAAAATAAAAAATCAATTTCAAGAAAATAATATAGAATTAGAATTACTTAAAATGCATCAATTCAAACATTATAAAGCCTCACCTTCATATCAAACTAGGCAAACATGTTGATATTATTATCCAAGGCCTTCACCCGTTGGTGCTTTTTATGAAAAAGATAATAGTAAGTATCAAAATAATTATAATCCATCAAATATCTATAAATGAGATATTGACAACATACTAATTGTCAAATACAAACTTTAATACAACAAATGATGATTTAAGCCTATACTTCTCAGAGTCATAATAATCGAGCCCAACAAATTATAGCCAGTTAACTTGTGGGATTAGTGGTCTTTTAAAAGTCAGGTGAGATAATTATTCTGATTAGAAACAAAAAAAAAAAGAATTTTTGAGTTATACTATACTAGAAAACCCCGATCAGGAAGATACTGATGTTTTTGATAAATTAACTATTAATATTTTCCATTATTCTACAGGAATAGTATCTGATAATGGAGAGCAAAATCATTCTCTTTTGAAAAAATTAAGATGTCCAACTTTGACACATTTTGGATGTTATAACAATATCATTTTTCTTATAGTAATGTCTTTACAAGATGAGAATAACATGCACTAAAAGACAAAATTTATTGAAGGTTTACCAAATCTTTTTTCTGACAATGTAGAAAGACAATTACACATATTACAATCAAACGTATTCCATATGAGAATTTTACATATTGACAGCTAATAAATACTTGTGTATGAGAAATCCTAACTTTACATAAAGATCTTAAATTGAGATATCAAATTAAAAAAAAGGTTGATAGGAAGAAAGCAATTAGGCACTTTCGGTGAACAATTTGCTATAATATTCCTAATTCTTCCAAAGAAAAGGAAAGATCACTGCTAAAAAAGAAGAAATATCATAAGAAACACTCTGAAAAATATTATTAAGAGCAAATATTAAAAATTTCTCTTAAGAAAAATATAAATAGAGAAATCAAATGCAAATGTAGCAAGATCAACCATTATGCAAATAGATGCATAGTAAACGACAAAATAAATGAGCGCAATATTGATGAAATTATTAAGCAATCTATTTTCAAAATAATTTAAATTCATCAGCTGAGAATTCTGTCAATTCAGAAAGTTCAAAAGTACTAGAGGTATTGTTAACTTATTCATCATAATCTGATAAAATATATTGCACGTCAAAATCAGAACGCAAATATAATAATGAAAATTATTACAAATCGATAGTGAAAATGAAGGGCTTATTTACTTTATCTTAATAATTATAAGAAGAAATACATAAAATTGCATCCTAAATTGAGGATGAAAAAACCCTAAATAAAATTTTAAAAAGAGTTAACAAAACTAAAGGAGATTCCTCCTCTTTAAATAGTAATCCTTTTTCAGGCTATTCTATGAAAAAAGCTGTAAATAAAGTCTTAATTTTAAATATCAATAATAGATGTAATACTATTAGCGATTTAAGAAAATGAAGTTAATAGTTTAAAATCTGAAGTATATCATTTTTTATAAATATAAGAACACATAAATGCGAGATTATTTAAACTAGAGTTATAAGATATTATACCTACTAAATTACCAGTAGAATAACAAATATCAAGAAAAATCTTTTTTAAATTCATTATAAGAGAGTATTATGCAAAAATGATTTACAACCATAACTTTAAATAATAATAGAGAATCTACTCTACATAATTTCACTACTTTAGTTGATAGCCTTGTAGATAAGAATTGTATTAAAAAGGAATAATACCTTCTACATATTTTGAAAAAACTACATAACAATTATCCTCTGCTTTGGGAAGTAAAATTGAGATACAATGATAAATTTTAACTGCTAGTATTTGTAAAAATGATATTTGTATAAATAATCTATTTTTACTCATTAAAAATTTAACACAACTCATTATTTTGAAAACTCCTTGCCAATATAAAATTATGCCAAAAAATAAAATTGATAATACTCTAATGTATTCTAATTAATTTTGCAAAAGCACTTTTTTTTTGAATTTTTTACTAATCAAACATAAATTATTTTAAAATAAATAAGTAAATGTAGATTGAAATAAAAAAAATATTATTTTTTTAATTGAATCAATTTTTTTCTCTAAGAGAAAAAAAAAGAGATAATTTTATACAAGGAAAAATATTCTCTCTTCAAAAAAATATTATAAATAATATTTGTGGAAATAATCCAACAGCATTTTTAACCGAAAAACACACTTTGTTTCTTTACTTTACATCAATAACTTCAATGAGAAAAATATTAAAACAAAGGCATGCCCATGCCATATGAATAATGAACATGTAAGAAATTTTGAGGAAGAGATTAATGAACTTGTCGATAAAAATTTTAAAATGGAATAGATATCTCATACCTAATAAAAGAGATTTACTTAATAGATTAAGTAACTCCATATTATTTTCAAAGTTTGACTTAAAATCTGGTTACTAGCAAATTCAAATTTTTTATTCTTATAAAAATAAAATGGCTTTCATTGTTCCATTTGGCATTGAAGAATGGAATGTAATGTCATTTGGATTAACAAAATGCTACCTCTGAATTTCAAGGGATCGTGAATGAAATAAACATTCCATATTCTTACTATATAATAGTATATATTGATGATAGTCTTATTTTCTCTAAATCAATAGATACATATTTTAAACATTTGCAAACATTTCATTGGCTTGCTAAAAATAATGGGTTGATCACTTTAGCATCAAAAGTAAAATTAGTTCAAACAGAAATAGGAGCTTTTTGACAAAATATTCTGAATATTTTTTTTCTAATTGATAAAAAGCGTTGAATTTGCTTCTACTTTTCTATTTGAAATTAAAGATCTCAAGAAGATATAGAGATTTTTGGGTTCACTAAATTATGTATTGGATTATTATAAATATCTTGCTTTAGTACTACCATTCCTTATGAAAGACTGAAAATGTAGCATACTCCTTCGACACATAGTCATACTAAAGCTGTCCGACAAATTGACCAAAAGATTATCAATTAACCTTCTTTACATCTTGTAGATCTGTCTCTTTCTAAAATCATGTAGATTGATGCTTCTAATCTTGGCTAGAACAGAAGCTTAAAGAAAAAACCTTTTAATACCAAACAAGTAGTTCATTTTACCTCTAGAAAGTGGAATACAGCTGAAGCAAAATATTCCGCTGTCAAGAATGAAATGCATTTTATATTCAAATGTATTCATAAATCTGATGATTTATGGAAATATATGTATGGAATCCTAATGGAATCCAAATTTGGAAATTTATCTCCTGAAATATAAATTAAAGAAATCATTCAATTTATATGAAAATATTCCTGAGAGAAAATTCTCGAAATCAATTTGGAAGATTACGAAATTACTGGCCCTTCAAGTATCCAAGAACTATATCTTGGGACAATTTCCTATCTTAAAGACAGTAGTCATGATCAAGAATCTTATCGAGCAATACTTAATTCATTAAATTGAGTTTAAATACAATACAATTTCAGTGAACTCGATAAATCAATTAATTATAGTAAGGTGAGAATCAATCACATATTACTTCATAAAGAATGAGAATTAACTCCATTTTAATCAAAACTGTTTGAAGTAGTTAATCTAATCACTCATCAAAAAAAAATGTTTTTATTTAATTATTTGATTTATAATCAAGCCATGGGTCATGATTTCTTAATCAACAATCAAAATCATAAACATTCATGGTTCTTTGTTTAGATGCCGGAAATTCTTAATAAGGAGAAACCAAATTTTTTTTTATCTTGGTGGGACAAATTTGGAGAAACTAATGAAATCCTCTCTAAAATAGTCTCTAATATTTACCTAACCTCGGTTGAATCTTCTCCTCAAATCAGTAGAACAAAGAATGATTTTCTAGCTAACGACATGTGTGAATTATTATTCTTTTGTCAGACACAAATACCTTAGAACTTCACCTAAAATTTATCCCAGAGCAAGATCATATTAATAATAAATGTTTATGGAGAACATTTTTCATCAAATGATGGTCATTAATTATTATCAATGAATAAACATTTCAGATCAAATATGTAATTAAATCCAATATGTCAAATGTTCAAATTCTAAAAACTCAAGTATTATCTGAAAGAAATTTAGGTGAAAATAGAAAAAAGTATCCTCTTGAATCTCCTGAGCAAATTAATCACCGTCTGACATAATTATATGAAAACGAAATGAAATCATTGTTTCAATCTGAAAAAGAAATGATGGTGTCCAATCAAGGCTGTGATGCTGAAGAAACTTAGGAACGAATGATGACTCGCCACACATCAAATTGATAGAATAAACATGAATGCTATATAAGTGATTCTACATTGAGGTCACTATAAAAATTAATTCTTATAAACTCAGGTGGTTAAATAGTGTCGGTTGGTAGAATAAAATTTGTAATAATTTTGGTTGGTGTAATAGTATTTGAAATAAATTTGGTTATTGTAATAGTGTCTGTAATAAGTTTCGTTGTTGCAGTATTGCTTCCCATTCTCATCAATAAAAATAGAGGCATACTTCCTGGAAAAGCAACCGAAGTTTAGAATCTTTTCTTCCTTTGTCAATTATGTAGTGTCTTCTGGAGTTCCTTCCATGCATTTCATCCTGTAAGATTCTAGTTTAATAATATTTATATTTTTTTAAATCCTAATTTTCAATTATAGTATCAGAGCCATGATGGCTAAAACTTTTATGGAGTTCATTTTTAGCAACTAATTTTAATATGGTAACCTAACATTCTCTGGATAAGTATATCCTGTAATGTAAAGTCGGATGTTGCTTTGCAACTCAATATCCTTAATTGACATGTAAGATCATACTGAGTTCGACATTTTTGTCTAATCATATTACTGCTCTGGCCAAGCTTAATCCATGAGCCATCGTCGCATGTGGGCATGTTAATTTCTGGGATGGATGAGTTTTGCATGGTTCTTGTTGACTTGACATATTTGGATTAAAAACTCAGTGGAGTAATAATGTTTTCATCTAGTTGTGGTTAGATTACACTATTCAAATTATTTAGCGAAAAAAAGTTCTATATGTTTTTCTGGTTATCTCTTATGAGACCTCTGCACGGTACAATAGTATCACAATATCTAGAAATATACAAAGGTCTCAAAAATTCATTGTGTTATTTCTATTTATAAAATTATCCCACCATCCTTTTAAAAGACAAGTAAACCTAAAGTTGACTAGGTTTAATTTGTTGGGCTCGATTATTAAGACCCTCGGCGCCAGACATAAATCATCATTCGTTGTAGTACAATATTTGACGATTGGTCATGTTTTAAATATCCCATTCAAAGATATTTGTTGGATTGTAATTGTTTTTATATTTGTTATTTTCTTCTTCATATAAAACAACAACAAGTGTTGGTCAAGGATAATGGCATCTCCCTGTTGGCCTAGTTTGATTGAAGGCGAGGCTTTATGGCCTATAAATTTATCTATTTTAAATAATTCTAATTTAATATTATTTTCTTGAGATTGATTTTCAAATTTCTTTATTTCTTTATGATTTGAATCATGGGATGGGTCATTTGATTGTTCAGAAGATTTTTCTTCATTGTTTAAGGTGATTATATTAGTACATTTCACTTTTTTAATTAATTATTGAATGTCATGAATAGATGGTCCAAGAAGAAAATTAGGACTAGGAGGTGGTTGTATTGTAGGATGGAGATGCCCATTAGAGACAATATGGACAAAATCGTGTCTGAAATTAAAGATATTTAGGCGACATTATTCTTTTTTTTGCATGCAATAATATTGATATATTTAGGTCTAATATTAATTTTTCTTGAACATTCTCAAAACTACAATAATTTAACTTTGGTGGTCGGGATTGGGCCATCAAAAATTAATTAATTAGTTGTTATTTCAAATGGAAAATGAATTAAATTTGTTTTATCCTGTATTTATTATTTTCTAGAAGATAATAATAATAATAATAATAATAATAATAATAATAATAATAATAATAATAATAATAATAATAGTAAAATAATAATAATAATAATAATAATAATAATAATAATAATAATAATAATAATAATAATAACAACAACAACAATGATAATAACAATAATAATAATAACATTGGTGCCAAATAGATCATAAGATTTTTATACTGCTTATTTTTGGCTAAAAGAATTTATTCGCTATTAATATTTTACTTAGCTCATTTAATTGGGGTGCATCAAATCTAAAAAAATCAATTTTGAGTATAAATATAAACATAGAAATTGTGTTAAAATAACTCATGTGTCTAATTAGGCCTACAAAATTGCTTATAGGGTATAAAAAATATTTAAACTCATGTTTTTTTGCCACATTGTCTTAGATAAACTAATAGATAAATGCCTTATCATAGGTTTTGCGTTCGACAGGTTAGATATTCATGTAAATACTATTATGCATCGCGCCAGCGACACGCCTCTGCCGTCGCTATAACCTATATAGCAAGACAAATCCAACGATCTTAGTGCCAATCCCTTGGGCACCGTACACTTGCCGAGCTCACAATGTACAGTACCCCGTCTAATTTAAAAGAAAAGAAACGAGTTCTGAGCTGAGCTCTTGAAGCTCATGTGCAACGTGTGGTCATGGGAAGCTTGAGGGAGCTTGTGGGGAGCGATGTAGATGTAGCTCTAATGATGGATTTTATGGGGAGAGATATTTTTATTTTATTTAAATTATTTGGTCGTTATGGTTGTAAATAATAAAATTTCGGTGTGCCATACATAATTTGAATTTTTTTTTTCTTGGCATGTACGTAAATTCCTTTAATCTTTGTCTTGCACCTTGTCATATTTACGCTTTCTCAATTTTGCCAATCAAAGCACCAAAAATTCTTGTCCTGAATTCAATTGTGTAGTGATGTGGCAACTAGTTATTATTTTTATGTATGGATAATAGTTTTATAATCTTCCTTCGAAAGAAACCCCGCCAAGCAATCAAGATAAATATTTAAGTAATCAGCTGTTCTGAGATTAAAATTTAAGCATAAAGTTTTCTAGGATTTCGGTTATTGTCACCAATTAATTATAATTTGGCAACATGCGTGCATGATTTACGCGTATAACCTATTTTGATACCTATGTTTGCTGATGCGTTGCGGCCTGCCAAGTGTTTGCTGAGCAATATTAGCCGAATAGCGTGTAGTAAAAGCAAAGTGACTTTTCAAGAGCCTATTAAATTAAAATCGATATGTGGATTTGGATTAGGCCGCTTATTAGGATTATTAATTTTGATCTAACAATTAATCAATAATGAATAATTTTAAAAAATACACAAATATCTCTCATGTCTTTTTCGCTAAGATCATTAAAATAAACTTGAAGTTTTTATATTTTCTTTTAATTTCAAATAAAGATAAGAAATTTATTCTTATAATTTTTTAACTGTAGGAAGGGTAATGATTTCTTAAAAAGATAAAGCAATAAATTGGATGACCAATTTGTCCACATCTATTGGAATAATTATTAGGCCCCACTCGAACAAAAAAAACAAAAAACAAAAAGATGTATTTCAGTCGTCCGGATCAGACACCTCAAGCAAAATTACATGCAGTGTCCGTACGCAATAAGCACTTCACCTATGGGGGCATGGAATAGTGATATTTGGTCTTTTATATTATAAAGAAAACAGTGGTGAATTATATTCTTATTATTCCTTCCCAGCTCTTCTTAATGGGATATTGATGCTCTTAGTCCATTATAACTTTAAGAAGCAAGCTCAGGTAAAAAAAAGTTATTTTATTCTAAACTTTTCATCTACCTAATGTCACCTTCACAATGAAACAAAATAAGTATTACCTAATAAATTTTATATATTACAAGCATTTTAAAATCAATCTACAAACAAGAACTTATACCTCTCTTATATCAATCATCAAGCTCGACATCCTTAAACTCCTTTCATTAACATTGTAAGTGATGACACTTTTAAGTCGTCTTTTATAATATATTTATGTCATCTCTACATTTAGAGAAGGTAGTTTTAAACCTTAACTACATTAGAGAGTGACGACTCCGTTGGGGACTCTTCTCTGTCCTCATCTCTCGTTAAAATTATTTCTTTTCATTCAAAGATATTCCATCTTTTGGCAGATAGAATTATCTTTCTCAATTTTAACTCTTTAATTATAAGAATTATTTGTAACAGACATTCTGTAACAGACATTCCATGGCATCTATAACAGACATTCCATGACAAATGTTCCATAATGACAAGAGAAAGATGACATTACATAATAAATTCTCATTTTACGAAAGAAGTCTATAATAATTTTTCAAAAAACTGCAATGGATTCTTCAAATTCAATATTTTCCTATTTTCAAGATCTTAATATGCCGATCAATGAAGATACTTCTCTACCAAGATTATTTTGGGTTGTTTGATGAAACTGAGTTTATGATGAATAGTCCGTCCCCTACGAACATTTTCTCCTTTTTTGAGACGATTTACCTCAAGAATTTCCTATAGAACAATTGGCTTTTGAGAAAATGGAGGAAGAAATTGATCAGAAAGGAAAGAAAGTTTATGTTGAAGATGATATTTTCTCACAATCTATATATGAAGACGGATCTTGTTCCAAGAGTGTTCCATTAACTTGAACTCAACGAAGAAATAGAACTTGTTCTCTTAAAAGAAATAATAAAAGAAATGAGATCAATAATCTTGAAGTATCTGAATCCGACAAAAGTGTTTTTGGGAACCCAACTTCTTCAAAAAAGAATAAGTTTTATCCAGTACCCGTTGAGTATGAAGATAATGCATTCCAATCTTTCCAAAGAGAAAATTCCTCTTCAATACGAACTATATACTCTCTGTTCAAAAAACTTGCACAAAAAAAAAGATGTTCAATCTCTCGACTTTTGGAAAAAATGGGATGCGCAGTCTCTACAACCATGAAAAAGAAGCTTCTTGATCAAAAGCGTTCTATTTATCAAGAAACGAACCAACAATTCCTATCAGAGAGTTAGTGTACTCGGGTACCTGTTAAACTTCGTTTCGGACCAAGAGTGAAAGATATGACCATCTCAATAGACATAATGAGACATGATGAAATAATTTTGAAGGTAGAAGAGACATCAACTAAAATGAAAGATCTTGTACAAATGTTAAAAACTGCAGATCATTCGTACTCACACCACGATGATATACTTCCTATAACATCTCGACCAATACTCAAGACAAATGTATGAGCACGTGAGATATCAGAAGGAATCTTTGATGATGTGAAAACTTCTATGGACAATTCTCAAGAAAAGATTTGTGAAAAACATCCTGTTAAGACATTTGAAGAAAGTCTGAAAAAGCTGAGAACCGACATCAAAAGATTATCAACATGGAGAAAGGAAAAATCTTCAAATACTCCAAGTAAAGAATATGCAGAAATAAACATGCTAGATACACGAGCCTCTCCCTCATCAGGAAAATTACCTCCGCCAGCCGAAGAAAACCTAATGGAAGAGTTACAAGCTATTATCTAACAATGAGATTAAAAAATCAATCCTCTTGAACAAAAGATTGAAGAAATGATGACAACTTTACAAACTCCACCGCAAACAACTACCCTACCTATTTTTGAAGTCATTCGGCCCGAAGCAATACATGTTCTCTAAAATAGAAGAGAACTAAACAAAATTGAGGAGAGCACTCAAAGATAAAAAGATTCCACTCTGAGCGGAATTCCAAAAAAGAAATCACACAGCTTGTGGAATAAAAAGTGAAAGAGACAATGGCTCAGGTGAGGGCCGGATCAAGAGGAATTTGATTCTGTCCAATATCCTAAAGGATTTGCTCCACCTCTCTTCAAGATGTTTGATGGAACCATTAATCCTCGTTAACATCTAGCACGTTTCAAAGCAAGTTGCTGCAACGTAGGAGGGAACGATGCTCTTCTATTCCGTCAATTTGTCAATAATCTTATCGGAGTTGCTTTTAACTGATATGCAGAACTTCCCAATGGTTGTGTTAAGGCATTTGCTGAACTTGAAAATCTCTTCATCCAATGATTCACTGCAGCACAACATCATATAACGGTTGGAGATTCAGTGGTGGAGAAACAAAAGTCAGGGGAAGCCCTTGTGGATTAAATTTTGAGCTGGAGAAATCTCAGCATGAAATGTGAACCACAACTTCAGAAACAACATGCAGTTGAAATTCTGCTCAACAATATTCTCGTCATATATCATTCATGCTTAAAGGATTCATAAAAAACACATTTGAAAAACTACTTAGAAAAGTTGCCAATCTTCAAGTGGAAGCTAAGCAGATGAGTGTAACAGAAAAGACCAAGATGAAAAAACCCGCTAAGACATTTGAAAAGAAATCAGGACATGTCTCAAAAATAGACAAAGGCAAGCAGGTGATGCAAGTGCAACCCTAGCAAAAGCAACAATGACAAAATATAAATCAACAATAATTGCAGTCATCATCACAACTGTAATTTCAACAATCAACCCCATCACCGATAAACAAGAAATCGATGTCCGAGAGGATGAACAAAGAATATCCATTCAAAATAGAAGCACTCGGAAAGATATTCTGCAGTTTGTTGAAAATATTGGAATTCAAATTGCCTAAGGCTAGAAGACTTGGAGAAGTTGATATGAAATATAATTCTAATATTGTCCTTATCATAGAATGCTCAGACACAAAATTGAAGAATGTTTCCTCTTTAAAGTCTTTCTGGAAAACAACTTCAAAAATAGGAATATAGCAATCCCAGAAGAATACCTGGAAGAACCTAAAAATAGTTCAGTTAACAAGATTTCAGTTGATAAACTTATTCCTAGCGATCCTTCTAACGATGACAAAAATGATAATAATGGTCAAGACAAATCTTTTGAAAAGTCTTTTGCGGGCTTCCAAATCCCGATAGATTTGATTACAATGAAATCTTTCAGGAAAGAAAAAAAAATAAAAAAAAAAAGAATCCAAAAGGGCTAGAGGACTTTTAGATATAGGGGTTGTTGTTCCCTTTGTATCTTCCACTTCCCGTATTTCTCGACAATCTACTAGGATAGTTGTCTTGGACGAAGGAAGAAAATCCCCCGAGCCGTTGACCATGTATGACTTTATCTCCACTATGAATAAAAAATACATCTAGTTCTGCTTAAATCTTGTCTATTTCTAATACTAGCCTTGAAAAAGAACAATACAATTTTGATCCTGTAGACAATACTCAAATCGTACACAATCTCGATGAGTTTAATTACAATCAAGACATTGACAGTTTTGATAAAAATGAAAATGAAGACGACATCGGAACGCTCGAATTACAAGGAGTATCAATTTTCAAAAAATTTTAACTCTCTGACTGAGAGGAAAAAGAGTCAAATGACACACTAGAAGAAATAACTGAAATCAACTTGCAAAGTGGAAGGGTTCTACCTCTAAAGATGACTCCAAAAGAAAAAGAAAATTTAATCATGACACTAGAAGAAACCATTCCTTCAGTACAACAACAATTATATGAAAAAAACAAGGACAATTTTCATAACAAAGGGACTAGAATGTCTTAGCCCATTTAAGAAAATTACTAGCAAAGTTGAGCACGACACTCTTATCCTTTCCAAAGAAATGAGGGAGTCACTGATAAAAGCTCTTTCAGATCCAAAATTTTTTTTAGCTCAACTCGCTAGTACTTCTTCAAATGAGGCTTACTCATTAGAAGAACAAACTAAAATAACATTCTTTGAAAATGATCTGTTGCTCGGAACAACCGAAAACAATCGTCTATTATATATCACGTTCAATATTAATAACACAACACTTCCAAGGGTGCTTATCGATCCTGATACCTTGATTAACATTATGAACCTAAGAACTCTCTCATATTTGGACATTGAGGCTCGACAGCTAACGATAGATAAAATAATGTTACGAGGATTCAACCAACATGGAGAACAAGTTGTTGGATCGATTACACTACTTTTAAAAATGGATAATTTGATGAAAACAAAAAAAATTCCATGTCATCGACTTTGAAACTTCTTTTAATGCCTTACTTGGTAGACCATGGATTCATGAGCATAAGATGGTTTCCTCTTCACTGCATCAATGCATAAAATATCTACCGAAAGGACAAGAACTTTGTATTACAGGATATTTACAACCATTCACAATCCACAAAATTGGTGTACATGAAGATGTTGCATACTATGCTGTAATAGGGAAAATGAGATTCTCTAAAGAAGTAGTAATGGCCCCAAATTCATAAGAAAAAGATAAAAATAAGAAAAGGGTGAAAAAATCACAACAATTGAAAATAAGTTGACAAGATTTTTCTTCAGCAAACACAAAGGATAAGAACGCTCACATACTTGCATCCGAGGTCAAGGTCAGGGATGAGAATGAGAGAGGGAAAATCCAACAATCGCCAAGAAGAAATCATCAAAGTTTAATGTTTGTTTGAACTCCGAAGAAGAGAAAGAAAAAGAAAAGACAATGTTGATAATCTCAAAATAATCACAATTCAATATATTTTCTGAAAAAGAAGAAAAGGAAAATTAATTTGAGTCCATGTACGAAAGAATTAATCACTATATTTCTCCACAAAAAATGAGAATTCAGTGGGCAAATAAGTATATGGCGATGATATGAAACCTGCAAAATTTTGACTTGGTTCTACTTCGTCTAGTTTTGAGGAAAATGCATAACTCAAAGAAGAAAATCTTATAAAATTAATGGAAATTCCTTTTGAGCTTTACTCTCCATATGTTCAAGAACTTATTGAAAATGGTTTGATACCTAAACAGTGGAATTAGAACAATCTTATCATTTTGAACAGTTGTGGGATAACATCAAATGAAACCAAAACTCTAAAGAAGGCATTGTGTTTGATACCCTTGAACCTCTAGATGACATAGAGTTTTGCCTAGTTGTCACCGAAGGACCTGACTCTGAGCAAGCATTTGATTCTGCAATCAAAGATGCACTGCCAGAATTTGAAGAAGATTTTAAATTGACGGTGGATGAACTAAAAGAAATAAATTTAGGAACAAAAGAAAATCTAAAACTGACTTTTATTAGTTCATTCCTTGACAACATTAAAGCAAAAGAAATAGTTCATTTATTGAAAGAATACAAAGACTGCTTTGCTTGGAATGCTTGGACTCGCTCCAGATGTCGCAGTTCATAAACTTGGATTAGACCAAACTGTGATTTCTGTTAAACAAGCTCTCCACTTTTTCAAAGAACACATTTTTTATAGATATGGAATTCCTCAAAGGGTCATATCAGACAATGGACTAGCCTTCAAAAATACAATGATGAATAACTTTATCCACATACATGGAATATACTTTGATATTAGAAAATTTATTACCTTAAAGCCAACGGATTGGCCAAGGCTTTTAACAAAACACTAGTCCAAATTTTGAAAAATACATTGACTAACACTCTGAGACAATGGAATGAACAATTGATAGAAGTTCTATGGGCCCATCGTACTACATACCAAACATCAACACAGTCAACATCGTTTTCTTTGGTATATGGTTCTGAGGTCGTACTTCTACTTGAAATGCAAATTCCTTCTCTTAGGATTGTAGATGCAAACAAAATCACTAAAGATGAAAATGTAAAATTACAACTTGAAGAACTTGAGAGTTTGGAAGGCAAACGTCTACAGGGTCAACAAAATCTTGAATTATATCAAGCAAAAATAATACGGGCCCACGACAAATTTGTCTGCCACAGGACATTTAGATTGGGGATTTGGTTTTAGTACTCCGAAAAACTATTCTCGCTCTTCGAAAAATAAGTGGAAATTTCAAACCAATATGGGAGGGTCCGTATGTAGTTGAAAAGACGTATTCATGAAGATCATATCAATTGGTTGATTGTAAAGGAGAAGGAGTTTTACCCCTAATCAATGGGCGGTATTTGAAAAATACAATACAACATAAAAAGTAATGACTCGTTTGTAAACTGGGAAAATAATATTAAAATGAATTTGAACTTTTTCCAATGGTGTCTCTTTAAGATTTCCTTCTTGCTTATCAAACAGGTGTTTGTGAGAACAACTTTTTAAAACAAATTCAACCTCAAACAAAAATTTCTCGACATTCACATTAAAAGTCCTAAAACTAAATCTAACATATTTACATTAACTTGTCACTTGTAGGGAAAATGTCAAACAACAAACTCTTCTTCACTTTCTGAAGAGGTGTATGTTTGGCACTTGACCGCCAATGCATCGACAAAGGGTCAAGAATTCATTTTGAACTTGATATGACACAAGTTGAATTATTGTACAATGGACCGTTGTTATCCAGTTTCAATAAAGAAGAAGTAGAGGGGAAGTCACCTGTGCTTGAATTTACAACCCAACAACAACATGTCACTAAGGAAAATTGTGAAATCAAAAGAACAGAACTGAAAACTTGACATTGGAAAACTGAAATCAGTAGTAGTCGCTGCGACACAAGGGATTGTGCAGGCTTCCATTATTAGAGTCAATAAGATTGCATCAGGATTGACTCGAACTCAAAGATGAAATAAAAAAAATTACTTAAATGAATTGAAGAAAATAAACGATAGGATATGGATCCCATAGACGAAGATGGAGAAAAATTTCAGTTTCAGAATCCTGAATACACACCTGGTGAGATATATCCTATTCTGGAGTTGAAAATTTTGACCCTGAAGAAGAAGAACCAATAGAAAGGATTGTCTTCGCTCCAAGTTCGTATGTATCAGTTCTCGACCTCACAACGTCAAATGAACCAATCGACAGAAAAATTATTTCTGAAGAAGAGCTGAGGCGCATTCAAACAATCAAACAAAATTATTCTGAACAATATAGACATGTTGATGGCCGCACCATCAACATACTTAAAGGTATCCATTTATTCACTAAAGTCTTCAATGAAGACAAACAAGTAGTTATCGTCAAACATGTGATGGAAGCGCATGACCGTGGTCAAGCTGGACATCTGAAAAGGAGATCATACTCTGAACCAAATAAATGGATACATGGCAAAGGAGAATAACTACAGTACGAATGTTATTATAACTATGCCAAGGGTAGAGATGGAAATGCTCTAGAAAACCTACAACATTAACAAGTAGATCTGATGCCTACGGTGATTATCTAAGTCATCAAACGATTGGTGGCTTGGGACATAAAGCCATCAAGTTGAATTCCAGATAGTTGTATCATCAAAATCTATGAAGATGGAGATTGTCTCCCACCTCATATTGATAGCCATGATTTTGAGAGACCCTTCTGTGCACTATCCTTACTTAATAGATGCTTCATTATGTTTGGACAAGAAATACAGATAGTGAGCTCAGGAGAATTCCCTGATTCTTATCAGATTCCCTTCCCACAACGATTAGTGTTAGTCCTACAGAAAAATGGAGATGACATGGCCAAGCGCTGCTTACCAAGTGTGAGCAGACAACAGATCTCAATAACACTGTAGAGGATGTGCCCTGACAGGCATCCATATGAATCTGACAACTCGACATGATGTTTGATATATAGTGAACTACTGACATCCTATATATCACTATATGTTTTCTCTTATGGTAAAATAAAACTCTAGTTTTTATGTAAAAGATAAAATCCTAGTTGTTGATGAGTCTTGTGCACATCCAGAAAAGACAAAATGAACATCGCATGGAAGATTCTTTTCAGCAATCACATATTGCGTCATCCAGAAAATCTTCGTAGATCTAGACACACCTGTTTAAGTTACGTTCGGTGATCTTTGTTCATTAGGGTTGAAATTAAGTTTTAATGTCTTATTCAGATTTTAAGGGTTGGAAAATTTTAGGTTGTTTAGGATGTATTAATCGATTGAATTTTGTCATTTTGTCATTTATTTTTATTTGGGATGACCCGATCAGGATCCCATGGTTCCATCATTCCGGGTTATTATGTTTACAGTTTGATTAACCACAAATGGCTAGAAGATATTTAGTTAGCAATCATGGGCTACCTCCTCCAAAATATTTTCTCAAACTTAGTGGCACGTTAGGTTCAAGTTTAAGTTATAATGTCTCTTAAAGTGGATTTTATGTTTATGTCGGTGATTTATTAAGTTGAATTTTTATGTTGATGATGTCATTTACTTTGCGTTTGATGTTTGACTTAGGTTTAATGTTGGTAAAACTTAAGAATTGATATTTGTTTAGGTTTAATTTTACTATAACCTAAAGGTTAATGACATTTAGATTTAATTTAGATAAAACCTCTTTTTAAGTTTAGTTTACATAAGACTTAATGATTTTAAGTCCAATTTAGGTAGGACTTAAAATTTGAATGGAGTTAAGTTCTATGTTGATAGAACCTAAAGTTTCAGGTTCAATGTGAGTAGAACATAAGGTTAAGGATTGTTTTGAGTCCAATTTAGGTTGCACCTAAAGTTGATTTATGTTCAATATGGATCAAACCCAAGGTCTGAAATGATTTTAATTCCAATGTAGGTAAGACTGAAATGTTAATTTAGGTTCAATATGGATTGAACTGAAGGTTTTGAAAGGGTTTTAAGACTAATGTAGGTAAGACTTAAAATTAGTTTAGGATTGATCCCAAGGAGTTGAAATGGTTCTAAGTTCAATGTAGGTAGAACTTAAGGTTGATTTATATGAAATGTAAGTAGAATCTAAAATTGGTTTAGGTTCCATATGAATCGAACCTAAAGTTCTAGTCAACCTAAGATTTTAAGTTAACTTAGGTTTGTTTCAAATAGCTTATGTCCAATTTAGGTAGGGCTTAAGAAAATTTGGTTAAGTCTAATGTAGGTTAGACTTAAAGTTGACTTAAGCTCAATATGAATTGAACCTAAGGTTTTTGGTGATTGTTGATTTAGATTCAAGTTGGATTGAATATAAAGTTTTGATACGACTTAGTTTCAAGTTTTGTTGAACCTAAGGTTTTAATTGACATTGGTTAAAGTTGGGTTGAACCAAAGGATTTCAGTTGACTTGAGTTCAAGTTAGGTTGAACCTAATGGTTTGATATTAACCAAAGGAAAATATGTTGAGATTTTCATACCTATTTTATACTGTTTTTGATGATATTGCACTTTTAAAGAAAAATATGTTGAGATTTTCATACCTATTTTATACTGTTTTTGATGTTATTGCACTTTAAAAAAATGTATTTTTGATGTTTTGTTGCAGGAATGATGAATTAGCGTCATTAGAGCAAAAAGATGCAAAAAGAAGCGAATTTGGAGCGAAAATGACCAAAATGTGGAGAATTGAACTAGGCTGCCGACGGCGAGTTTTCCCGAGACTACAGGACAAAATTCTTTAGAAGCCTGCTGAGGGCGCCCTCGAGGTCGCCGATGGCAAGATCGACGGTTATGCCTACTCAAGCTTTGGATAAGGCCAAATTTTGAAGGGATGCTTAGGTTACTCTTGGGAAAGCTCATCTGAAACTTTAAAAGAACATTTTAGCCGAAAATTGAGAGAGTCTAGAGGCCTTGAAGGTTAGAGAGGTTCCATTAGTGTATAGAATTTCCAATAGAGTGTAACAATTGTGAGGAATTCTTTGAGAGATTGTAAGAGTCNCCTTCACTTTCCAAGGCTTCAGAGTGCTCTTCCATCCCGCCTTGAACTGCTTAAATAGACGCCATAACTCCCTAAGTCATAATTCAACAACTACAAAAAAACTGCTCAGCAACTGACCAACGCATTGACACGCTGAGATGGGTATTGACGGCTAGCCACCCAATAAGTCGACGCTAAGGCACTTATGCGGAGTACCTTGGTGCCCAAAGGCTGGCGCCTATGCACCAATTTGTTGGTTCCAATATGCTATGTTTCACCTTTGCTTCAGTCCATTTCAGCTTAGATTCGCTCCATATGATCTACTTGTTATACTTGCAAGAAAAACACATATATACCTTTGTTTAAAGTGCAACTTCATCCAAACATAGGTGCAAAATATAAAGGAAATAAGCATGTTTTAGGACATATCAGGATGAGTCGTGAAGTATTCCTCCATCTTACCCAAGTAGTGTGCTAGAGATCCAGAGAACATNAAATTGAACTAATTCACTTTATCCATTCACTATAATTTCTTGACAAGGAGAATGATGCTTTCTTATATATTGAATATCACAATTAAACCCTCCTTAATATCATTAGTTATTTAATAGTTATTAAAATTATCTATTTAATTGGAATAACAACTCTTCTACAAATGAACAATGGGCAAACAACTCAGTGAACCCATTAGAAAATTCATCCATCCAAGGAAATGTTAACTATAGACCTTCTTATTCTCCAGGATTTAACAGTAATAATCAAATTAAGGAGAAGAAGTTGTCTATGGAAGAGTTGATATTAAGCATTGGCCAACAATTGTAGAATCAAGGAAATCAATTACAAATTCAAGGAAATTAATTACAAAATCAAGGAACTGCTATTAAGAATATTGAAAACCAATTAGGGCATATCGCTACTGCGCTTAGTAACCGAACATTAGGAACTTTTCCTAGTTCTGTGGAACCAAATCCTAAAGACCAAGGAAAAGAACAAGTCAAAGCGATACAATTACGAAATGGAAAAGAATTGGAAACAAGGGTGCAAAAAGAAACAAGGCGATTCAATTACGAAGTGGAAAAGAATTGGAGACAAGAGTGCAATAAGAAATAGAAACTGAGGTGGGTGGAAAAGAATTGGAGATAAGAGTGCAAAAAGAAACAGAAACTGAAAAAGAGAAAGTGGATTTAAAATCAAAGCGATACAATTACGAAGTGGAAAAGAATTGGAAACAAGGGTGCAAAAAGAAACGGAAACTGAAAAAGAGAAAGTGGATATCATAAAAAAAGGATCATGAATACCCAAATTTAGAGTATCCATTTACACCAATGAAAATTACTGTGGAAAAACCTCCACCTGAATACCCAATTTAGAGTATCCATTTACACCAATGAAAGTTACCGTGGAAAAACCTCCACCACCATTTCCTCAAAGACTGAAGCATCCTTTTACACCAATGAAAATTATTGTGGAAAAACCTCCACCACCGTTTCCTCAAAGATTGAAGTAAAATAAAGAGAATAAACTACACCAATGAAAATTACTGTGGAGAAACCTCCACCACCGTTTCCTCAAAGATTGAAGCAACTCAAATAGAATAAACAATTTTCCAAATTTTTAGATATTCTTAAGAACTTAATAGTAAGTTCAAATAGAAGAAATAATTTTCTATGCTTTTATAAATTCTTAAGAAATTAATGGTAAATATTAGTAGAAGCTTTAGAGCAAATGCCCAATTATGTGAAATTTATGAAAGATATTCTGAACAAAAACAGGAAGTTCACGGATAATGAAATTGTTGCACTTTGCGAAGAGTGTAGTGCAATTATTTAGAAAAAGTATCCTGAAAAATTAAAAGATCTTAGCAGTTTCACTATACCGTGTGCTATCGGTGAAAAGTTTTATGGAAGAGATTTATGTGATTTGGGAGCCAGCATTAATCTTATGCCTCTATCAATTTTGAAAAGATTAGGATTAGGAGAAGTCTCACCTACTTTTGTAACTCTACAGTTAGCAGATCGTTCAATAACATATCAGGGAGTTATAGAAGATGTGTTAGTAAAAGTGGATAAATTTATCTTTCCTGTGGATTTCATTGCTTTATAGAAGATGTGTTAGTAAAAGTGGACAAATTTATCTTTCCTGTGGATTTCATTATTTTAGATATGGAGGAAGAGAAGATGTGTTAGTAAAAGTGGACAAATTTATCTTTCCTGTGGATTTCATTGTTTTAGATAATGAGGAATTAGTAAAAGTGGACAAATTTATCTTTCCTGTGGATTTCATTGTTTTAGATATGGAGGAAGATGAAGAAATACCTATAATTTTAGGGAGACCTTTTTTAGCTACTGGAAAAGCTATGATAGATGTTTATGTGTTAGTAAAAGTGGATAAATTTATCTTTTCTGTGGATTTCATTGTTTTAGATATGGAGGAAGATAAAGATACCTATCATTTTAGGGAGACCATTTTTAGCTACTGGAAAAGCTATGATAGATGTTCAAAAATTTGATAAATTTATCTTTCCTGTGGATTTGATTATTTTAGATATGGAGGAAGATAAAGAAATATATAGAAGATGTGTTAGTAAAAGTGGATAAATTTATCTTTCTTGTGGATTTCATTGTTTTAGATATAAAGGATGATAAAAAAATACCTATCATTTTAGGGAGACCAATTTTAGCTGTGTTTTAGATATGGAGGAAGATAAGGAAATACCTATCATTTTAGGGAGACCATTTTTTGCTATTGTTTTAGATATGGAGGAAGATAAAGAAATACCTATCATTTTAGGGAGAGCATTTTTAACTACCTTATTTTAGATATGGAGAAAGATAAAAAAATACCTATCATTTTAGGGAGACCATTTTTAGCTACTCGAAAAGCTATGATAGATGTTCAAAAAGGAGAATTAACTATGAGAGTTAATGATCAAGAAGTGGCTTTTAACATTGCAAAATCTATGAAAAGGAAGATAAAGAAATACCTATCATTTTAGGGAGACCATTTTTAGCTACTGGAAAAGCTATTGAGATGTTCAAAAAGGAGAATTAACTATGAGAGTAAATGATCAAGAAGTGACTTTTAACATTGTGAAATCATATGTTTAAAAAGGAGAATTAACTATGAGAGTTAATGATCAAGAAGTGACTTTTAACATTACGAAATCTTTGAAATACCCTGCTGTTGAAAGAGAATGAATATTTTCTCGCATGGAAATTATTGAACATCTACTGAACGAACATTTTAAAGAATATTTTGAAGATAAAAAGCATTTCGAAGAAGAAGAACATTTTGTAGAGAAGGAACAATTTGAAAAAAATTACGAAGTTATTTTAGGTGAATTAGAAAATGAAAAAAAAGATTATGTTCAAGAAAGATTTGATATGTTGGATATTACAAAAAGTGCCGATAAAAATCTATTTCCATCGATTATAAAACCATCTGAACTTGAGATGAAAGTATTTCCTAGCCACTTGAAGTATGTATTTTTAGGAGACTCATCTACATTACCTGTTTTATATCTTTAGAATTAAATGATCAGCAAGAGCAAAGACTGTTAGATGCATTAAAAAGATATAAGAAAGCTTTTGGTTGGACCATAGTTGATAATAAGGGAATCAGTCCTTCAATCTGTATGCACAGAAATATATTAGATGAACAATATAAACCAAGAGTTGATCCACAAAGGAGATTAAATCCGATGATGAAAGAAGTACTTAAGAAGGAAATTTTGAAATGGTTAGACACTGGAATTATATATCCTATTTCAGATAGTGTGTGGGTAAGTCCAATTCATTGTGTTCCTAAGAAAGGAGGAGTGACTGTTGAAGCAAAAGAAAATAATGAATTAATAACTATCAGACAAGTTACAGGGTGGCGTATTTGCAATGATTATAGAAAATTAAACACTGACACCAGGAAAGATCACTCCGCTTTACATATTTGCATTGATTATAGAAAATTAAACACTGCCACCAGGAAAGATCACTTCCCTTTCCCTTTTTAGATCAAATTTGGATAGACTTGCTGGGCACAAATATTTTTGTTTTTTAGATGGATATATCGGTTACCATCAAAATCCTATTGCTCCTGAGGATGAAGAAAAGACAACATTTACTAGTCCTTTTGGAACTTTTTCTTTTCGAAGAATGCTTTTCCGATTATGTAATGCAACTACAGCGTTCCAGAGATGTATGATGTCTATATTTAGTAAGTTAATTGATGATGGATTAGAAGTGTTTATGGATGATTTCTTTGTATTTGGAAGAGATGTATGATGTCCATATTTAGTAAGTTAATTGATGATGGATTGGAAGTATTTATGGATGGTGTTTGTCCATATTTAGTAAGTTAATTGATGATGGATTGGAAGTATTTATGGATGATTTCTCTGTACTTGGAACATCATTTGACGCATGCTTAAATTACCTTGAGAAAGTCNAGCTGTTTAAATGCCTTTGAGTTACTAAAGGAAAAATTAATCATAACCCCTATTATAGTTTCACCTAACTGGGAGAAATCATTTGAATTGATGTGTGATGCTAGTTATTATGCTATTGGAGCTGTTCTTGGACAAAGGTATGAAAATATTTTTATAGTTATATACTATGCTAGTAAAACTCTTAATGATGCACAAATTAACTATAATGTTACTAAAAAAGAGTTACTAGCAATTGTGTATGCTTTAGATAAATTCAGATCTTATTTTATTGGAGCTAAATGTGTTATGCATACTGATCACTCTGCTATTAAATATCTGATTGAAAAGAAGGATGTTAAACCAAGGTTGATTAGATGAATACTTTTGATGCAAGAATTTAATCTTGTGGTTATTGATAGAAAGGAAACTGATAATCAAATTGCAGATCATTTGTAAAGATTAGAAAATCAAGATTTATCTGACACTGACAAAGAAATTACAGACAGTTTCCCTGATGAGCAACTTTATAATATTAATGAGTATTTGTCAAGATTAGAAAATCATGAATTATCTAACACCGACAATGAAATTACAGGTAGTTTCCCTGATAAACAACTTTATAATATTAATGAATGAAAATACCATGGTATGCTGATATTGTTAATTATATTGTAAGTGATATTTTGCCACCTATGCTGGCATTGCAACAACAATACCATGGTATGCTGATATTGTTAATTATATTGTAAGTGATATTTTGCCACCTATGCTGATATTGCAACTACCATGGTATGCTGATATTGTTAATTATATTGTAAGTGATATTTTGCCACCTATGCTAACACTGAAATTACAGACAGTTTCCGTGATGAACAACTTTATTATATTAATGAGTGGAAAATACCATGGTATACGTAAGTGATATTTTGCCACCTATGCTGACATTGCAACAGCAAAGGTGATATTGTTAACTATTGTAAGTGATATTTTGCCACCTATGCTGACATTGCAACAACAAAAGATATTGTTAACTATTGTAAGTGATATTTGCCACCTATGCCAGACACTACAACAACAAAGGAAATTCATTCATGATGCAAAAGCATATTTTTGTGATGAGCCTTATTTATATAAACAATGTAAGGATCGTATTATGAGAAGATGTGTACCTTATGAAGAAACTGAACTAATTATTCAGAAATGTCATGATTCTGAATTTTTGAGATGTGTACCTTATGAAGAAACTGAGCTGATCATTCAGAAATGTCATGATTTTGAATTTGAAGGATGTGTACCTTATGAAGAAACTGAGCTGATCATTTAGAAATGTCATGATTCTGAATTTGGAAGACTGTGTACCTTATGAAGAAACTGAGCTAATCATTCAGAAATGTCATGATTCTAAATTTGGAGGATATTTTGGGATTCTTTATGGAAGAAACTGAGCTGATCATTCAGAAATGTCATGATTCTGAATTTGGAGGACATTTTGGGATAAATAAAACTGCTTATAAAATTTTACAAGCTGGATTTTATTGGCCTGCCATCTTTAAAGATGTTTATAGATACATAAAAACTTGTGATCNATTCCTTCATTTGGGAACTTATATATATTAATTGCAGTATACTACGTTTCTAAGTGGATTGAAGCACAAGCTTTACCTTGTTGTGATGCTAAAAGTGTTTCAAGATTTTTAATGAAAAATATTTTCACTAGATACGGAATGTCTAGAATGATTATCACTGACGGAAGATCCCATTTCAGAAATAAATACATTTAGAGATTGGAAGAAAAATTTAATATTATTTATAGAATCTCTACTGCCTATCATCCTCAAACCAGTGGGTTAGTTGAAGTTTCTAATAAAGAGATTAAACAAATACTTGAATAGATTGGTCCACTAGATTGGATACTGCATTATGTGCTTACAGGACTACTTATAAAACTCCTATTGGAATGACTACTTACATACTGATTTTTAGAAATACTTGTCACTTACCAGTAGAATTGGAGCATAAAGCATATTGGGCGATTAAGGAATTCAATTATAATTTGAAAGATGTTGGTGAGAAGAGATTGTTACAATTTAATGATTTGGAAGAATTAAGAAATAAGTCTTATGATAACGGCAGAATTTATAAAGAAAAATTAAAATTTTGGCATGATCGGAAGATTAACCAAAAGAAATTTGAACCAGGACAAGAAGTTTTGCTTTACAACACTAGGTTGAAGTTATTTCCTGGAAAATTGAAGTCTCGTTGGTTAGGACCCTTTACTGTAACTCAAGTTTATACTTACGGAGCTGTTGAAATTGAAGATCACAAGATAAGAAATAGATTTAAATTGAATGGACACAGATTAAAGCCGTATTTTGAGGGTAAAAGACCAAATTTTAAAGAGGTTTTAATAATCAGTCAACTGGGACATAGATTAAAACCATATTATGAGGGTAACAAACCAAATTTTAAAGAGGTTTTAATGATTCAAGTTTATACTTACGGAGTTGTTGAAATTGAAGATCAAAAGACTGGAAAAGATTTAAAGTAAATGGAACACAGATTAAAATCATATTATGAGGGTAAAAGACCAAATTTTAAAGAGGTTTTAATGATCAGTCAACCAGAATGACACCTGAATAAGTCGGGCTGACGACGTTAAACCAAGCGCTTTGTGGGAGGCAACCCATATTTATCTTTATTTTTATCGCGATTATAGTAGTTTTTATTTGAAATTACCATTATTTTGTGGTAGTATTAAGCTCTACTACTCTTATTTTCCCTTGAAACATCTTAAAAATTGGATCCAGGAAGAAAAATTGGAACGCATTCGAACCAGAGCGAAACTGTGCAAATTTTGCCTTGGGCGCAGACGGCGCCCTTGACACCGCCGACGATGGATTTTCCCGAGAGTCCAGACAAAATTAATACATAGGCTCGCCGACAGTGCCATCGACCCCGTCGATGGCAAGACCGACGAATTGACGGTTATGTGGGTTCAAATGGCGGTTTTTGGTAGTTTTTGGGCGGGAATTATTTTTTTTTTAAAACTCAAAAATTTGATTTCTTGTTCATATTTTCCCTCCAAAAACAAAGTGAAACTCTACAAATTTCATTCTTATGGCGTCCAATTCCTCTGATAAACCCATAATGTGAGTTTTCAATTGGGGAAAGTTTATCAGTGCGGAAGCGCAGCGAATCTTCAACAAGTTGCTGACGAAGAAAAGATTGATCAAAGAACGAGGATTCATGAATCATGGATTGAATAATCCCACGATGGATATTGAAGAAACAATGGTGTGGCGAAGATGGGAAGTGTTGTGCTATACTACTGCCGCCATGGTGGTTCCTGTGGTGAAAGAATTCTATGCAAATTTACACGGAATCAACCAAGGAGTTGTTTATGTGCGAGGAAGATGGATCACTTTCACTCCTGCACGGATCAACAAATTATATATGATAGAGAATGTTCATGTCTGCCACTATTCCAATTTCATCCCAACGAGAAACCAGATGAATGAGATTTACCAATATTTAACGGATGAAACTGACGACTGGAAAATAAGAGAAAACGGGTATGTTAGTTTTTCTGCAACACTCCTTAATCCCATTTAGAAACATTGGCACTATTTCTTTTCTGCGAAACTGTTATCGACAATGATGATCGATAAAGTTTCTAAAGAAAGTACCATTTTGAATACTGCATCCAAAGGGGCCGATCGACATTGGATCTATAATTGTGAAGTCGGTTTTGGGCCTGATCGTTCACGGATCAACATATGGGCTTGGACACCCCTCCATAATTTTCTCACTTTGCAGTTAGTTCCAAGTGTCCTATGAAAATTGGGAAAAGGTTCTGCTACCTTGGAAGCCTTTGGATCCAACTGAAAGATTCCCAATTTTTGAAGATGAAAATGACATGACAATTATAGTAGATCAAGCGTCTCAGATATCACTGCCAGTTCAACCCTTAGTCACTGATAAGTCTTTTGTGATCCTGCGTCAAATCAAGAAATTGGAAAAGGAGGTACAAAATGTCATGAATGTGATTAAAAATATCTCCAATTTCTTCTATCATCTAGACTGGAGGATGAAGGAACATTTTGAGCACTCTGGACATTTAGAAGATAGCTTGATACGACTGATGAGGAGGATGAAATTGATAGAGGAGGATTATACTGAAGGATTTTCATTCCGACCCTTCTACAACCTCTTCGTTCATGTACAATTAATGGGTGATCTCAGAGGAGAATCAACTACCTAGTTTGAGGATTAGTAGATTTATATTACTACCTATCTGTCTATCTATGTATTTTTATTTGAACTTTATATTTACTTTGCTTTATAATTATGCTTGNTTGAGCACTCTGGACATTTAGAAGATAGCTTGATACGACTGATGAGGAGGATGAAATTGATAGAGGAGGATTATACTGAAGGATTTTCATTCCGACCCTTCTACAACCTCTTCGTTCATGTACAATTAATGGGTGATCTCAGAGGAGAATCAACTACCTAGTTTGAGGATTAGTAGATTTATATTACTACCTATCTGTCTATCTATGTATTTTTATTTGAACTTTATATTTACTTTGCTTTATAATTATGCTTGTAGATCTCTATATAGTTGAGACTAAGCATAGGATGTTTTATTTTCAGCGTTTTGAGTGTTGTGGCTTGGATTGCGACGCTGAATTAATGTGTTGAGGTTGAGAAAATACCAAACTTAGTTGTGTTATGTAACGTATATTGTATCCCTTAGAATTTATATATATAAATGTGATGTTTTGTGTTGTGAAAGTTTATATGTGCTAAGTACATCATTTAGTCACTTAAAATTATGTCTATAATGATTAAGCAATTGTCGTTTAGGCTTGGAATTGATCGAAATTGCAAAAATCCAAAATTTGGACAAAATCAATCGAGCCCGCCAACGGCGCCCACGACGCCGCCGACGGCGCCCTCGACGCCGCCGACGGTGAGATATTTCCAAGACTTAGGATTTAAAATCTAATTGAGCGCGCCGACGTCGCCATTGACCTCGCCAACAGCGAGCTCACAAAAAACACCTTTAAATGTGATTTTGACCAGTCGACCACCATTATTCATCATCCCCTTCCTCCTAAAAACGTCATTTTTGACCTAGGGCTTGAAAGATCTTGGATTGGGAGGTAATTTAAAGGCTTTTTGACATCGGATTTGATCATCTTTATGTAAGAGCTTCACTCCAAGCTAAAAATATTTGATTTTTACTATGGATTTCTTCTACATTGAGGAGATCCAGAAAATTTGAGAATATGAAGAAAATTTGGGAAGAAATTCATGGATCGTAATGTTGAACTCTTAAAATTACTATTGGAAGCCAAGATTTGCATATTTGAAGTAATTTTTGAAATTTTTCTATAATTTGATTAGATTGAAATGGCTCCACGACAAANATTGAAATGACTCCTCGTCAAAAGAGAAGAGTTGAGTTCAACAAGTCTCACTTCGTCAATGCGATGGCTCAAACAAAATTCACTTTCATATTTAAAGGAAAGAAGTGCATACAAGATCGAGTTTTTGAAAGTCCGGGAGGAGAAATCAAACAAGTTAAAGGAAAGAAGTGCATACAAGATCAAGTTTTTGAAAGTCCGGGAGGAGAAATCGAACAAGTTATTGCTGAATAGAGGTGTGAAAACTTTTGTTACACCACCAATAAAGCTGATGCAAATGTTGTGAAGGAGTTCTATGCCAATGTGATTTATTCAGATAACAGAATTGTTCAAGTGCGTGGATTCCCTGTTGAGTTTACTGCCGCCCGCATCAACACTTCTTAAGAAGTCCCAGACTTTTATAGCTAATTCCCTGTTGAGTTTACTGCCGCCCGCATCAACACTTTTTATGAGGTCCCAGACTCTTATAGCTGCCAATATGAATCCTTTAGTACTGAAGGCCCCCTTAATGATGTGATCAACTTTCTCACTGATGGGAAAGGAACATGGAAGATAAAACAGCGAGAACAGGCCCCCTCAATAATGTGATCAACTTTCTCACTGATGGGAAAGGAACATGGAAGATAAAGCAAACACCTTTTACGAAGTCCCAGACTCTTATAGCTGTCATTATGAATCCTTTAGTACGATGGAATGCCCCCTCAATGATGTGATCAACTTTCTCACTGATGGGAAAGGAACATGGAAGATAAAACAGTGAGAACAGGTAAATTTTTCTGCTTCAATGTTGAATGTCACCTCTAAGGCGTGACACTATTTCATTTCCTCTACTCTGTTATCAACCTATCACCATAGTGAGCTAACTAGAGATAGAGCTATTCTGAATTTTTGTATTTAGAATAGTAGAACTGTAAATGTGGGGAGAATAATTCTTAAGAATATATTGACTATGGGGAGGAGTGAGATAAGTAGACATCCTGGACTTATTTATACAATTTGCAAACTTTCTGGAGTGGAAAGTGGAGATGAAGAATGGGTTTATCTTATGAAACCCATTAGTAAGGCTAATTTGAAGACTTATGAATCCCATGAGAAATGGAGAACTTGGAGTAGAAATCAAGAACCTTCTACTAGTAGAGATGTCCCCTCTATAAGTTATGACCTTCCACCTTCTATTTCCCCTACCCTCTCTGATTTGATGAATGAGTTGACCTTGCAGCGGAAGAGCATAGACTTGATAAGTTAAAGGATTGGAGGTTTAAAACATCGACACGATTATGATAGTGAGTACCTGCAGAGGCATTAAATTTTTGAGGTAGCCTATTATGAAGCTCAGGCTCGACACTACAGAGGTGAGCCTGATGTTATGTTTCCTGCGTGCCCCTGATATACTCAGTATCAACCCAATCCACCTGCTGATCAAGGCGATGAAGATATAACTTGGGATTTTGATATTAAATGAAATTGATGTACTTATGTTTGTCTTTTTATTTTATGTAATCTTTTGTAATAGAAATGGATGTTTATGTATTTGGACTTTCATTTTTATTTTGTGTTGTGTACTTGGATTATTGTTATAAAGTTAGTGTTATAGTTAAATGTGCATGTGTAGTTCAATAAATATTTAGTAGAATTGTGGATTGTAATGTGATTTTTTTTTCGCATTTTAATTTTAATTGTTTAGTATTGTGGTTGTGTTAGGAAATGTTGTGCTTATTTAATGTTTTAGTTTTATACTTATTTCAAAATTTCATTACCCAGAAATTCCTCTAATGATTTATATGT
>JXCR01144765.1:74060-148544 GCA_002079205.1 Phalaenopsis hybrid cultivar | reverse complement strand
GTGAAGCCATGAAAATGTTTAAGAAATTATGATGATCTTTTCACTTCAATCTTAATTTACTTTAAATCTGGCCAATTAATTTGTTAAAATAAGTTGAGTTTTACAACTAAAGTGAATATGACATCCAANTATGAATTCCGAGTTTTGTTGTGTTTTCCCCATGAGATCTGAGTAGTTTTCTGTCTTTCTCCTTATCTTGAGATTTGTGAAATGGTGAGCTGAATTGGTGAAGCCATGAAATTGTTTAAGAAATTGTGATGTTCTTTTNAAATAAATAGGGAAATAATATTATCGGGCGTAGAATTGGAGATTTTAGAGTGACAGGCTAAATTCCCCAATTGTGTCCTATCATTTGAGTGCTGAAGTGTAGATATTAGCCCTCAGGTGAGGGGAACATGGGAGCTCCAAAGTGAGATCCGGTATCCTCCCAGCCTAGCCGCATATGCGTAGGATTNGTGATTTGAATTGGTGAAGCCATGAACATGTTTAAGAAATTGTGATGATCTTTTCACTTTGAACTTAATTTACTTTCAATCTGGCCAAANATTAGAGATAAGTTATTTACTTGTTGTGGTTTGTATGACTTTGATTTTATATATGAATTTCGAGTTTTGTTGTATTTTCCCCATAAGTTCTTNGGTGAAGCCATGAAAATGTTTAAGAAATTGTGATGATCTTTTCACTTAAATCTTAATTTACTTTCAATCTGGTCAATTNCTTGTCTTGAGATTTGTGAAATGGTGATTTGAATTGGTGAAGCCATGAAAATGTTTAAGAAATTGTGATGACATTTTCACTTCGATCTTAATTTACTTTCAATCTCGCCAATTTATTTGTTAAAATTTGCNTTTCCCCATGAGATCTGAGTAGTTTTCTCTGTCTTTCTTCTTGTCTTGAGATTTGTGAAATGGTGATTTGAACTAGTGATNTGTGATGATCTTTTCAATTCGATCTTAATTTACTTTCAATCTGGCCAATTGATTTGTTAAAATATGTTGAGTGAGGATTACAACGAAGATTCAAGGAGGTTAAAGCCTTTGGAAGTTGGGTACAAATAAATAGGAGAATAATATTATCGGGCGTTGAATTGNATATGCTGAGTTTTACAACTAAAGTGAAGATTACATCCAAGATTCAGGGAAGTCAAAGCCCTTGAAAGTTGGGTGCAAATAGATAGGAAAATATTACTATCGGGCGTATAATTGAAGATTTTAGAGTGATAGACTAAAATCCCCAATTCGGTCCTATTGTTTGGGTGCTGAAGTGTAGATGTTAGCCCTCAGATTTGGGTGCAAATAAATATGGAAATAAAATTATCGGGCGTAGAATTGGAGATTTTAGAGTGACAATTGGAAGTTGGGTGAAAATAAATAGGGAAATAAAATTATCAGGCGTAGAATTGGAGATTTTAGAGTGACAGAAAAATCCCCAATTCGGTCCTATCGTTTGGGTGCTGATGTATAGATGTTAGCCCTCAGGTGAGGGGAACGTGGGAGCNAATATGTTGAGTTTTATAACTAAAGTGAAGATTACATTCAAGATTCAGGGAGGTCAAAGCCCTTAGAAGTTGAGTGCAAATAAATAAGAAAATATTAATATCGCGCGTAGAATTGGAGATTTTAGAGTGACAGACTAAAATCCCCAATACGGTCTTATCATTTGGGTGATGATGTGTAGATGTTAGCTCTCAGGTGAGGGGAACGTGGGAGCTCTTCCTATCGTTTGGGTGTTGAAGTGTAGATGTTAGCCCTCAGGTGAGGGGAACGTGGGAGCTCCATGAGAGCCGGTATCCTCCCAGCCTAGCCGCAAAATCAGTAACCAAGCATAGGATTAGTCAATTTTCTTTATGCGTGGACCAAAGGGTAAATAATAGGTATGCTCCTATTTGACACAATATAAATTGAAATAATTCATTTTATCCATTCATTATAATTTCTTGACAAAGAGAATGATGCTTTCTTATATATTGAATATCACAATTAGACCCTACTTTCTATCATTAGTTATTTACTAGTTATCCAAATTATCTACTTATTTCAATTGTCTATTAGTGACAGATAAGCAAATTGAACGCCGTCGTTGTAGTTGAAGTATTACTTTTTATTAAGCCTTAGTCCGTAGTATTATATTTCTCCCTGTGGGATCGATAACTAGGACTGCATTAGAGTCCTATATTACTTGAGCAATACGTATACTTGCGTTGACAAATTCGACTTTAACATTATTGATTATTATATCTATACATCTTTATTGAATCAAACACATATACATAAAGTCACAGTCAAGTTTTTGACACCGTTGCTGGAATTTAAATCTTCTAGTAGCGCCATCAATTTCTTGTAATTGTCGATTTACAAAAAAAAGGTCGGTCACTTGTCGGGTGGCGACAGTCATTATGGGGGTTGACTGTTTTCTTCAGGAGCCATGGGTTGATGTTAACGCCAGCAATTTTGGCACGACTGTGCGAGTTCTTTAGCAATACAGATAGTTCTGTGATGTTTAAGCAAAAGACGACGCATTTCCGCCTAAAGGAACCGATAAGACAATGCTCAGTGAGATTTTCTTTGTGCATAATGATTGGGGGCTTCACGAGAGACGAGGAAAGTTCCAACAAGTGCCTGTCTCTCTTCAGAAGACCGAGGAGGGAATATTGCAGATGTTGGGATTTCATAATTTTAAGGAGATGTTGTTCGTGACACAATATATTTATGAATTTGTGAGTGAGGAATCATTGTTCAAGGGCAAGCTTTTCTTTCACCTAGAACGATCTACAATTGTAGTATTAAAGAAATCTAAGAAGCAACCATCCTAGCCAGCCCTTGTAGAATTGTTAAGTAGCTCCCAACGAGCAGTGACTGTGAAGTATTGCCTCAGAAACAAAAGAAAGTTAAAGCATTGCGAGAACCCTTGCCAAGTTTTTCGACTATTCACATTCCCGAGAATGTCCTATCTCATGAATGTATTGTACTCTTGGAAGTCGAGAGATTGGTAAGTTTTATTTAGCTTCTGCTATTGTATTATTTTATCTATCTGACTTCTAGGTAAATAACATGGTGGAAATCAAGAAGGGGTTAGGACTGGCACTGAGAAATTGGAATTCCGAGTTTGTTAAGATTAAATATTTTCAAGATGAGTACAAGCATCAATATGAATTTGGGGTTAAAAAAATTACATCTCTGGAATCATAGTCGACAGAGTGCAGGACACAACTTTCAATAGTGGCAACCTCCCTCTCGTTGCAGCTTCAACATCTGGAGAGAACTCGGGAGGGGTTGGTGGAAGCACGAGCTAGCCTTCATGAAAGTAATAAGAGCGTGAAATCCCTTAAGTCGACGGTGTTAGCCCAAGAAGAAGATATCCGACTTTTGAGGTCCACAAAAGATGTTGATGTTTCAGAAGTTAAGCATAAAGAGGTCAAGGACTTTAAGAGCTCACTTGAGTTTAAGGATATCGTTCGAGAATGTGTTTGATAGGCTCGTGATCGGGTGTTTGATGTTGAGGTAGAGGAGCAACAAAAGTGGTTCACCAAGGAGGGATTCATCTAAGGTTTTCTGAAGGGGAGTCGAGCAGTGCTACGTTGAACCGAGATTGTCGTGGAGGGGCTCACTCCTAGCATAGGTTTGAAGGATTCTTCCTCAGATTCTGATGGTGATGATATCGAGAGTGAATTGAAGAAGGTGCTCTTTGACGATGACAAGGGGTGGAGGAGAATGTTGATGTTGATGAGTGTTATACTCCTTTTATGCTTCTCCTTTTGATTAGTGTTATACTTCCTGCCACATTGCGTATTTTTGGGAGAAGATTCAACTGTTGTCGGAGCTTTTCTTCATTTCTATCCAAGTCGAAATTCTTGACTCAGTTTGGAACTCCGATATCAATGGGGCTGACAACCTCAGTGCCAAAACATAAGTTATATGAAGCTCCCCGATAGGAGTTCAGGCGATGGTGCAATAGACTCAGAGGACGTTATGCAGCTCTTCTACCCACTGCCCCCACTGCCTTTTCAAGATGAGTCTTTAACCCTTTGAGTAATGTCTGATTTGTCACCTGTCTGTTCATTCGTTTGGGGATGCGCCACAGTAGTGTGCACCAACTAATTATGAAGATCCTTGTGTTCAAGTGAATTGAGTCTCATTATGAGTGATAATTTTTACAGGAAGCCCAAATCGACAGATGATGTTTTTCCAAACAAACTATTTGGCATTTTTCTTAGTGATCTTGGCAAGAGGCTCTGCTTCTACCCATTTTGTAAAGTAGTCGACAGCTAAGATGATGAATTTTTGTTGTCTAGTAGCTATCGGAAATGGCCCCATGATATCTACCCCTCATTGGCGAAAGGCCAAGGACTCAGAAAAGATGTGACTTCTACTGGCGGTGCATGCGTAAGATTGGAGTGTAGTTGGCAATTATTGTATTTTTGCACAAACTCTAATGTGTCTTGTTTGATCGTGGGCCAGTAGAAGCCTTGTCTCATTATTTTAAGAGCAAGAGCCCTGTCCCCTATATGTTCCCCACATATTTTGGAATGAACCTCTCGTAGTGCGTAATCAGCTTTAAATGGAGGAAGACATTTGTGGTATGGACCTACAAATGCCTTCTTAAACAGCTCATCTCTGGTAAGAATGATGTTAGCAGCCATGTGTTGGAGGAGAATTGATGTAGTAGCAACATCTAGCAATGTTTTGTCTCGAAGGAATGAGATGATGGGATCCATCCAAGATGGTTCCCTGGGATCATCCATAGATAGTATCACCCACAGGCCCTGGATGCTAGGAAGATGTATCTCCTCAATACACCTTCTTTTATAGAGATCTCTAGTTGTTGAAGTTGTAAACTTGGAAAGGGCATCAGTTCGGGTGTTATGCTCCCGAAGTATGTGAATGAGCTAACATGTTTCAATTTGAGCGAGAAGTATTTTTATCAAACTGAGATACTACACCAGTTGTGAGATATGAGCGTCAAAATCTCCTACTTGGGATGCGATGAGTTGAGAATCAGTGTAGATAATCATGTTTCGTACTTCACAGTCGATGGAAAGCTTTAATCCGACGACAAGTGCCTCATATTCGACAACATTATTGGTGGTTGGGAATTTTAAACGAAGTTGGTACTCTAAAATGTTTTGCTTTGGGGAGATGAGTAGTATTCTTGCACCAGCTCCTGAGTTTTCAAATGATCTCTCTAAGTATAGTGTCCACTGAGGTGACCGTAGAAGAGAAAAGGGTGGTTCATGATGCGGTGGATTTGTGTGTTATTTTTGCAAATATTTTACAATGTTATAAAATACACACAACAGTTACAATAAAAAATATGCAATATAAACTAAAAAATAACTTTAATGAAAGGAAAAAAAATATCTTTTAAAAATCTTTATACTATAAAATCTCATATTAATAACACAATTATATGTATCGCTCAAGTAATAAAGGCTCTAATGGAGTCCTAGATATTGATCCCACAGGGAAGTTGGAAATGTTTATAAATAAATTCTTATGATTATAATATAAATCACAATTTAAACTACAAAACTGAAGTACAAAATTTGAATCTAAAATAATTGAGTTAATTCTAAATAAAATACAATTAAAAGAACTAAGTTAATTAAACTAATTGTTATACTTTCAAAAGTAAACTTACGAAAACTAAACGAAGTTTTTGTGATGAAGAGTTTAAATTTAAGAAAGCATTCTTCCCCTTTACAGTGAGTATATGGATCGTGAAGAAATTAAAATCATTTGAAAACATATAAAAATTATTTTGTGTCAAATAGGAGCAATCTTATTCTTTAACCTCTTCCAAGTGCATAAAGAACATTGACTAATCCAGAGTTTGGTCCCTAATTCCGTGGTTAGGCTTGGATGATACCAGCTGCCACTCCAGAACTCCCATTACTCCCTCACCTGAGGCCTAACAATCTAGCATTAGTTTCCAATCAACTAAACCAAATTAAGGATTTTAATCTGTCACCTTAAAATCTTCAATTCTGCATCCAACAAAATATATTTCTCTGTCTATTTACACTCAACTCCATGGATGCATCCTCTCTAATGGAATTAAATTTGATTCTCACTATATTGTAGAAATTATAGCATTTTCGGAATATATGTTTCTCAACGCATTTTAAAATTTCAATTGGACAGATCAAAAAGTAAATGAAGATCAAAGTTCAAATCATCACAAATTATTGACATTTAAAACCGTATAAAATAAAATCAATTCTTCACAAAGCCATATCTCAAATTAGGGAGAAGGATAAAGTAGACTACTCAGAATTTATGAGAAGGAAACAACAAAACACGGAGTTCATATATAAAAACGAGTTTACAAAATTAAAGAAATAAAAGACAACTTATCTCACTCTCCTTCGCAAGCAAATTTCTAGAAGTTCCTTTCAAGCACTTTTGCTCTTGACAAGCACTCTCAATTCTCTCTTAGAAGTGTAATGAAGAAGAAATCTCTCGCCTTCCCTCTCCTCTTAACATCCTTAAAGAATATCTCCAAGCCATTGACTCTCTCTCTCTCTCTCTCTCTCTCTCTCTCTTGCCTTCTTCAAACTCTTCATCACGCCTCTCTTCAGTCCCCCTTTTCAAGCCCTAGACTTCCCTCTCTTTTATTAGAGGCTACCTCTCTCTAAAAAGAATTCAAAATTCCCTCCAAAATTCTATCCAAAAGTCAACCCTTTTGAATTTCAAAAGATATTTCTATTGATCTAAGAGACATATCCCTTCATAAAAGAACCTTCTAAAGTGTCTCTATGCATTGAATCACTCTATAGGGCTTTTAGAACAAGTGGCCTCTTTGAAATTTATGTAAAATTCACCACGAACTGCCTTAATTTGTAAAAAGTCATCTTTGGCGCTGGTTCTAGCGCTTCAGGAGCCAACTTGCTTAAGAACGCGTTGTCCTGGGTTTTGGCGCTTCAAGCACCAAATCTGGCGCTTCAGGCACCAACTCTCTATAAAATGGTGCTTCAGGCACCGATTCTGGCGCTTCAGGTGCCATCTCTCTGTAAAATGGTGCTCTAGGCACCATAATCACAAAATTTGTTGTTTTGGCTCGAAATTTTATTATTTTTGCTACTTTTGCTCCAAATGCCTAAAATTGATATCCCTGTAACAAAAGCATTAAAATTCCTTTCTTTAAAGTGAAATATCACTAAAAATAACAATTAAATATATAATTAAAACAACACATTATTTTGGCGTATCAGTTCATCAAAGGTAGGCAATGTACATTCTACCACAAAGTCGGCAAACACCTGTGATTTGATGTTTGGTCGTGGTAAATAGTAGATGTCAAATTCTCCCAATTTTAATAACCATTTAACTAATCTTCCTGATGCTTCTCGTTTTTGTAGGATATCCTTCAAAGGGAGTTATGTGTAGATGTCGATAGCGTGAGTCTAGAAGTTCGGACAAAGTCTCCTTGCTAAGATACCAGATCTAGTGCAGTCTTGTCTGCCATCGAATAATGACTTTATGTATCAGAGAGAATCTTGTTAACTTAGTATACTGGTTTTTTGACTGAGTTTTCTATTCTGACAAGATTAAAGCTTACTGCATGAGGTGAAACAGCCAAATATATATATAACATCTCTCCTTGGATGGGCTTTGAGAGGAGGGTTGGTGAAGCCAAATATGCCTTAAGTTGCTTAAAAGCAATATGAAAATCATCTATAGACTGAAAATAGGTGTTTCGACCACCTCTTAGTCTCTTGAAGAATGACATATACTTATCCCCAGAATGAGCTAAGAAGATGGATAAAGCGACTATACGAGCATTCAACTATTGTGCCTCCTTAATCTTTTTTTGGATTCATCATGTCCCTCAGCACCTTGATTTTTTCTGGGTTTGCTTCAATTCTAGGATGGGTAACCATGAATCCCAAAAACTTCCTTGATGTGACCTCGAAAGCACATTTAGTCGGGTTAAGTCGTAAATCATTTTGATGAAATAGTTGGAAACTCCTCGAGATGAGAAAGTGTGTTGGGATACTTCCAGGCTTTTTACTAACAAGTCATCAACATAAACCTTCATTGTAAGCCCAAGAAGATTTCTAAAGACTTTGTTCATGAGGCGTTGATAAGTTGCACCAGCATTTTTTAACCTGAACCACATAACCTGATAATAGTATAAACTCTTATCAGTTTGAAAAGAGGTAGCATCCTCGTCAAATGAGTTCATTTTTATTTTATTTTACCCCAAGTATGCATCCATAAAGCTGAGCATCTGATGTCTGGACATGGCATTGACAAGTTGATCTCCATGCAAGAGAGTAAAGCTATCTTTCAGATAAACTTTATTGAGGTCTGTATAGTCGACACATTTTCTATGAACCACTAGCTTTTTTCACCATGACTAATTTGGCTAGCCATGTAGGGTGGTGCACTTCCCGTATGAATTTTGCTTCAAGAAGCTTGTTGACTTCTTGTTCAATTGCTTATAAGCGATCTAAGGCAAAATTGCTCTTTTTCTGGATGACATGTTTGAAAGTTGGATCTATCTTTAAGAAGTGGATGATTATTTCAGAGTGAACTCAAGGAATGTCGGTTGTCCATGCAAAAATGTCTTGGTTACTTTAAATAAGATCTACAAAACTCTGACCTTTGCTCATTGGAGAGTAAGGAACCAAGCTGCACTGTTCTCGATGGGTACTCGTTAGAGAATGGAACGTGATCCAAATCTTCCACGGGAGAAGCTCGTTGAGATACATCTTGATCTTGAAGATCAAAATTTTTGATGTAAGTGTCACTGACGGGAGTGGCTGAGCTTGTCTGAGGTAGCATGATTATGTTATCTGTTGATCTTCTCATACAATGCCGATTATTACTGGGTTGGAAACTTGAGCTTCAAGTCTAGGACAAAAGTCACGATGCCAAAGTTGGATTGCACGGGTCTCTCGAAGATGGCATTGTATGCTAATTTTGATTTGATAACAATGAATCGAACTGAGCGAGTTATCTGTCGAGGAAAACCTCCTATGATAACAGGAAGATTTATTGTTCCCTCAAACCTTACTGGCTTATTATCAAAACCATATAATGGTCTGGATGCAAGTTGAAGTATTTCTCTTATCAGCCTAAACTAAGGAAAGTGGAGTAGAACAAAACATCAATAGAGTTCTCATTGTCGATCAGGATCTTTTTTTCTTTATAGCACGGTTCGTCAATTCCTACACTAATGATATGAGGGTCTTGGTGGGGTACTCTGACTCCTTCTAAATTGGAATCATAAAACGTGATAGGTTTAAGGCACAATTTCTTCTGTATTGGTTCACTAGGTGTAATGATAAACTTGATCAGTAGTAAAGGGCCTCCTGCAATTATCTGAATTTTGCCCACTACTGAGTGACCACCATGTTGCTGTCTTTTTGTTTGTTACCCCCCTAGTAGGAGCATTATCGCTACTAGTTAGTTTATTTTGTATAAATCGACCAAGATATCCCTACTGAATCAACCTTTCAATTTCATCCCTAAGGAGCTTACAAGCTTCATTAGTGTGGCCACGACTTCGATGAAAATGACAATATTATACTTGATTTTCTGTGTTAGGTTTTAGGGGGTGAGGTCACTTAACATCTTGCTCATCTTTGATGGCCATCAAGATGTTAGCACGCAACGTGTTGAGCAATATATACTCTTTCTTGGGTCGATATTTAGTTTGTTGGTGCATGTTGGAGGAGGAGATGATAATTCTTTCGTTGTTTAGACTTTCTCAGTTATGAAGATTTATTATTATCTTTGGAGTTATCCTTGCGCTTTCTTCCAAATTTTTTGAACTGCACTTTATGTGCACTGATATCTTCATCTACAGTGATCTGGGTCTCAACACGGTGGACAAGATAAGCATAAGAACGAACTATCTCCTGCATCAGTGATGGGTAAAAAGGTCCTGGGCAGAGCCCCCCAAGGAAGACTCCCCTTAGTAACTCTGGATCCACTCTCAGAATCTGACAGGCTTCAGTAGAAAATCTGCAGAAGTATTCTTTGAGCAACTCTCCTTCACTTTGATAAATTCCCGAGAGATGGGATGAATCCTTGATGATCCTTTGATTTGTGATGAACTGCTCTACGAAAAATCTGGCAAGCTCATTAAAGGTGTTTACTATGCCCCTTAACAGAGTGTAGAACCACGTTCAAGCTTGTCCTTTAAGAGTAGCCGAGAACACTTGACACAGAAGCGCATCAGAGGCACGTTGAATGTGCGTGATAGTTTGATAATGATCAATATGCTCGTAGGGGTCGGTTATCCCTTCATATGTATCGATGTTCAGAAGCTTGAAGCCTGTTTGGATGGGGTGTTGGAGGATCTCATTCATTAAGGGTGAGGATTAATGGATGTTACGGTGCATGTAGAAATGATCCTTTTTCTGTAAGGGGAACTCTCACCCGAAAAGGCGTCGTAGTTCATTACGAGTGACATCATCTGGATTGGCAAGATGATGTGGCGATGTCAGATGAGTTGCACAAGATGGATGAGCGGAACTTACGATATCTAGGACTTCAGCATCACCACCAGACAGGGGAATTATTCCTTTATGAGGAGGGGGGCCGACATGAGTTCCTCGGTACGATATGTTTCTCATAGTTCGTGTATTTAATGGTAAACAAGTTTCGTTCATCAGTGTTGACAGCAGTTGTGAGGTCCCACATAGGAGTTATATGATCTCTAGTTGAGACTCCTCCATTCTTCGCATTCCTTTTTCCATAGAAAAACCTGAAACCCCATCGTTGGCGGGATAACGTCTTCTAGGGCAGGAAGATTAAGAAACATGCTGCCCTGAACTTCGTGACAACTCCCTGGAAAGAAGGGTGTTGGAGTGAGGTGCTCCGCTATCCTGAATATTTTGCATGGTGGCCATGTAGAAAATTGAGCAAGTACTTCAGTGGTGGGATTAAGAGTTTTCCACAGATGACGCCAGACTGATGCGTGCTGGAAAATTCACAGCGGTAGAGTAACATATTATTGTCTTAGAGTTGTATGAGAATTCAACACACGCACAAATGAAAGAGAAAGTAGTAGTGACGACTCCTAAAATTTTTACGTGGAAAACCCGTACAGGGAAAAACCATTGGGCATGGCCTAGTTGCAAAAATTCACTATTGATTAATGATTACAAAAGACCCTTGTCCCACAAACGGGAGAGGGTAACTATATTTTTCAGACTACAACTTCAATTGATAGTGTTCAGTTGGTAGTTATTAACGGTGATTAGCGGTGGTTGACAATGGTTGGTGGAGGTCAACAGAGGTTGTCGGTGTTCAACGATGTTTAACGGTGATTGAAGATGGTAGATGGTGATCGACAAAGGTTGGCAGTGGTTGTTGGCGATCGGCATTTGGCGGAGCTGCAACTTCTTCTCAAGACCTCAGGCTCTCTTTAGGCTCCCCCCCCCACCCCCCACCCCCTCATGAGAGGGAGGGGGCTCTATTTATAGTGTTCTGGGTGCAATTAATGCAGGAATATGAACCATTTTGATCGGATGGTCCAGAGAGCTTTCCATGTCATACGATGTTTAATGGACATTTGAGTGTCTTATTGATGTCAAAATTGGGTGATCTTAGGCTCGTTGGACTCAACTTGTTGAGGCGCTCAATTCGAGTATAAACTTTCCATATTCGACAACTATTTGACCTTCTAAATGTTTCAGGAAATTTTCTAATTGTGGTTCAATGACTTGATATGGGCTTGATTGGACTCACATTGGGCTAGTTTTCATATCATTAGGTCCGTCTCATTGAGCCGCTCAGTTTGACTATAAGTCTGTTGAAATCGGAGCTCTGAATGAATTTTTATCAAGATTTAAATGTTTGTTATTTAAAATATCATCTCGAGATTTGTGTCATGTCTTGAGATTCGTGTCGGATGATGAAAATTTGTTAATGGAATATTAATTTTTGTCATAATTTATTTACAAAAGTTTGAGTTTATATATTGCTTCTTAACTTATTATTCGAATTCTAAAAGTTAAAATAATCATGTATGGTGTTAAAACATTATTTTCATAATTACTCAAATTATATGTTACATTGTGCTGACCCATGTGTTGCATAATGATACACCGAAAATATATGCATTTTTAGACCCATATTTTATACTCATTTTTTGTGATATTGCGCTTTAATGGAAGGTATTTTGATGTTTTTTTGCAGGTTGTTGATTTTTAAGGCTTAAAGCAAAAAGAAAGCAAAAATGATGAAACTTGGAGTCAAAATTACATTTTTGAAGAAATACTCAGAGTCGGTAGCACTGAGGTCAGCGCCGATGGCGTGGAACAACTTAAGGTTGGAGATTTTTACTCAGTGCTGACAGCATCAAAGGCAGTGCTGACCATATTTCTAGAAGGTTCGATGTATTTGGATGATTTTTTGAAGAGTTTTTGGAGGCACCTCTTGGAAAACCGACCTTGGGCTCTATTTGGGGCTGAATTTCATTAGAAAAAGTACTCCTCTACGTTTTTTACTCCTCTACATTTTTTACTCCTCTACGTTCATTTTTCGCACCACATCACTCCATTTCACCACCATATTGGAGTCAATTTTTTATTTTGTTTTCATAGTTTAGAGTTTTTTTGGTGAGATTTAGTGTGAAACTTTCTGTAAGAGTGTTGGAGAAGGAGAAAAGTGAGAGATACCTTCTTCCTACATTTCTAAGAAAATGCTACAATGAATTTGCTTTAAGAAAGAGTTTTCAGATAAGGATTGTTTGTTTACAGTGCTGTATGAACTTTCTCTTATATATGAAATTTGTGTTTTGTTATTTCTTTCTCATGAAGTCTGAATAGTTTTCTCTATCTTTCTCCCTACTCTGAGATATGGTGAAATGAAGAGATACTATGAGTGTGCTAATATTAAAATGTAAAATAAATTGTCATGATTTTTCAACTCCAAACTTAATTTACTTTTTGATCTGACCAATTAAATTATTAAAATGTGTTGTGAAACGTATGATCCAGAAAATAGAGTATGAGTTCTACAACAGAGTGAGGATCATATTTGATTCCATGGAAGAGAACATTGTTCATGGAATTAAGTGCAAATAAATAGGGAATTTTTTTTTGTTTGGTGTAGAATTGGAGAACCTTTAGGGTGACAGACTAAAATCTTCAATTCGGCCTTATTGTTTAAAAACTGAAGCGAGAGCTAGCCTTTAGAGGAAGGGAAGTGAGAGCTTTGGAGTGGGAGCTAGTATCCTCCTAGCCTATCCACGGATTTAGGGAAACACTAAGATTAGCTAATGATTTTCTATGCATTGTATCAGGGTAGAGAATTAAAATTATTCCTATTTGGCACAATACATATTATGAACGTTTATCTCATCTCATTTTACCATAGCCTCATTTTAGTGGGAAGGATGTTTTTTCACATAAGAATCTTCATTAATTCTCCAACAACTACTATGGTGGAAGAGAATTCATCTGGGAAATTTTTGGATGTTCAACCTTCTTATGAGACTTTAAATGCTATTAACAATAGACCCAACAATCCTTATTTGAATTATTATAGCCCAGTTGGGAAGAATCATCCTAACTTTAATTGGAATAACAATTCTTCTACAAATCAACAGTGGGCAAACAACCTAGTAAACCCATTGGGAAATTCATCCAACCAAAGAAATGTTAATTATAGACCTTCTTATCCACCAGGATTTAACAGTAACACTCAATTTAAGGAAAAGAAGTTGTCTATGGAAGAGCTGATGTTAAACATAGTGAACCCATTAGGAAAATCATCCAACCAAGGAAATGTTAACTATAGACCTTCTTATCCTCCAGACAGTAACACTCAAATTAAGGAGAAGAAGTTGTCTATGGAAGAGCTGATATTAAACATGGGTCCACAATTGTGTAACACTCAAATTAAGGAAAGAAGTTATCTATGGAAGAGCTGATATTAAACATGGGTCAACAATTAGAAATTCATCCAACCAAGGAAATGTTAACTATAGACCTTCTTATCCTTCAAGATTTAACAGTGCACTCAATTTAAGGAAAAGAAGTTGTCCATGGAAGAGCTGATATTGAACATGGGTCAACAATTATAGAATCAAGGAAATCAACTACAAATTCAAGGAAACTAGTTAAAAAATCAAGGAACTCCTATCAAGAATATTGAAAATCAATTGGGGCATATCGTTACTGCGCTTAGTAACCGAACATCGGGAACTTTTCCTAGTACTGTGGAACCAAATCCTAAAGATCAAGGAAAAGAACATATAAAAGCAATACAATTACGAAGTGGAAAAGAATTGGAAACAATAGTGTAGAAAGAAACGGAAACTGAAAAAGAGAAAGTGGATATAGAAAAAGAAAAGGATCATGAATACCCAGATTTAGAATATCTACTTACACCAATGAAAAATACTGTGGAGAAACCTCCACCACCATTTCCTCAAAGATTGAAACAACACAAAAAGGATAAACAATTTTCCAAGTTTATAGAAATTCTTAAGAAATAAACGGTAAATATTCCTTTCGTAGAAGCTTTAGAGAAAATGTCCAATTATGTGAAGTTTATGAATGATATTTTGAACAAGAGAAGGAAGTTCACTGATAATGAGACAGTTGCACTTAGCAAAGAGTGTAGTGCAATTATTTAGAAAAAGCTTCTTGAAAAATTAAAAGATCCAAGTAGTTTCACTATACCATGTGTTATCGGTGAAAGATTTTATGGAAGAGCTTTATGTGATTTAGGAGCCAGCATTAATCTTATGCCTCTATCAATTTTCAAAAGATTAGGATTAGGAGAAGTCTCACCTACTTCTGTAACTCTTCAGTTAGCGGATCGTTCAGTTACTTATCTTAAGGGAGTTATAGAAGATGTGTGAGTAAAAGTCAATAAATTTATCTTTCCTATGGATTTTATTGTTTTAGATATGGAGGAAGATAAAGAAATGCCTCTAATTTTAGGGAGACCCTTTTTAGCTACTAGAAGAGCTATGATAGATGTTCAAAAGGGATAATAAACTATGAGAGTTAACGATCAAAAAGTGACTTTTAACAATGCAAAATCTATGAAATACCCTACTGTTGAAAAAGATAATGAATATTTTCGCATGGAAATTAGTGAACATCTAGTGAACGAGCATTTTAAAGAATATTTTAAAGAGAAAAAAGATTTTGAAGACAAATATGAAGTTATTTTGGACGAAATATTAAATAAAGAATTAGATTATGTTGAGGAAAGATTTGAGATGTTGGATATTACAGGAATGCTGATAAGAATCTAGTTTTTATGTTCAGGAAAGATTTGAGATGCTAGATATTACAGGAAATGCTGATAAGAATCTAGTTTCATCAATTATAAAACCACCTGAACTTGAGTTAAAAATGCCTAACCACTTGAAGTATGTGTTTCTGAGAAACTCATCTACATTACCTGTTATTATATCTTTAGACTTAAATGATTTGCAAGAGCAAAGACTTTTGGATACATTAAAAAGATATAAGAAAGCTTTTGGTTGGACCTTAGCTGATATTAAAGGAATCAGTCATTCCATCTGTATGCATAGAATTATACTGGATGAACAATATAAACCTAGCGTTAATCCACAAAGGAGATTAAACCTAATGATGAAAGAAGTAGTCAAGAAGGAAATTCTGAAATGGTCGGACACTGGAATTATATATCATATTTCGGACAGTGCTTCGGTAAGTCCAATTCATTGTGTTCCTAAGAAAGGAGGGGTGACTGCTGAAGCATAAGAAAATAATGAATTAATACATATCAGACAAGTTACTGGGTGGCGTATTGGCTTTGATTATAGAAAATTAAACACTATCACTAGGAAAGATTACTTCCTTTTACCATTTTTAGACCAAATAGTTGATAGACTTGCTGGGCACAAATATTTTTATTTTTTAGATAGATATACCGACTACCATCAAATTCTTATTGCTCCTGAGGATCAAGAAAAAATAACATTTACTAGTCCTTTTGGAACTTTTGCTTTTCGAAGAATGCCTTTCGGATTATGTAACGCACCTGAAACAATCCAGAGATGTATGATGTCTATATTTAGTAAGTTAATTGATGATGGATTAGAAGTGTTTATGGATGATTTCTTTGTATTTGGAAGAGATGTATGATGTCCATATTTAGTAAGTTAATTGATGATGGATTGGAAGTATTTATGGATGGTGTTGATGTCTATATTTAGTAAGTTAATTGATGATGGAATAGAAGTGTTTATGGATGATTTCTCTATATTTGGAACATCATTTGACGAATGCTAAAATTATCTTGAAAAAGTTTTGGAGTTATGCGAAAGAGCTAATTTAGTTCTAAATTGGGAGAAATGTCAATTTATTGTTGCAGGAGGAATTGTGTTAGGGCATAAAATTTCAAAAAATTGTATGGAAGTAGACCCTGCAAAAATTCAAGTTATATCTAAATTAACACCTCCTACTAATGTAAGAGGGGTTAGAAGTTTTCTTGGACATGTTGGTTTTTACAGGCGTTGTATTAAAGATTTTTAAAAAATTACCAAAACTCTATGCCAACTTTTAGAAAAGGACAAGAAATTTGAGTTTACTGAAAATTGTTTAAATGTCTTTGAGTTATTAAAAGAAAAACTAATCACAACCCCTATAACAGTTTCACCTAACTTGGATCATCTAGATTGGAGACTGAAGGAACATTTTGAACATATTGGTCGTATTGAAGATGTTTTGGTACGTCTGTTTAAGAAACATGCTTGGATTGAGGAAGATTCGACTGATTAATTTCCTTATCGACCCTTTTACAACTTGTATGTACACTACCAATCTATGGAAGATATTCAGGAGGACGAGAGTGAAGAAGATGTTTGAACTTAATCTACGCACGGAATATTTTATTTTGTACTGCTTATTTGTGTTAATATGTTATGTTGGATTGCATTTACTTTTACTTTTAAATTCTATTTATGTTTGTGTTTAGTATTTTGATGTTTAGATTTCAGTGTAAGGATGTTTGGTTTGCTTTGGACACTGAACTAAATATTTGTTGGCTTGAAAAATGTTAGTTAGTAATAGCACGGACTTTATATATAAAAGTGAGTTATGTGTTGTTTGTGAAAGTTTGGTGTTAGAGTAATGTTTGAATTATGATTATAGATGGTCATTTGAGTTAATTAGAAGAGAACAAATAGTAGTACGCAGCAGATTTCCATAGAAAACAAAATCTAGGAAAATTATGGCATTGACGCCAGATGTGCCAAATTGGTGCATGAAGCATCAGCTTACAGAGAGGCGGTGCATGATGCGCCAACGCTAGATGCGTCAAAGTCCCAAAAACATTAGATTGCCTAAAAAACTACAAAATTACACAGTAAAACTCTACTTTTACTACTTCGATCGTCTCCTACCACTAAACCGTGACCTAGGGCTTCACATTGTGCACGTGAGAGAAGATTTCAGAGGCTAAAGATCTTAGATTTCATCTTCTCTTGGTAAGAGCTTCACTTTAATCTAGAAATTTTTTATTTTCACCATGGATTTTTCCTACATTTTGGAAGATCCGAGATTTGAGATTTTCTATGGAAAAGCTTAAAGAAAACTCATGATGAAAATTTTCTTACCAAATCATCTTACTTGGGGAGTTAGATTTCTGATTTTGTGATTTATTTGGATTTTATTTGGATTTTCATAGAAATTCCAATGGCTCCACAAGTAAAGAGAGCAAAGCCGACAGAAGATTTTTATGTATGGAGATTTGTTAATTTCAAAGCCCAACACTATTACAATACTGAAATGGAATCAAGAAAATTGATCCAGGAAAGAGGATTTGCTAATCCGGGTGGTGAGATTGAGAGGTTGATCGTCGCCAGAAATTGGGAAAGGTTTTGCTACTTCACTGCAGTAGTGATTGTACAAATGATTCAGAAGTTTTATGCCAATTTGAGTTTTACCACTGACGATTACATCCTTATGAGAGGTAAGCAAGCTGAATTTTCTAAGGAAAGGATCAATGCTTTTTATGTTTTGAGAAATGTATTCTATTGCAAATACACTGCATTCGTGGTGACTGATTCATCTCATGATTTAGTGACTGCTTTTCTGACTCATGGATGAGGAGAATGGAAGATTAAAAATAATAAGAAAGTTAACTTCTACACTTCCATGATAACTATTCAGTCAAAGGTATGGCACCACCTCATCTCCACTAAATTACTTTCAACAAATCATCTCGTCGATGTAACAAAGGATAGAGTTGTGCTAAACTTCGACATTCAAAAAATGAAGGTAGTGGATGTTGGTGCTCTCATTATTCATCAGGCTCGGATTATAGCTAATAGTGTTCCAGCTATTAGATTGGGTTACTCTGCCCTGATTTTCACTTTATGTGAGTAATCAGGAGTAGAGTCCCATAGAAATGAGGAAAGGCTGCAACCACAAAATCCTATTGGGAGGCATAAGGTTCAAAGAGTAGAATCATTTGTTGAGTCTAGGAGTGGAGGTATTGATAGACCCTCTACATTAGTTGTAGGGGCCTCTACATCTCGCTCTGCTTCACTTGAAAATATTATGGAGCAGCTTATGATTTAATAAATGGATATAGCTAATATGAAAAATCAGATTGGAGAAATTAGAACAAGAAATGCTTATAATGATGAGTATAAGCAGAGGAGAGTTCAGCATGATATAGCTTTTGTGGAAGCTACAGTTAGATATCTTAGGGGTGAATACAATGTGAAATTTCTAAATTGTCCCATCTTCACTCCTTATGCTCCTATTCATGAAGAAGAACATGATGAAGATGATGATGAGAAAGGCGATGAGGACTGATATTCTTAGAAGTTTAGTTTATTTTGTTTGTTTTTCTGTTATTTTTGGTTATGTTGTTATTTGATGTCATTTGAAATAGTTGTGGTAAAAACTTTCATTTTATATTGTAAACCTATATTGTAATAGTAATTGTATATTTTTATTTTGGCTGCATTTTTAGTATTTTTAGTTTTTTGTTTTTGTTTTTTAATTTTCAGCAAATCCTTTAGAAAATATTATGTTTTATTTAATTCTTTAAAGCCTGTATGTATTTTTAAAGTTAGTATCTGTAGTATAACATAGACCAGTTTCATACTCAGAAATCCTCTACGGGTTAGTTTTTATTTTTATGCATTTACTGTTTTCTTTCACCTACTACATTTTGTACTAAAGCATTTTTAAATCACTTAAAAACTTAAGTTTGGGGAAAAGAAAATTTTCTTTTAAAAAATAAGTAAACTAAATTTTATTTGTTCTTAATTAACTGTAGTTTTAAAATTATTTAACATGATCTGGGATATTAAGATTTAACTTTAAATGACTATACTTATGTTTATGAATATTATGGTAAATTTAAGTAAAATTTTTTTAATAATGAAGGTCAATTTTTAAGTTAATGAGGTTTGGTATGATAAAATAAGACTGTGTCTTTCTATTTTAAGTAAAGGAAATTGTATTTTTGAGGTATTAAGAATTTTAGAGTTTCATGTAAGAAGAAAATAATGATGCTTTATAAAAAGTCATAAACTAATATGAATGTATAAAGTGAAGAAATGAGGAGTTTTGACTTTAAGAAGGGGATAGTGAAGTTCAAAATTATTAAAGGCTATCCAGATATATTAATCCTCACTTGAAAAAGAAGAAGAAAAGAAAGGATTGAAAATATCCTAAAAGAAAAAAAATGAAAAAAAAGAAAGAAAAGAAAAGAAAAATGAGTGAGAAGATGCTTAATCAAAAATTGGCTTCACTTGAATCAACTAAAGGAAAATGTTTTATTACATTTTCTAAACTTGTATTGAAATATTAGTAGCATTACTAGTAAAGTTTTCATGAAATTCTTCTTCATATGAATGTTCTAAGTATCATTAATATGACAAATTGCAATTTTTCTTGAAATGAATAAAGATTCAAAAATCTTAAATTTGATTACTAAGAACTCTTAAACTTAGATTTTGAATCTAAGTTATTAAAGGTTATTCTTAAATATTACTATTTTATTTATTAAACTAAAGTATAGGAGTCATAAGTTAATCTCTATTCTAAACCATATGCTTTTATGTAGTAAAAGTGTCACTTGAGGGTAAGTAACATTTAAGTTTGGGGGATTTTGATATACCAAAATAATATGGTGTTTTAAGCATACATTTTGTACTTATTTGATGATATTGCACCTTAAATAAAGGTATTTTCATGTTTTGGTTGCAGGAATATCAATTTTAGGCATTTAAAGCAAAATTAGCAAAAAGAACGAAATTTGCAGTCAAAATAGCGAATTTTGAGAATTATGGTGCCAGATGCACCAGATTGGTATCAGATGCGTCATTTTATAGAGAGCTGGCACCAGACGTGCCAGAACTAGCGCCAAATGTACCAAAACCCAGAAAAGCTAGGACTTAAACAAGCTGGGGCCATATGCACCAGAGACGACTTTTTACGAATTAAGGTGGTTCAGGAAAAATTTTGTACTAATTTTCAAAAGGACACTTGTTCTAAACACTCCTTGGAGTGATTCAATGCATCTAAACACTTTGGAAGGTTCTTTTATGAAGGGATATGTCTCTTGGATCAATGAACATATTTTTTGAATTCAAAAGAGTTGACTTTTGGATAAAATTTTGGAGGGAATTTTGAATTCTTTTTAGAGGGAGGCGGCCTTTAGTAAGAGAGAGGGAAGTCTAGGGAAAGAAAGGATAGGTTGAAGTGGCATGCAAAGGGGGCGAAAGAGAGAAAGGGAGAGAGAGAGAGAGAAAGTCAAGGACTTGAAGATTTTCTTTAAGGATTGTAAGAGGAAGGGGAATGTGAGAGATTTCTTCTTCATACACTTTTAAGAGAGAATTGGGAGAGATTGAAAGAGGGAAAGTGCTTGAAAGAGAACTTCTAGGAGTTTATTCTGGGAAGGATTGTGAGATAAGTTGTGTCTTTTATTTCTTTTATTTTGTAAACTTATTTTTATTAATGAAATCTGTGTTTTGTCATATCCTTTTCATGAATTCTGAGTAGTCTTCTTCATCCTTCTCCCTAATTTGAGATATGGTTTTGTGAAGAATTGATTTTCTTATATGATTTTAAATGTCAATAATTTGTGATGATTTGGACTCTCATCTTTATTTGCTTTTCGATCTGGCCAATTGAAATGTTAAAATGTGTTGAGAAATATATGTTCTGAAAGGGCTATGATTTCTACAACATATTGAGAATCACATTTGATTTCATGGGAGAGGTTGTCATCCATGGAGTTGAGTGTAAATAAATAGGAAAATATACTTTTTTTATGCAAAATTGGAGATTTTAAGGTGACATGTTAAAATACCCAATTTGGTCCAATTGATTAGAAACTGATGTGAGATTGTTAGCCCTCAGGTGAGGGAGTAGTGGGAGCTCTGGAGTAGCAGCCAGTATCCTCCTAGCCTAACCACGAAATTAGGGACCAAACTCTGGATTATTCAATGTTTTGTATGCACTTTGAAAAGGGTAAAGAATAGGATTGCTCCTATTTGGAACAAAACAATTTATATATGTATTTTCAAATAATTTTAATTTCTTCACAATCCATATACTTAATGTAAAAAGGAATGATGTTTTCTTAAATTTGAACTCTTTGTCACAAAAACTTTATTTAGTTTTCGTAATTTTACTTTTAAAAGTTTAGCAATTGGTTTAAATAACTATCTTTTTACTGTATCTTATTTAGCATTCACTCTATTACTTTGTATTCAAATTTAGCACTTCACTTTTGTAGTTTAAAAGTGTAGTTTAGATTATAATCTTAAAAATTTACTAATAGACATTTCTAACTTCCCTGTGTGATCGATATCTAGGACTCCATTAGAGACCTTTTTTACTTGAGCGATACATATACTTGCGTTAATTTTAAGGGATTTGGTAGTTTAAAGATTTTTAAGAAATAATACTATTTTCATAAAAATTATTTTTGTTGGGATTAATTTGCATATTTAATATTGTATTTGTTGTGTCTATTTTACAATATTAAAAAATATTTACAAAATTAACACATTAAATCCACCCGCATCATCAACCACCCTACTTGAGCCATGGACTAATAGAATTCTTTACTTTCGGTCCTTCATGTACTATCCTTAGCTAAACCCTAGCCTAGGGCTAGTGGCTTAGGGGACCATTTACATGAGTCTCCCAATAAGGGAACAAAGCTAAGCATGTTTGGGTTTAGGGTTGTGAGTTGAAGTGTAATGTGCAAGTGTGTGTGTGAAACTAACCAAGGTCACACCACCATGGTCAACCCTAAGGCCAAACAACCCTATGGGGACTCCCCTTGAGCTACCCTATGTTGACCCCACCTACTAAGTGCTAGAGGTTAGGCTCAATATGTGGAACTTCAAGTTGAGCAAAGAAGAGTTTAGAGTTTCTAATGGTGAGGGTTCTTTTTCTAGTCCTCTAGGAATAGTCAACAAGAAAATCCTATGGCTAGACCCTTGGCTACTAAGGAAGAAACTAGACATTAACTAAAAGTGAGGTCAACATACACTTTCTCTCTTTACAATCACACTTAATTCTCTCTTAGAAATGTAATGAAGAAAAAATATCTCACCTTCCCTCTCCTTTTACTACTCTAGAAGAAAATCATCTCTTCTCTCAAGACTTTTCTCTCACGCTAACACCTCTCTTCAAACCTCTCACCTTCTCTTCATTTTTAGAATCCCCTCTTTTTCTAATTAAAGCCAGCCTTCATTTCAAGAGAATTCAAAATTCACTCCTTTTTTCCCCAAAAAGGCACACCTCTTCACACCAAGAGACAAGTCCATTCATTCAAGAGTCTTTTCAAAGTGTCTAGATGCATTGAATCACTTCATAGGGTGTTTAAATTGATTGAAGCTTTCCGCCTTACAACGCCTTATTTTTTATCTGGAGCCAGCCTACTAAATTCTACTTTGTTCTAGATTCTAATGTCTCTGGTGCCAGCTCTCTAGAAAATGGCACCTCTAGTGTCAGGATGCTGAAATGCTTCATTTTGACTCCAATTATTTTCTTTTTTGCTTCTTTTTTGCTCTAATTGCCTTAAATCGAGATACCTGCAGCAAAACATGAAAATACCCTTCTTTAAAGTGCAATATCACTAAATTTAATCATAAAATGAATACATAAAATTGCACATTATTCTGGTGTATTAGTGGGCTAACACGTTGTACTCCACTTTGTTGTTACAAGTTTCCTCAATTCCGTTCTAAATGGGTACTTCATTTTCTGGTGGTGTCGGCTCTCCTTGAGCGACCATCTGTTTTGCATTATTTTTTGGACCCATTCTCGGGGTAAAAATATTCCACTTCTTAAGTTGATCTTTGTTATCTCATCCAAATTTTGTGTGAAACTGCAAGCTTCTTCTCTTGAGCTAGAACAACTAGCTCTTTTGGAGTTCCTTCAGAGTCTGAGGGTTTAAGTTTGATTTTGATGGGTGGTCCCCAAATTTTGTAAAGGAGTATTTCACTTCTGGATCTATCATAATCATCCTCATTGGCACCCTCCTCCTTATCGCAATCACTAAGGTTTTGTAAAATTTGAGAATTATTATTAGAATTGAAATGAAGATACGGATTAGGTTTATTGTCATTAGTTACGTTATTGCTAGAAACAATCAAAACTTAGCCAACATCAGAACTTTTCTTGTCATAAAACCTCATGGGGGCAAACAAATAATCATACAGAGTCAGAGATTTGAGGGATTTCGTCCCCAAATCAGAAACTACCATCATAAGAAAAGCAGCCCCAGTCTACTCTTCAGGTCTTTGATACGCCTAAAAATATACTATTTTTCATGCTTCATTTTATAACGATATTGCCCTTTAAAGGTATGTTTTTTTTTTGTGTTTTTGGTTGTAGGTACATCAAATTGAAGAATTTCAAGTGATTGGAGCAAAAGGAACAAAAATGGACCAAAACGGAGCAAATCGAAGCAAATCGAGTCGAACCGGGGCACACCGGAGCCAAGGGGACCTAAAATGGACACTTAAGTGCCCTTGCCCTGTGCTTAAGTGCCCAAAATGGCGCTTAGGTGCCACCAGACTAGAGGGGGGCACTTAAGCGCCCAAAAATGGTGCTTAGGTGCCGGTGACGTTTTCAACATATCTTCTAGAATATACATCAGATTTGGATAATTTTTGAAGCGGTGCTTCATGCATCTCTTAGGTAATTCATTGGAAATGAGAAAAAAATACTTTATAGAATAATTTGGGGTGGTTATATGGAGTTTTGAAGAGGCACTTTAGGCATCATTTGGAAGATTCATTAAATTTGGACAGTTTTGAAGAGACACTTAAGCATCTCTTGGGAAATTATAAAAAAAAGGCTTGGAAATGTTTTTAAAAAAACTCTTAGACTCTTGAATTAATTGAAAGAGGATAATAAGACTTAGAGAAGAATAGAAGAAGGCTTGGGCGGGAGCCCCAAGCGGGGCGGCAAGGTGAGAGAGAAAGAGAGAGAGTGAGAGATTTCTTATTTTCTTTTCACTTTGTTCTTGGAGAGGATTGTAAGAAGATTGTTTTTGCTATACAAGGAGAGTTTGATTTCTATCAAAGATAAGTATTTTTATTATATTTTGATTTGAATTTAGTACTTAGTTTGTATGTTTTCAAAGACTTGTTCAATGAAAGGTTCTTGTTGTTTCTCCATGTGTAGTGAGTAGTTTTCCTTACTCTTCCCTCTTGTAATGAATTAACATGCATGTGTAGGATATAGAATCGAGTAGAGTGAGAATATATTGTGATGATTTACTTTGTTTTTAATTTACATGTAAACTTGATCAACTTGCATGTTAAAATCAGTTGTGAGAACATGTAAGATCTGGGATGGTATTGTCTCAATCAACTATGATGGAATCACATGAGATTGTATGGATGAAAATGTAGTCCATATAGTTAAGTGTAAATAAATAGGGAAATAATCGTTAAAGGGTGTAGAATTAGAGGACTTTAGAGTGACAGACTAAAGCCTCTAATTTGGTCTATTGTTTTAGGTTTTGATGCGAGATGTTAGCCTCCAAGTGGAGAATAAGAGGGAACTCTAGAGTGAGAGCTAGTATCTTCCCTGCCTAGACCATCTTCAAAACTATTCAAACCTTAGATTAATCAATGTTCTTTATAACATCTTTAGTAAGGGTAAAGAATATAATTTTTCTTATTTGTCACAATCTCTTTTACTACTTTTTTTTACATTTACACATGTCACTACTTTCATTGCATGAGGAAGAGTACTTTTGATATATTAAAAACCCCACTTTCTGATTTTCACTAAGTATTTTAATTTAGAAGTAGTAGAGAATTATAGTGATAATTGTAGGAAAACCAAACTTTTATCGACCTTAAAAGCTAGGGCGTACTATTCTAAACTAGAATTTCTCTTGAAAGTCGTCATGATTAACCTCGATCTTTGTGGGATCGATATTTGAGGCCTAATTAGAAAGCCCTATATTACTTGATAATGATATGTATACTTGCATAGAATACCTAAAAATATAATTGAAATCTTACTTTGCTTGGGATCAATTTTTCAGTGTCATTACAGGAGATTAAAATCTTCAAGTAGTGGTATCAACTTCTTAAATTCTACATATAAAAAGGAATATCGGGATCAATCTTCAGTCTCATTTTCCCCTGTTGTCTTCTCTGTCTTCTTCTCTTGAGGCGGCTCTTCAACTACAATCAATAGTGCTAGTTTAAGAGGTCTCAAACTCTGAATCAAAGCATATACCTGACAACGACTTTATATATGTTTAAAAATACAAGAATTTGATACTGCTGCTAGAAGATTTAAATCCCCGACAACGGTGCCAAAAACTTTACAGCGGTTACAGATTTGATAAAGATGTGTATAAAATATTCAATAATTGCAAAGTCACACTTCTCAACGTAAGTATGTGTATCGCTCAAGTAATACAGAGCTCTAATGGAGTCCTGGATATCGATCCCACAGGGAGTAATATTAGAAGCTACGAACTAAGATTTAAAAATTCAATACTTAATCACAACAATATATATCAAATTGCATATTTGTCACTAATAAGCAATTGAAATAAAAATGTAATTTTAATAAACTCTTAATTAACTAATTCTACTAATAAAGTTTCTAATGTGAAGTTCAATATATAAGAAAGCATCCTTCTCCTTGTAAAGAAATATAAGTGAAAGGATAAATTGAATCAGTTCAAATTGTATTGTGCCAAATAGGAGCATACCTATTCTTTAACCTTTGGACCAGGTATAAAGAACATTGACTAATCCTATGCTTGGTTACTGAATCTGCGGTTAGGCTGGGAGAGCATAAAGAACATTGACTAATCCTATGCTTGTTTACTGATTCTGCGGCTAGGCTGGGAGGATACTTAAAGAACATTGACTAATCCTATGCTTGGTTACTGATTCTATGGCTAGGCTGGAAGGATACCTTAAAAAACATTGACTAATCCTATGTTTGGCTGATTCTGCGGCTAGGCTGGGAGGATACCGAATAAAGAACATTGACTAATCCTATGCTTGGTTACTGAATCTACAGCTAGGCTGGGAGGATACCGGACACTTTGGAGCTCCCACGTTCCCCTCACCTGAGGGCTAACATCTACACATCAACACCCAAACATCGGAGCTCCCACGTTCCCCTCACCTGAGGGCTAACATCTACACTTCAGCACCCAAACGATAAGATCGAATTGAGGATTTTATCCTGTCACTCTAAACTCTCCAATTCTATGCCCGATAATTTTTATTTCCCTATTTATTTTCACCCAACTTTCAAGGACTTTAACCTCCCTAAATCTTAGATGTAATATTCACTTTAGTTGTAAAACTTAACATATTTTAACAAATCATTTGGCCAGATTGAAAGTAAAAACATATTTTAACAAATCAATTGGCCAGATTGAAAGTAATTTAAGATTGAAGTGAAAAGATCCTAACAAGTATATTTACATTCTCGGCTCAACCATTACAAATCACCATTTCACAAAATCTCAAGATAAGGAGAAAGACAGAGAAAACTACTTAGAACTCATGGCAAGACAAGGAGAAAGACAGAGAAAACTACTCAGAACTCATGGAGAAGATATGACAAAACTTAAAATTTATATATATAAGCAAAATCATACAAACTTCAATAAGTAAATAAAACTTATCTCTAATTCCGTCCCCAGCGAACTCCTCAAAGTTCCTCTGAGTCTCTTTCTTTCTTTACAGCACACAGAATTCTCCTTCGAAGTAGCAAGGAGGAAGAAATCTCTCACTTTCCTTCCACTCTTACAATCTCTCAAAGAATTCCTCACAATACTAACCACTCTCTAAACTCTAATGGGCACCCACAAATAATAAAGACTCAGCGGACACCCCCCTTTTTTCGGCCTCCAAATTANCCTCAATTTGGTCCTATCGTTTGGGTGTTGAAGTGTAGATGTTAGCCCTCAAGTGAGGGGAACATGGGAGCTTCGAAGTGAGAGCCAGTATCCTCCCAACCTCGCCGCAGATTAAGTAAGCAAGCGTAGGATTAGTCAATGTTCTTTATGCCTGGACCAAAGGATAAAGAATAGGTATGCTCCTATTTGTCACAATCAAAATTAGAACTGATTCACTTATCCATTCACTATAATTTCTTGACAAGGAGAAGGATGATTTCTTATATATTGAATATCACAGTCCATTCACTATAATTTCTTGACAAGGAGAAGGATGTTTTCTTATATATTGAATATCACATTAAAAACCTCAATCCATTCAATATAATTTCTTGACAAGGAGAAGGATGCTTTCTTAGATATTGAATATCACAAATTAAACCTCCATTCACTATAATTTCTTGACAAGGAGAATGATGTTTTCTTATATATTGAATATCACATTTGAACTTCACTATAATTTCTTGACAAGGAGAAAGATGCTTTCTTATATATTGAATATCACATTAAAAACCTCATTAGCTATAATTTCTTGACAAGGAGAATGATGTTTTTTCGTATTGAACTCACATTAGATCATTTCACTATAATTTCTTGACAAGGAGAAGGATGTTTTCTTATATATTGAATATCACAATTAAACCCTACTTTATATCATTAGTTATTTATTAGTTAGTATTGAATATCACAATTAAACCCTCCTTAATATCATTAGTTATTTAATAGTTATTAAAATTATCTATTTATTTCAATTGCCTATTAGAGACATATAAGCAAATTGAACTTCATTGTTGTGATTAAAGTATTGCTTTTCTAAAATGTTAGTTAGTGTTCTATTAGCCTATTAGTGACAGATAAGCAAATTAAACGTCGTTGTTGTGATTAAAGTATTGCTTTTCTAAGGTCTTAGTCCATAATTCTAAACTACCTCCTGTGGGATCGATATCTAGGACTCCATTAGAGCCCTATATTACTTGAGCAATATGTATACTTGTGTTGACATCGATATCTAAGATTTGCTTTTCTAAAATCTTAGTTCGTAGTTCTAAAGTTACTCCCTATGGGATCGATATCTAGGACTCTATTGGAGCCCTATATTACTTGAGTGATACATATACTTGCTGTGGGATCGATATCTAGGACTCCATTAGAGCCCTATATTACTTGAGCGATACATATACTTGTTCGATATCTAGGACTCCATTAGAGCCCTATATTACTTGAGTGATACGTATACTTGCGTTGATCAGTGTAACTTTACAATTATTGAATATATGTTACGTCCATATTTATCTTCTATTTTAAGCATATAAAAAGTCATTGTTAGATATGACTTAGGTTCAACTTGGGTTGAACCTAAGGTTTTCCTAGACTTAAGTCTAATGTAGTGAAGGCTTAAGGGTTTAATTAAATCTTATTTAGATTAGATCTAATTAGGTTTAAAGTTTAATTAAACCTAATATGGGTAAGGTTTAATTTGTTTAATTGGTTCTAATTAGGGTTAGACCAATTTTAAGTTGAATTAAGCTTAATGTAAACAAGGCTTAATGTGGTTAATTAAGCCTAATGAGGGTTAGACCTAATTGGGGTTTAAGTTGAATTAAGCATAATGTAAGTAAGGATTAATGTGGTTAATTATGCATAATTAGGATTAGACCTAATTGGGGCTTTACGTTGAATTAAGCCTAATGTAATTAATTTTTAATGTGGTTAATTAGGTATAAGCAGTGTTAAACCTAATTGGGCTTTGTTATTGTTAAGCCTTATGTAAGTAAGGCTTAATGTTGTTAATTAGGTCTAATTAGGGTTAGACCTAATTGAGGTTTTATTTTTTTAAACCTAATGTAAGTGAGGCTTAATGTGGTTAATTAGGTCTAATTAGGGTTAGACCTAATTGGGGTTTAAGTTAAATTAAGCCTAACATATGTAAGGCTTAATGTGGTTAATTAGGTCTAATTAGTGTGAAACCTAATTGGGGTTTAATTGTCTTAAGTATAATGTAAGTAATGCTTAATTTGGTTAATTAGGTCTTATTAGGGTTAGAACTAATAAGGGTTTACTTATTTTAAGGCTAATATAGGCTTAAAAGAGGTCAATTAGGTCTGATTGATGTTTGAACCTAATTAGGGTTTACTTGTCTTAAGCCTAGTGTGATTAAGGCTTAACATGGTTTACTCAGGTCTAATTGTGGTTTAGACCTACTTAGGGTTTATTGTGTTAAGCCTAATGTGATTAAGGCTTAACAGGGAGCCCTATTAAGCTTAAACTAGAATTTGTTGAACCCATTAACTAAAGTTTCTTACATGATTTTTGCTTCCTAGGATTTTTGTATAAGAAAGTTTTAGTCTCCTATATGTTGGCCTCAATTCAACTAACTCTATGGAGGACCCACATACAACACTAGATAAAACAAAATGATTATTGATCACATAATATATTTTAGTGAAAATAGAATGTTTGGATTCTATTCAAAATTATATGGCCCAACCTTTTATATACCCTAGAATGAACTATTTATCCTAATTTTATAGATGTAATTTGTGTTCTTAATATGAAGTTTCTCAAATATAATCTAAGTTATCCATATTATTATAAAAATAAATTTATAATTTAATTTGAGTTGTGTATATTAAAGATATAATATAAGAAAATATGTATAATCACATTTAATCAATTTTAGATTTTGCATGTTAGAATTTATGTTGCCTTAAACTATGGATTTATCTTTTTAATTGCATCCTTTTATCCCGACCTATTGGTTTCTATGTCAAGTACTAAACCACAATAGAGACAAGCTTAGAGAGAAAGATGTCCTCCAATGCATGTTAGAAAATGAGTGAAGAAAAAAAATATTGAATTTAGTGTCCATATCCATATATAATAGAGATTAAAATTTTATTATAAAAGTGTCTCATCTTTTTCTATAATGAGATTTTAGCATGATAAATATAAATTTGAAAGAGTGAGCAAGTGAAGGTTAGTTACAAACTTGCTTAAAATGTGGATAAAGCAAGAGCTCAAATTTTTTGTGTCATTATTAAATGTGACGCCAGGAATAGTAGGTCATCTTTAGAGATTGAAACACTGTTAATCAATAGCTCAAATCACAAAATAATAGTTTTAGAATTTGTGATATATGTTTGTAGAGATTATTCCCTACTTAATTTTGTTAGGATGGAGTTTATTTTATTTTGATATTTGTGTTATCTACCAGGGCAACCCGATATAATTAAGAAAATTGTAAAATTGTTATCCTCTTAGAAATTTCTCAATTGAAATAATGGATTTCATGTTTTTACAAAATTTAACTTCAACTTGTCCTTTTAGAAATGTTAAGCTAAATTAACAAAAAATAGAAACAATTTTTATTGGATGCCAAATTATGAGATATATGAAGCACCAATACTAACAAGCTGAATAATACTTAAAATTATTGTAGAATTAGGTTTTACTATCTTGATTGAGGTTTTATTTAGTTTTGAGTTGTATATTTTATTTAAAATAGAAGAGAGACATGTTTCAATGACATGATATCAAGGAATGCACAAGAAGTGAGGACCTAATCTATAGTAAGGGAAAATATGTTGTCTCAATGCCTAAAAAATAATGTGAGTGCTACTTAATTAGTGAAAAATAGAAAATAATAGAATAAAATAAAATGTCGCTTATAGATTTCAATCTCGATAATGAGTGAAACCTAGCCAGACTCTTTTAAGCTTATGATATTACTTATATAGTGTATAGTGTAGTCAACTAATCCAATTATGCTTGGAATTTGTCCAGTCAAGTGGAAATGAGACTGTCGGCTCTACTTTGGTTGATGAGTTGCTTGTTAAAAGCTGTAGGCACCGGAATCAAAATACCATCACCCGCTTCAGAAGGACATTTTAATGTTTAGAAAATATGAAATCAAACTGACCTCATATTTCTTCATAGTTTAAATGAAAGAGTGTTGTTTATTTAGTTTTAGAAAAATATAAAATCAAACTGACCCCATATTTTTTATAATTTAAATGAAATAGCATTGTACTAAGTATGAAATCAAACTGACCCCATATTTTTCATAGTTTAAAATGAAAGAGCACTGTACCTGGGACCCTGTATCTATCCCGAAGGATAAACACAAGACTTGAGGATGAGGCTCGATCAAATAAACTGAGAAATATATGACATTTTTTTGGCCTGCGAAAACGTTTTATTTGCCAACAATTTCCCTTATTTAATATGAAGAATTAAATAGAGTTTATATTAAGCTGGGTTCGAAAAAACTTCCTATAAGGCAAGTCCTTATAGTTAATTACATCTTAAATGACGAAAGTCACCTAAGAAAACTTTCAATAAAAATCAGGAAATATTATCTTCAAGGATTTCAAAAGGATAGGACTTTTCAACGATAATAGACGAAGAGGTGAGAAATGGGATTGGCTCAAATTTGGAGCAATTTTTTTTAGAATCCAAAGGAGGAGAACTAAGGGATGTCATGGATCTGGGAGATAACCTCGGCGACTTCCCGGTCCATCCTATTATTTGGCTTCAATTTTGAGGAGAAATATTTAGGTGTTCCATCCTGCCAATTTTATTTAATTAGGGCTTACATTCATTTGAAACAATCATACAAACAACCTCAAAGATGTGAAGGTTTAGGTTACGATGACCGACAACCTTGAAATCCTAAAATGAGTTAGAGCTTATATTATACAACATTGTTATACAAAGGCCTAAAGATGAGTTGAGGCTTTTTCTTACACTAGGTAGACAACCTCAAAATCCTATGGCTTATTTTTTAATTCTAAGGAAGGAATGGTTTAGCTGGTGCAGACATGTTCTGCTATTGAAGATGGTCGTCCTGCCCACCGTGCTAGCTCCAGGCTCCTTACCGTGATGATTTTAAGTTTTATATTGTGTCAAGTTATGATGTCAAATCAAATGGCCCTATGGTTGAAGTTCTTTAAATGTTATGGGGGATGCTAAAATTGATTAGAGCGACACCAATTAGGATCCTACGGTTCCCTCATTCCGACACCACTATTTTCTATTAGATTCACTTAGTCTGAATGAATTTACTAAACTCAACTTAATGAGTTTCATAATTTCATTTAGACCATGGGAAGCCTCAATAGCAATCAAAAGTTACCTCCTCCGAGGGATTCCCGATCATCCGATAGAGGCATCTTAATTTAGTTGTAGTTGTTGTTTTGTGTGATGTTTGTAAAATTTTGAGTTGTTTTATATTTTGAATGTTGTGGCAGTGAATTTTATCTTGGTTGATTTTAGTTTTGGTTTTGGTTTTTGTTTTGTGGCTATCCTAACAGTTTTATTTTTCATGCAGGATAACATCGTTGTTTAGCATTCAAGTTTGTGTTAACATCAAAAGTACAGTATGAAAGTACAAGAAAGATGGCGTTGTAAACTGTAAAAGCATACCTGGCGAGTCTTCTCGTTCCGCCACCTGAAACTCAAAATGCATGTCAAGGCATTTTATATGGAGCAGGAAAGTAAAGTTTTGGTGACCTACATAACCCTAGGTCATATCTTGGTGGGTTCCTATTATTTTTATTAAGGATGATTTTTTTTAAGCAAAACATATTAAGTTTAGTATACCTCCGAGGTATCCAATAGGTCTAGAGAAAAAAGTAGGTCAATGCTTCCCGCTCACCTCCTCGTGAAAAGTCTCGAGCTTTTTTAAACTTATTATGTTGCTTAATAACCCATACTATAAATACCTTTAATGCTCAACGAACAATGATGTTTCAATTATCCTTAAGAGTTGGGTAATTATCATTTGTGATTTAATTTGCAAATTATGTGTGTGAAGACCCTTAAAAGGGGCAAGTTATTGTTATTGAGTCACTTAACCAACTCTTTTATTTGGGCTTGTAGTGTTTTAAAGATGTTCAATTTTAATTATGTTCACTTTTCTAATCCTCATTTAATCATATTTGATTTAGCCTAGGTCACTACTAAGCCCTTAAGGTTTTGGTGGATGTCTTAGTATATATTTTGGAAGTGATTGAATTTTAAGTGATAATGATTCATTTTTAAGTCATTTGAACATCAATTAGGGGCATTTGATTAGTGAGATATTAACACCCAAAACTATACCCCTAAGTCTAGGATCATTTATTTGACTAGACTTCCAAATTTTAATAATTTAAGGAAATTACAAATTTATCCTTTAATTAAAAAAAGTGAGATTGGTTTCTACCAATTAATCCCTTTGTGTTTCAATCATCCAAATATATTGATTAGGATCAAAGGTTACCCATTTCCCTTTCTTGAATTAAGCCTAAAATGTTAATTAAGGGTAAATTTCCAAAATTACACTATTGCCCCTAAGGCTCTATCACTTCATAATTTGTCAAATTTAATTCAAATGACTTTGAAATTTTCATCCTACCTCACTCATTGGTCAATTAAGATATCACAGGAGAAAATGTGATTTTTTAAAATTTAATTTAATTTACATATTTATTTTAATGCAAAAAAAGGATTTTTCAAAGAAAATTTTACAACTTAATCAAGAAAAAGCCTAATCTCTTGAAATTTTTACTGCAGGTAGACTTAGAACAGAGATGCATAAAGACCAAATTTCATTATTTGGTAACTTATATTTGAATTTTAAGAATTATTTTAATTTTGGGAGTATTTATTAATTATAAAATATTTTAACTATTGAAAATTAAGTTTTATATTTTTATTAAATCTCTCTAATTTCAAGGGACATAGAGAAACAAATTTCACACTTTTTCTGATTTTTCTTTGAATTTTTAGAATCATTTTAGTGAAAATATATTTTTAGCCTTTAAAAATTTTTTTAAGCTTCAAAATTCAATATCTTCACTTAGAAAATTAGGAAAAGTATTCCAATTGTTCCTAAGTGCTTAGAAAAAAATTTAGAACGTTTCCATGAATTTTATTATTTTTGTGATTTTTATCATTTTTTAATTATTTAAATACTAAAAATAGGCTTGAAAATGGAATTTTTATTTTAATTTGAAATTTATTTTTAGAAAATTTCTCTGATCACAAAGAATTCCAAAAACTAATTTTTATAATTTTTTGAGCTATATTTTAATTATTAAAAATCATTTTATTACCAAAAATGTCATTTAAATTGAAAAACGATTTGAGTTATTAAATAAACTCCAAATGTTTCGAAATTTTTATGAGGAGTTCTCTGAACTTTGCATCTTAGTGGAGATTAAAAATCAAGTCATTTAGATGTTTGTGTTACCCAAAATTAATTTTCTTTGTATTTTAGGGTTGGTAGAAATTAGGTGCATTCTTAATGACTTAACTCATGAAATATTTTCCAAGAAGTGCTCTGGTCATAACAAACCTTCCAAAATTTTCTTGGAATTTTCTAAGTAACTTTCTAATTGTTAAATCAATTTATGCAAATAATAGACATAAACTTGAAAAATATGGATCTTTGTCTTGAGACTTCCTCTGACTTTGGAAAAATCATGGAATGTTCTGTAAGACAGAGGCAACAACATGCTAAAATTTCAAGCCTTGGTGAAATGTGACATGCATGAAAAAAACAAAAGACTCAAAATAATATTTAATTAATTAAAAATAAAATATGCATCAAATAAATTTCAAATTCTTTCCACATTATTTTCCTCTATTCACTGAGCAAGAGAGTATTTTTATTTTATTTTTGTGATTCTTCTACACTAAGATATGAATTTTTGAAGTTAGGGAGCATTTTCTGAATTATTTAAATCCTTATTTAATTATTTAAACGTGCGGCGCTAACTAGATCCTAGGAGGCTACAAAAACAAACGTGACGCGCTCTGGTTGGATGCCGCCATCCACGTAGTCGCTTACTCGACCCGTGCTTTATGAACTGAATCACTGTCAGGCTTCATCTCGTTCGTTGATGAGATAAACTCATCCCTAAATAGGCTAACCCGAGAACCGTCCACACTAAAACCTTAGGATCTCCCTTACTAGACTCAACCAAATCTCATTGGTTTTGATCCTATGGACTCGTCTAAGTGAGACGAACACATCCATACAGTAATCATGCAATTAAATTAAACCTACTCAAATGGAGAATCAAAATAAGCTCGGGAGGAGGAGAAGTTCAATTCCTTTGCTTTGAGAGGGGAAGCTTCAATCAGAGGTGCTCAGCACATTTGTGGAGGTCCAAGTAGGCTAGGGATTAAGCCTCTTTTTGTGGTGAAACGTCTAGGTATCAATTCGACCAAGCTCAATTTCAGGTGTTAGTCTAGAGCTGTGTTAGGGTCTCTGTGGAAGGGGGATTTGATGGGGCTTCTCCTTCTTTCACTGTGGTGAAGGTGTGGGTTAATTTAATTTGAGTTTAGTAGACTATGGAGGTGTGGTGAGCCTTGTCCTAGCTATTGGCAGAAGTTTGAGCTCAAAATTGAGCTTCCACAGTGAGAATCAGTGAGGGAAAGTGGTTGGCTTGAGTTGAGGACGTCTAAAAGAGTCTCTGGGGTATCTCTGAGAAATTTTTAGCACTCCCTCCATGGTCATGGAGGTGATCTTTTTATGAAAATGGCTTAAGGCTTGCTGCCATGGCCAATGAAGGGGTGAAGAGTGATTCTTAGGTGGAGGGAAGAGAAGCTCTAACATTTCATTTGGATGAGGTGGCCTCGAGGTTTGAAATGAGTTTGATTCCATGGGTGTGGCTTATGATTTTGGTGTTTTTCGGCCACTAGGCCAGCCGGCCAGGCCAGGGAAGGTGGCCAGAGGGCTCAGAAACCTCAGAGGAATCTATCACAGCAATTAAATGTGTTTGGGCTTTGTTTTGGCTAAAAGATCTTAAGTTTAAGCAAATATGAAATGAAATCCATTAATTTAGGGGACCTTTGGTCAATGGATTAGCTTAGGTAGTTTTATGGAGTTTATACTGGTCACTAGGGTCCAATTAATGGCTGTGGATATATTAATTTTGTGGCTTTGGGGTGGTTAGGCTAACTTTATTATGTGGGTCCAATGTGGGTTCAAATGACCAAAACTTGGATGTAGGCTAGGCTAGCCATGACCTTGAGCCCAATTGATTGATCAAAATTATGTAGATGATTTTAATGAAGATTTTTTTCTGAAGGATTGAAAAGATTTTGAGTTCAATTGGAGGGTCAATTTGGAGGATTTTTGAAAGTTGGTCAATTTTGGCATGTTGGGCTAGACTTGGGTCTAGATTGGGCTAGGATTGGAATTTGGCTCAATTGAATGGTCCAAATGATCAAGGGATATGTTACAAAGATTTTTCATCAAGGAATGGAATGGAAATTTTGGGTCTAAGGCAATCAACTTGGTGGAATTTTGAGACATGGCCAAATTGGGGCAAATTTAGGGATTCTTTTTATTTGGGTTGAAATTAAATAAAATTGAGGTTTCACCAAGACCAATTGAAGATCAAGTTTGATGTTTATGAATGTTATTAAAAGTTTACAACATGAATTATGGCAAATTGAGTGGGCTCTGAGATTAATTGGGTGAGATTAGATCTTGTGGCCAAAATTGGGGCTTTTGATCTAGATCAAAATTGGGCTCAAAGCATGGGCCAATTGAGCTTGGATTTGGTTTGTATTGGTCATATGAAAGGTGAATTTGAGTTTAGAATTGAAATTTAGGGAAATTGGGACAAATTTGATGGAAATTTGAAGTGGATTTGGGGAGATTGAGCCTTTAAAGGCAATTTTAGGGTTTTGGTCAAAATGGTCAAAATGGCCAAACTGGGTCATGTGGTAGTTGAGAAAAGTGAAATTGGGAATATTTGGAGTATTTTGGGATTTTTGAGGAATTTTTGGAATTTTGGGCTAAGGAGGGGAGTTTGGTAATTTGACAGTTTTTGGTGATTTTGGGTAATGTGGGTATTTTAAAAAGGTTTGAAATGATTTTTGAATAAATTTAGGTATTTTGGGTAAATTTGAGAATTTTGACCAAATTTAGGGTTCATGGGTACTTAGGTAATTTCGGAAAGTTTAGGGGCAAAAGGCTAAGTTGGGCATTTTGGTAGAGTTGGGGTGCCAACCATCATAAATAAGCCATGGACCAATGGAAAACCCATTTGAGTCCTCTATATACTGGTCTTAGCTAAATCCTAGCCTCGAGCTAGTGGGTTTAGGGGGCCATCTACATGAGTATCCCAAAGGATTAAGGGATCAAAGTCAAGAAATTTTAGGTTTGTATTTGTGAGTGGTTGTGAGTGAGGTGATTGTTGATGAGTGCCTTAGCTCTAAACCAACACCCAGGGCCAACCCTTAGGTCCAAAAGTCCTATAGGAACTCTTATTGATCTCCCCCATAGTGACCCCACCTACTAAGCGCTAGAGGTTATGACCAATATGTAGAACTTCAAGTTGAGTAAAGAGAATTTTAGAATTTTTAATGGTGAGGGTTCCTTTTCTAGTTTTCTAGGAATAGTCAACCGGAAGTCCTATGGCTAGACCTTAGGCTACTAAAGAGGAACACTATACCTTAACCAAAAATGAGGTCAAAAAATGGACCCCCAACAGGTGCGGTGTGCTGGGCAAGCACACCGCGCGTATTGGTGTTGACCGACGAAATCAACAAAACTAATACAAACTCCTAAGTTAAGAGACATAGAAGGGGTGTGGGATTGTGTGTGCTTTGCTTCTACCAGGGAATATAGCAGGTGAATATTTGATCAAAGTAGATAAGTAGGGACTCCCGCTAGGGATTAGAGAGCGGATTTTGAGTTATGAGATTTCAGGATTTTATAGAAGGTAAGAATTAATGTGTAAGTGCTGACCCCAGGGTAGGATTTGAAGTTATGGTATTAATTTTAGAAGAGGGTTGAAAGTTAAGGACCGATCATGAAAACAGAGGAATCAGAAGTTAGGGACTAATCCCAGGATAAGAATTGCAAGGATCAATCACAACAGAGAGCGTCAGAAGGTAGGGACCGACCTCAAAAGGGTGAATAAGAGGTTAAGGACTGATTCAAAAATGACAATTGAAAGTTAATGATCAATCTCAAAAGAGAGCGTCAGAAAGTAAGGACCGACCTCAAAAAGGTGAATAAGAAGCTAAGGACTGATTTGAAAATGAGAATTGAAAGGTAGTGATCAATCTCAAAAGAGAGCGTCGAAAGGTAGGGACAGACCTCAAAAAAGTGAATCAAAAGTTAAGGACTGATTTGAAAATGAGAATTGAAAGGTAGGGATCAATCTCAAAAGAGAGTGTTGGAAGGTAAGGATTGACCTCAAAGGAGTGAATCAGAATTTAAGAACTGATCTGAAAATGAGAATTGAAAGTTAATGATCAATCTCAAAATAGAGTGTTGAAAGGTAAGGAGGAAGGTAAGGACCAACCTCAAAGGAGTTAATCAGAAATTAGGGACTGATTCAAAAATGAGAATTGAAAGGTAGGGATCAATCTCAAAAGAGAGCGTCGAAAGATAAGAACTGACCTCAAAAGTAGTGAATCAAAAATTAGTGTCTGATTCAAAAATGAGAATTGAAAGAAAAGGATCAATCTCAAAAGAGAGCGTCAAAAGGTAAGTACCGAACTCTAAACTAGTGAATAAGAAATTAGGGGCTGATTTGAAAATGAGAATTGAAAGGTAAGGATCAATCTCATAAGAGAGTGTCGTAAGGTAAGAACCGACCTTAAGAGTAGTGAATCAGAAATTAGGGGCTGATTAAAAAAATGAGAATTAAAAGGTAGGGATCAATCCCAAAAGAGAGCGTTGGAAGGTAAGGACCGATCCCAAAAGTAGTGAATCTGAAATTAGGTATTGATTCAAAAATGAGAATTGAAAGGTAGGGATCAATCTTAAAAGAGAGCGTCGGAAGGTAAGGACCGATCTCAAAAGTAGTGAATTAGAAATTAAAGGCTGATTCGAAAATGAGATTGGAAAGGGAAGGATCAATCTCAAAAGAGAGCGTCGGAAGGTAAGAACCGACCTCAAAAGTAGTGAATCAGAAATTAGGGACTGATTCAAAAATAAGAATTGAAAGGTCAGGATCAATCTCAAAAGAGAGCGTCAGAAGGTAAGAACCGACCACAGTAGTAGTGAATCAAAAATTAGGGACTGATTCAAAAATGAGAATTGCAAGGTAGGGATCAATCTCAAAAGAGAGCGTCAGAAGGTAAGGAACGACCTCAAACGGGTGAATCAGAGGTTAAGGATTGATTCTAAAATGAGAATTGAAAGTCAATGCTCAATCTCAAAAGAGAGCGTTGGAAGGTAGGAACGACCTCAAAAAGGTGAATCAGAAGTTAAGGACTGATTCAAAAATGAGGATGGAAAGGTAGTGATCAATCTCAAATGAGAGAGTCAGAAGGTAGGGATCGACCTCAAAAAGGTGAATCAGAAGTTAAGGACTGATTTGAAAGTGAGAATTGATAGGTAAGGATCAATCTCAAAAGAGAGCGTCGGAAGGTAAGGACCGACCTCAAAAGTAGTGAATCAGAATTTAGGGGTTGATTCAAAAATGAGAATTGGAAGGTAAGGATCATTCTCAAAAGAAAGCGTCGGAAGGTAAGGACCAACCTCAAAAGTAGTGAATCAGAAATTAGGGGCATATTCGAAAATGAGAATTGATGGTGCTAAACCCAAAGAGATGTGTCATGTGAAAAAGCTGACTTTTTTTAAGAAGACATGTAGAATTTTGTCGGACTTTGTGCAAAATGTGAAATTTTGTGGGGATGTGAAGAGAACTAATGGAGGCAAATACAGTTGTGCTGCGCGAGCAAAGAGTAAGAAACTTCAAAATTGAGAGAATCCACTCATCAAATTTATTTTTTTTATTGTTGTTTTATCACATTTAATTTTTTCAAAATATTCTTTCAAAATTTGATTTTAGTTGGTTGATTTTTCAAAGAAAAAAGAGTTGTTTTGTTGTTTATTTATTGGTTATTTTTGTTTAAATTTTTTTATCGTTAAAATTTTTTGTTTGTCGTTTTGTTCTTTGTTCATTGTAATTTTGAACCAACGTGTGGTTCGTGGCTTCCATCCATCGCACAAAAGGCAATTGACAAAAAGACACATTTCTAAACGAAACATCATTAATCTGTTCGAACAAAATGTTACACATCAAGTGTAGGCCAACGCCTCAAAAAGTACAATATGCAAAATGCATCAAAGTACATCCAAAATTTCTCATGCCAAGTACACATTATAGGTTGAGCATCTCTGGTACATATCACATTGTTGTAATGTAGTAAAGTAGAAAGGAATCCTCTAACTATCTGTTCCTGCTGTGATGAGCTCTTGATCAAGCTGACCTTCTAAGCCACGCTTTATGACAAGAGTTCCCTTTGCATGCTCTCAGAGGTGTAACCCTCTCATAACTTGTATGGTAGTAGTTCCTCAAGTTATGGATCTGGCTGAAATCTGTGCGGCATTTTGCTGTCGTCCATCCGCCGGAAGGTTACAAAAATCTTGCGGTGTCGCACTCCTGGAATGCAATGCTTGAAAACGTCTACACCTTTGTCTTTAAGAACAAGCACTGAGCAAACTAGTAGGAGAATCTCTATAGAGCCTCTGAAATCACCAGGGCCGACGATGTCAATTTCTTTCCCAAATAAGATGTTACTTTTACTCATGAATGAAACCATACAAAAAGGCCTCACGAAGTCATGATGATCGATGTGTGGAGGTAAGCAATCACTGTCGTCGTAGATGTTGATAATACAACTATTTGAAATGTAGGTAGCTGGCAGAATACTCCATCTAACCATTCTTTTGATCATCCACTTTATCATTGACGGTAGTGGATCTACTTGATCGTGTCTGAGGATTCCAGGTGGATTTCATTGTCTATCATTTGTGAAGTTGTAGCAATAGCCACACTGGATAGTAAACCTCCTCTTTCCTTGCATCCATTTCCTCGGCTCAAAATACGTCCTTTCCATAAGTAAACCTGCTCGACCTCTGTCCCTTAGGTCAAAATGCAGTCAAGAATACTTTGTTCATCAGTCTCCAGTATGTTGATGAATTTTCCATGTACTCCTTCATAGAATTCGAAGCCTCTTTTATTTACTTTGATCATTTTATAATACTCCACTATACTAGGAGTTGGCAGTTGTCGCGGATATTCCCTCATTGGAATATCAGCGGGATCCCGAGCTGGTGATGTCTCTTGCTCTAACGGAATGTATGATTCTGCATTTGACAGGACGTTTGGCTCTGTAGCCCTCGGAACTTATGGCTCTACATTTATTGGGACATATGGCTCTGCCTCTATCTGGTAAACAGTAGTCTGAGATCCATCATCGGTAGATGCATATTCCTATAGTGTGTTGTAGTGTTGTAGATGTAGAACATTGCAGTCTAGGCACTCCACGAATGCCCCTATAGCTGACATTCGTGCAGGTATTTCGGCATTGCAGATAGGGCAACCCGTACACAGAACATTTGAAGCTAGTAGTATCTTTGGCTTTATAACAAACTCGCACTCCTCATCCGTAGCAGGCTGGCTGGAGGAGGTCTCTTTCATGCCTGGATCATAAATCTGTCCCTCAGGAATAAGAGTGAGCAAGTTGTCTGCCTCTTTCTTGTGTCTCTTCTCTTCTCGTAAGAAAGCTCCCTGTTTTCATCGGCTGGCGTTTCTTTGCTGTGTTCTTCGTAGTGGAGCAAACGACATCCTTTCATTATCAGCAACAACTAGGCCCCCAGTCGGCGTAGCTATCATGGATGGTAAACGGCTTGGCCCCTCCATCGGGTCATGTTGTACCATCACGTTCTTTTCATTCAGTGATGCACTGTCTTTGGTGGCCACCCTTAATAGTTAGGGCATCCTTTCCTTTTCCCGTCAACTGATGAAATTCATTAAAGACCACTTGTAATCCATGCTGACTTGGTTAAATTCCATGTCAAAATATATAATGTTGCATTGTGGCCCCATTTCTTCATTTCGTGTAAGATTCCAACCATCTTTAAAGGTGAAGATCAGCCTCTGGCCTGACATTTCTCTGCAGACGACGGGAAAAATGTCAGTGGGCTAAAACTTAGCGTGAACAAGAACAAAACAAAGTATTTATTTAAGGAAATGTTTTTTTATTTTGGTGAATAAATCATTTATTTAAGTGTGAATTTTGTTTAAATTAGTAGCATATTAAGTTTAAAAAGAGAAAATTGAGGTGTTTAATTTTCAAAAAACTCTTCTTTTTTTATATTATGTTGAAGTTAATTTTGTTACAAAAATTTTGGACCCAGTCACAGACGTTTGGCCACATAGATAACCCCAAAACAATCAAAATTTCAAAATTTCAAATCAAGCGAAAGTAAGCAGCATCAAGTTGAGTAGTATGTCTTCAGGTATTGTCCTTTGATTGGTAGCATCAGTTTTTTTGCCCTGGAAGTCTACTAACTGGTAGGCTCCTCTTCGTAGACCTTTTCAATGAGAAATGAACCCTCCCAAGTTGGCTCAAATTTTTCACCTATATTGCGGCATGCAAGAGTAGGTCTTTTGATCTCAAGGATGAGGTCACCAACTTTGAATGTCCTTGGCCGGACCAATTTTTCATGAGCTTGTACCATCTTTGCCTGGTAAAGTTTCAGATGTTATTGTGCTTCAAGTCGTTTTCCTTCCAGACTCTCTAGTTCCTCGAGCCTGAGCTTTTGTACTTTCTTCTATTGTGAGTTGGTTGGCGACAACAACTCTGAGAGGCAACGTCTGAATTTCTAACGGTAGCACGACCTCGGACCCGTACACAAGCATGTATGGTGTACACTGAGTGGGAGTCCTGAACATTGTTTGGTAGGCCCACAAAGCTTCTAGCAATTTGTTGTGCCAATCCCTTTTGCTTTCATCCAATGTTTTCTTCAAAATTTGTACCAACATCTTTTTGAAGACCTCTGCCAATCCGTTTGCTCTGGGATAGTAAATTTTAGAGTATCTCCAATCTATCCCGTGTCTTTTCACGAAATTATTGTTGTGCTTTTAAAACTTATTCTATTATCAGAAGTTATTCTTCGCGGTACTCCAAAATGGTAGACGACTTGGCTTTCGAAGAATTGAAGGATGTGTTGTGTCGTAACCTCTCATAGCGGCACTGCTTATGCCGATTTGGAGAAATAGTTTGTAGCTGCAAGTATAAACATGTGTCCTTAGGAAGATGGAGGGTCTATCAGACCTATTATGTTCGTGCCCCAACACTTGAATGGCCACGAGACAACGGTTGGATGTAGCACTGGCCAAAGGAAAATATGTTGAGATTTTCATACCTATTTTATACTTTTTTTGACGATATTGCACTTTAAAGAAAGGTATATTTAATGTTTTGTTGCAGGAATTATGAATTAAGGTTATTGGAGCAAAAAGATACAAAAAGGAGCGAATTTGGAATGAAAAGGACCAAAATGTAAAGATTTGTACTACGACGCCAACGGTGAGAATTTCCCGAGACTCCAGACATAATTCACTTAGAAGGTCTGCCGATGGCGCCCTCGAGGCCGCCGACGGTGAGCTGAGCGGTTATGTGCAATTAGGCTTTGGATGAGGACGAATTTTGGAGGGGTGCTTAGGCAACTCTTGCGAAAGCTCATCCACAACTTTAAAAGAAGACTTTGGCCAAAAAATAGAGAGAGGAGGCTCAAAATTAAAGTGCGGAAAAACTGTAGAGAGTCTATATTGTGAGGAATTCTTTAAGAGATTGTAAGAGTGGAAGGAAAGTANTCACCTGAAAGAATGTCCAAACCTCAAGTACAAGCAGCTAGAAATGGAGTGAAGAATTGGAAACAATGTGTTTGAATTCACGAATCATTTTCTTGCCCATTTTCATTGAAATTCTACTCTATTCAGTATGGTTTACCCTCAACGCGAAAGGGTTTTGATGGTTTTATTGAAATTCACTCAAAAATAAAGGCATGATTCTCTATTGATCACCTAATCGTCTCAAGTGGAGTTCAAGGCAATGCTTGGTAGACTATACATTTGGATCACCTGACATCCAACAAGTCACATCAATGTTTTTTTAACGCCATGGTTGGTTGGTCCCAAATAAGAAGTAAATTTTATGATTCCATGGTACCAAAACACAAAAATATGCCAATTTTCCCAGAGTTTTCCGCAAATTACATGCATTTTCCACTATTTGAATTTTCTTCCATGTTTTCCAACATCAAAACAAAGTCGATGGTTACTCATATGGCAGAGCATACAATGTTGCATAGAATATTCAAGACAAAAGTATAAAAAACGTCCCCTAAAAATTACCTTCTGCATAAGCCCTTTAAGAGCCGAATGGTTCACTTGTTCCCTACCCTTCTCAAATAGTTCGTCTATTGATTTCAGAAGAAAAGCATTCTTATTCACCTACAAAGCAATAGAAGTTATAATTAGGTAACCAAAGAAGGATAAACAGCCGACAAATACCTTTCAACAGAGCATTTCCTCTAAAACTTCAAATAAATACCAGCTTCTTCCGCTTTGCACGAGGAGAAGTGAACTTTTTCACAGTTTTGAAGAAGGCAACAACAAACGACAACCCGAAGTACGCCAATGGAACGGCGAGGATCCACGGTAGCGTGCTCTGGCCAACCCTCGGCCCGGGAATGGCTTGGGTCACCGTCCCGGTGAACTCAACAAGGTCCAAGGCTTTTTCCTGGAACCATGGGAGCTCCTCCTCGACCTCCTCTTCTTCTTCGATGGTGCTTTGAACCGAATCCTTGGATTTCTTCGATTGTTGGTCAGCATCGGCCCCTCTTGCCTTTGCTCTACCAATGAAAAGTAGTGATCGCCGACTAGATATGCGAAGCGAAGTAAGGAGGAAGGAACGACGTGGACAGAGGGAAGCATTGCTGGTAACGGCTGCACGGAGCCAATGTGAATCGGCGGAGAGGGGATGGTTGAGAGTGAATGCCATAGAGTGACGGACAGGCTACCTTGTTCGGAAACCTTTATGGTGTAAAATTGGGTTTATCGTTGGATTTGGCTTATATTAGCGGTTATTTGATTGAAGTTTTTAGGTTAAACGGTAGACTTGGGCTGCTTGGGATTTTTTATTTTTTTTAATGAAAATAAAAAAGAAAATAAACATCAAAAATAATAATTGTCTATCTGTTTTTTTTATTTTATTTCTATTTTTTTTTATTTTTTATGAGAACACATCTACTTTAAAAAATATGTTTCTGTGTGTTCTTAAACACCAAAATAATTATTCGTCTAACCTGCCGTATGTCGTCATTCACCACCGCCCCCCACCTCCCTCCTTAGTCGTCAGTTGACCGCCGTCATGCGTTTGCCTGTCCGCCCGCCACGACCTCCACTGCCCCCGCCAGCAGCCATTCACGGTGTTGTGATAGTATAAATATAAAATAGAAGAACGATCAACGAAGAAAGCGAAAAAATAGAACGAGAAAATTCACATCAGAAAACAGTAATACAGCGGAACACATAGATTTACGTGATTCGGCAAATTGTCTATATCCATGAAGTTGCAGAGGATTTTATTACTTGATGAATTTACACCAGTCGATCGTCTCGACTTACAAGAGGGATCTCTCACTTTTTTGTTCTCTCATTTTCCCTCTCTACACTTATATACACCGAAGAAGATAAATTTACAAGAGAAATAAACTCAATTTCTCTTCTGCCACAACCCACCAAGAAAAAGTCAAAGGAGAACAATTTTCTCCTTCTTTCTTCTGCCGCGAGGAACTACTGCACTTCTCTTCCTCTCTCTCTCTCTGAGGTTTCGGCCGCAAGCCTCCTGTAGTAGTAGATCGCAGAAGCAGTTGCGGAGGAGGGTCCTGTTCGCGACTTAAAAAGCGGGGAACGATGTTGTTTCACGAATCAAAGGAGAAGAGCGGTTACGTTTCGCGAAACGGGTGGAGGGCTAGGCAGGAAAGCACTTAGCGGGAGTAGGTAAGTTATTTCTTTTTTTTTTATTTTTCGGCTTAACTTTGCTCCGCCTTCAACAAATATCCCACTTGGAGACCGGTACACAGACTACAACTTCTTCTTCCTCAAACTGATATTCTCCACTGGCGGTGTCGCCCTTTTCTTCAAACATGAATCCTCCATCTCAGCAACTCAAAGCCCATGTCTTCACTACAGAAGACCAATTGAAGTTGAGCACAACTTCAATTTCTCAATAGTAACACCCTTAGTCAACATATCAGCAGGGTCCACATAGTCTTGCACCTCCAAGTTATTTCCTGGGTTACTCTTATCTTTGCTTGCAACTTGCATTGCATGGGCAATATCATGTCTCTGCTGAAATCCTTTTTCAACAAATCTAGCCTTATACCTCTTACTGTTATCATGTTCAATTTTCACCTGGTACACCCACTTGTTGTGTAATGTTTTCTTCCTTAGTAGAAATTCTGTCAGCTCCTACTTGCTTGAATTTTCATCTTGCAAGATTTCTTCATAGCTCTGTGGTTCTCTATCATCTATCTGTAGAATAATAGGAATGGGTGCCCCGAACCTACTCTTCTCTTCACTTTCATCACTGCATTGCACTATGACCTCTAATAGATCAATTCCTACCACATTCAAAGCTTCTCCATCTGTCATATATACTTTCCCAAAGTCACCTGCAACATAATTTCGCATCAATTCTCGATGGAATGTTATAAAGAAAGAAGCCTCTGAATCCATTATGCAGTTATCAATAGAACTATGAACTGTCAGCATTAGCACATCATGTACTTCTTCAGATACCACATTTGTGCTATCATTCTCCATCTTCTTGAGATTTATGTAATTCATCTTTATCTGGCCAGCCTTGCCACAATTCCAGCAATGCTGACCAGACTTTGATTTTGATCTCCCTCTATTTGAGTTCCAGTCTTGTGTTCTCTCTCTGAAATCAACATTCAATGTAGAACTCGTACCTGAGATCTCGCCAGAATCATTCCTGCGCACCTCCTCAGCCAAAATCAAATCACAAATATCATCATATTTCAGTTTAGATTTACCTGCAAAACTGCTAAATGTCATCCTCATGGCTTCCCAACTATTTGGCAACGATGCCAACAATATCACCACATGAATCTCATCATCAAAATGAATTTCAACAGACGAAAATTGATTTTTGATAGTATTAAAATCATTCAGATGTTAAGCAACAAAAACACTTTCTGTCATCTTCAAATTAAATAACTTCTTCATCAAGTACACTTTGTTATTCATTGATAGCTTTTCATGTATACCTGATAAGACTGCTATGAGATATGCAGTCACCTTTTCTTTCACGACGTTGGGTGCAACGGACCTCGATAGGGTCAATTGAATAACCCCCATAACTTGTCGATCCAATAAATTCCATTTAGCCTCATCTATTCTTTCAGGTATTTTCCCCAATAATAGAAGATAAAGTTTTTTCCCATAGAGATATTCCTCTATCTATATTCTCCAATAACCAAAATCTATGCCATCAAATTTCTTGATTCTTGAAACCTTCACTTAATCTGCAACCATCATTCTTTCTCAGATTCGAAACAAAGCTCTGATATCAGTTGTTGTGGTAGTATAAATATAAAATAGAAGAACGATCAACGAATAAAGTGAAAAATAGAACGAGAAAGTCACACCATAAAACAGTAACACAGCGGAACACACAGATTTACATGATTTGGCAAATTTCCTACGTCCATGGAGTTGCAGAGGATTTTACTACTTGAGGAATTTACACCAGTCGATCGTCTCGACTTACAAGAGGGATCTCTTACTTTATTTCTCTCTCTTCTTCTCTCTCTACACCGAGATACACTAAAGAAGATAAAATTATTAAAGAAATAAACCCAATTTCTCTTCTACCACAAGACACCAAGAAGAAGCCAAGGGAGAACAATTTTCTTCTTCTTGCTTCTGCTGCAAAAAACTACAGCACTTCTCTTCCTCTCTATTTGAGGTTTCAGCCGCAAGCCTCCTGTAGCAGTCGATCACAGAAGTAGCTACAGAGGAGGGCCCTGTTCACGACTTAAATTGCGGGGAACGACGTTGTTTCACTAGTTAAGGCGGAGAACGGTAACGTTTCACGGAACAGGAGGAGGGCTAGTGATACGCCTAAAAAATGACTACTTTTTCATATATATTTTATGCTCAATTTTAATAATTTTTAATGATATTATAGTTTAAAAGAAGGTATTTTGCATATTTTTAGTTTTTGGGACAAAAAATGGAGTTTTGGAGAAAAAGTAGCAAAAATGATGCAATTTGGAGCAAAAACGAGTAAGAAAAAATTTCTATTCTGACACATTTCGATGTCTTTCTATGTTTAATCTCTTTTACACTTCTCACATTTTTTTGATTGAAATTACACCTTAAATGAAAGTTATTTTATGCTTATTTTGTAGTTTTATCTGTTAGGAACGCAACACAACTGAAACGGGACGAAACAGAGCTAAAATGGAGCCAAACGAAGCAAAATGGTGGAGCTGCGCAGGTTGGGCGCCGACGGCGCCAGAACTAGCGCCAACAGTGCCAGAGTGCAGTAAGAAACGTGAAAACGGTGCCGACGGCACCCAAAACGGCGTCGACAATGCCCGAGACAATTTGGACACGTTGCTAGGCAAATTTCTAGAAGATTCAATGTATTTGAACACTTTTTTTAAGGTTGCTTGAGGCATCTCTTGGGAAATTCATCCCTACATAATAATAGAGTGTTTTTATGTCAAAAAAGTGTTGTGTGTGAGTGGAAAAATGAGGAGAATGTTTAGAGATCTTATAATAGGAGTAGAAATATAGATTTCTACCTTTTTAGTGAGATTGGTGAGGGGATTTTGAGAGAATTTGTAAGGGAATGTTCTAGCATTGCATGGATCAGCAGAAGAATTTATCGGAGAGATTTTCATTTTTCTTTCAAGGGGAAAAAGCTAAGTATTGTACTCTTCATTATCTTATAATTTTGCAAACACTTATTTAATGGATTTGCTTTGATTTAATGAAGTTTTTTGTTGTGTTTTCTTCGTGCTTTGTGATGTGTTTCTTTTACTCTTTCTTCTTTTTTGGAAATAGTGACATGAGAAGATTATACCATTATTTTTCTTTTACTTTTCTTTTGCAATGAGTAGGATTCATGTTTATGATATTGGGATGCATGCTAGAAGAACTTTTAATTATAAATGTGATGGTTTTTACTTGCACTTCATTTACATTATAATAAGGGTCCATTGTAGTGTTAAAATTCGTTGTAAATGCATTAAGACCTGAGAGGGTGGTGTAATTCTCAACAAAGTGGAACCACATTTAAATTTCATGGATGGTGGAGTTCATGGGGGTTGAGTGCAAATAAATAAAGAAATATATATATATTGTTGGGCATAGAATTGAAGATTTTAGGGTGACAGACTAAAATCTCCAATTTGGTCTAGAGTTTAAGAACTAAAGCGAGTGTTAGCCTTTAGAGGAAGGGAAGTGGGAGCTCTGGAGTGAGAGCCGGTATCCTCCCAGCCTAACCACGGATTTAGGGACTAAACCTGAGATTAGCCAATGATTTTTAATAACACTGAACCAGGGTAGAGAATTAAAATTGCTCCTATTTGACACATACAATATTTAATGTATCTCATTCCTTTATATTATCCAATTTACTATACAAGAAGAGTAGTTTTTAACATCTTAAAATTCTCCAAACCAACTCATCTAAAAATGGATATCTTCAGAATTAATATTTACATTTAGGAATAATTAATATCCTTACATTTAATGTTCGTATTTAGGAGTAGTTGCTAGATAAAACACCATTTTAATCGACATTCCAAACTAAGGACTAATAGTAGTAGACTGTAATTTGACTAAGGACATCTTTCCTCGCTTCCTCATGGGATCGATATCCGGGGCTTATTCAAAAAATCCTATATTACTTGAAGCGATACGTGCACTTACGTAGAACCCATAGTGTGTGAACTATTTGCTATATTTTATAATATTTCAATTTTGTATATTAGCTGCTAAATATAAATTGGGTCAAGTTTTTGACCGTCTTTTGAAAACTAAATTACTACGTAATTACAAGTCGAGTCAAGTTTTTGGCACCATCTCACGGAATTGAATTGACATAAAACACGCAGAAAAACAACACACACTAGGGGCGCATCAAGTTTTTAGCGTCGTTGCCGGGGATGCTTCGGTAAGAACTTTAAGAGAATTTTAGTTGAAGTAATTAGGCTTAGACTTGGAAAATTGTAGTGTCGTAAAAACTATTTTTGTGTGAAAAGTATTTTTTTGTATGAAAGAGTGTTGTAAAAAAATTGTTTGTGTTAAAAACAAGGTGTTTGTGAAAATATTTTGTTGTGTTGAATATATCTTTTATTTTATTTATTTAATTGTTAATGTATTGTTTGTTGTGTTGCATATGCGAAATAAATGATCCGCAGGACTTGTGCCTTATGATCCTGAGTTAGAAAAAAGAAAAAAAAATTAAAAAAACAGAAAGGACTTGAAGAACTAGAAATAGAAATGGAAAACATTCAAAATAATAACTTGGAAAATCATCATAAATCATTGAGGGATTATATAAATCCTACGACAGATGAAATTAACTCATGTATAACCCCTGTCGTAGAAGCTTACTCATTTGAATTAAATCCAGATATTATCCAACTGGCGCAGAACAACCAGTTTGGGGGAACTTCTTCGGAGGATCCTTATTTACACTTATCCAGTTTTCTAGAACTTTGTGTTAAATTTTGTTATAATGGCATGTCAAATGATGCTGTTAGACTAAGGATTTTTCCTTGTTCACTAAGGGATAAGGCTAAAATGTGGTTATACTCATTAGCACTTGGCTCTATTAAGAATTGGGAGGAGTTAACTCAGAAATTCCTAGCTAAGTATTTTCCACCTTCAAGGACTACTAAGCTTAGAAATGATATTATCTCATTTTATCAGTATAAAGGGGAATCAATATACAAAGCTTGGGAAAAGATTTAAGGAACTCCTAAGAAAGTGTCAACACCATGCTTTGCCCGATTGGTTAGTCATTCAAATTTTTTACAATGGGTTAGTAGAATCCCTTAAGTTTACAATTGACGCTGCCGCTTGTAGATCATTAATGTCAAAATCATTTAATAAAGCATATGTGTTAATTTAAGAAATGACTACAAATGAATTTCAATGGCCCTCTACTAGGGTAATTCCTGAAAAGGTAGCCAGTGTTCATGATACAGATGTGATTGCAATTTTTGCAAATCAGGTTANGAAAATGTTTAAGAAATTGTGATGAACTTTTCACTTCGATCTTAATTTACTTTCAATCTGGCCAATTGATTTCTTAAAATATGTTGAGCTTTACACTTAAAGTGAAGATTACATCCAAGTTTCAGGGAGTTCAAAGCCCTTGGAAGTTGGGTACAAATTAAATAGGGAAATAAAATTATCGGGCGTAGAATTGGAGATTTTAGAGTGACAAACTAAAATCTAATAGGAAAATAATATTATCGGGCGTAGAATTGGAGATTTTAGAGTGACAGACTAAAATCCCTAATTCGATCCTATCGTTTGGGTGCTGAAGTGTAGATGTTAGCCCTCAGGCGAGGGGAACATGAGAGTTCCGAAGTGAGAGCCGGTATCCTCCCAGCCTAGCCGCAAATTCAATAAACAAGCATAGGATTAGTAAATGTTCTTTATGTGTGGACCAAAGAGTAAAGAATAAGTATGCTCTTATTTTGCACAATACAAATTGAACTGATTCACTTTATCCATTCACTATATTTTTCTTGACAAGGAGAAGGATGCTTTCTTATATATTTAATATCACATTAAAAACCTCATTAGAATAATTAGTAATTTAANTTGTTAAAATATGTTGAGTTTTACAATTAAAGTGAAGATTACATCCAAGATTTAGGGAGGTCAAATCCCTTAAAAGTTAGGTGTAAATAAATAGGGAAATATTACCATCGGGCGTAGAATTAAAGATTTTAGAGTGACAGACTAAAAACCCCAATTCAGTTCTATCGTTTTGGTGCTGATGTGTAGATGTTAGCCCTTAGGTGAGGGGAACGTGGGAGCTCTGAAGTGAGAGTCGGTATCCTCCCAGCCTAGCTGCAGAATCAGTAACCAAGCATAGCATTAGTNTAAAGTGAAGATTACATCCAAGATTCAGGGAGGTCAAAGCCCTTGAAAGTTTGGTGCAAATAAATATGGAAACAATATTATCGGACGTAGAATTGGAGATTTTAGAGTGACATACTAAAATCCCCAATTCGGCCTTATCGTTTGGGTGCTGAAGTGTAGATGTTAGCCCTCAGGTGAGGGAAACATGAGAGCTCTGAAGTGAGAGCCAGTGNGATTTGTGAAATGGTGATTTGAATTGGTGAAGCCATGAAAATGTTAAAAAATTTGTGATGATCTTTTCACTTTGATCTTAATTTACTCTCAATTTGGCTATTTGATTTGTTAAAATATGTTAGGTTTTACAACTAAAGTTAAGATTACATCCAAGATTCAGAGAAGTCAAAGCCTTGGAAGTTGGGTGCAAATAAATAAGGAAATAAAATCATCGGATGTACAATTGTAAATTTTAGAGTGACAGACTGAAATCCCCAATTCAATCTTATCGTTTGGGTGCTGAAGTGTAGATGTCAGCCCTCAGGCGAGGGGAACATGGGAGGTCCAAAGTGAGAGCCGATATCCTCCCAGCCTAGCTGCAGATTCCGTAAACAAGCGTAGGATTACTCAATGTTCTTTATGCNCTTTCAATCTGGCCAATTGATTTGTTAAAATATGTTGAGTTTTACGACTAAAGTGAAGATTACATCCAAGATCCAGGGAGGTCAAAGCCTTTGGAATTTGGGTGCAAATAAATAGGGAAATAAAATTATCGGGCGTATAATTGGAAATTTTAGAGTAACAGACTAAAATCTCCAATTCGGTCCTATCGTTTGGGTGCTGAAGTATAGATGTTAGCCCTTAGGTGAGGGGAAGGTGGGAGCTCCGAAGTGAGAGCCGGTATCCTCCTATTCTAGCTGCATATCAAAACCAAGCATAGGATTAGTCAATGTTCTTTATGCCTGGACCAAAGGGTAAAAAATAGGTATGCTCCTATTTGAGGATTAGTCAATGTTCTTTATGCCTGGACCAAAGGGTAAAGAATAGATATGCTCCTATTTGACACAATACAATTTGAACTGATTCACTTTATCCATCCACTATAATTTCTTGACAAGAAAAAGGATGCTTTCTTATATATTGAATATCACATTATAAACTTTATTAGTATAATTAATTATTTAAGAGTTATTAAAATCATATATTTATTTCAATTATCTATTAGTGACAGATAAGCAATTTGAATTGTATTGTTGTGATTAAGTCTTAATTTTCTTTAAATCTTAGTTCGTAGTTCTAATATTACTCCATGTGGGTCGATATCTAGGACTCCATTTNTTAAGAGTTATTAAGAAAATTACATATTTATTTCAATTGCCTATTAGTGACAGATAAGCAAATTGAATTTTGCTGTTGCGATTAAAGTATTGCTTTCTAAAATCTTAGTTCGTGGCTTCTAATCTTACTCCCTGTGGGATCGATATTTAGGACTCCATTAGAGCCTTATATTACTTGAGCGATACATATACTTGCGTTGAGTCTGACTTTACAATTATTGAATATTTATTACATCCATATTTATTGAATCTATAACTGTTATTGAGTTTTAGTACAGTTGCTGAGGAATTAATTCTTTTAGCAGCAGTATTAAATACCTATATTTTTAAGCATATATAAAGTCACGGTCAAGCACATTCGGAGGTTGGTGTAAGACCACCCCATGCACTTGGCACTGGTGATATTTTCTGGTTGTATCCAAGCAGTCGTACATCGTTGTTGGCCAATAATATCTGAGAATCTTGATCTTCATTTTCATTTTTGGTCTTGACTGGTGGCGCCACATAATCCGACATGTATTTCTTTGACGATATTTTGGGCCTCGACTTTTCTTAGGCATCGTAGCCACATCTGGTCGACTGATCTTCTATAGAAAACATTACCAACCAAGGCGTATGACATAGCTCTTTTTTGTAATGTGATGTGCCTCAGACTTGTCTTCCAACAGCTTTCCAGTATGCAAATATTTTATTAATGGCTTGTGCCAATCTTTTTTGATATCCGCAACTGTAATCGTTGTTTCTTCTTTTCCAAGCTTATTTAGATTGTCGAGGTTGATTCAAGATAGAATTTGTCTTCCTAATACTGATATTTTAATGGAATCCTCTGGGGAACACGCCAGTTCTTTACCGAGTTTTGCTAGAGCATCGGCATGGGAATTATCTCCCCTAATCTGGTAGAAAGTCATGTAGGGGATTTGCTCTAGTAGCTTCATCGCGTATCAGTGATATTCTGCTAGACTTTGTTTCAGAATTTTGTATTGTCCACCGACATGCTGGATGACGAGTTAAGAGTTATCGTAGATGACAGTGTTTGTTATGTCCATTGAGATTGCCAACTCCAATCTGGTGATTAAGGCTTCAGATTCTTCTTCGTTGTTGGTGCACGGCTCTGTCAGGTGGTATGGGAACCTCAACATACTCTTATCTGACGTGATAAAGATCAAACCAATCCCTACTTTGCCTGGTATAACTGTGCCTGATCTTTTGTCTTTTCTGGCTGATTAAGCACCATCAAAGTATATCTCTCAGCTTTGCGCTCTGAAAAATTCCATTTGTAACACTTGCTCATGTGATAGTTCATCGTCGAGAGGGGACCCAGCTGACAGTGGGTGTGCAGCAAGAAAGTCTGCTAGAATCTATCCCTTGATAGCATGGAGGGAAACAAAAGTTATATCAAATTGTAATAAGATCATCGACCATCTTGCTAGACGTCTGGAGAGTGTTGGTCGGGTCATCAAATATTGCAATGGGCTAACTTTTGAAATTAGGGTAATCTTATGAGAGAGCATGTAATGTCTAAGCATTTTAGCGATAAAAATAAATTCCAGACAATGCTTCTCAATAGGTGGATACCTTACTTCCGTCGGTATCAGCCGATGACTTAAGTAGTAGAGTGCATTTTTTTTTCCCTCGTCATTGACTTGGGCTAAGAGGGCTCCAAGAGAGTCATCTAGGGCCGCGATATAAAGCATCAAAGGTTTCCCTGGGATAAGGGATGCCAAAACAGGAGGTGTCATTAAATATTGCTTAACATCCTCAAAGGTCCGCTGACATTTATTTTTCCAAATGAATTTGGCATACTTTTTAATTAATGTTGAGAAAGGCTGACACCTACCTGAGAGATTAGAAATAAAGCGTCTCAGATATGCAAACTTCCTCTGGAAGGAACGTAGTTGTTTTAAGGTTTTAGAAGGTGACATTTTTAAGATAGCTTTAATATTATCTGGGTCGATCTCGATTCCCCAATGACAGACAATGAATCATAGAAACTTCCCAGAGGTAACGCCAAAAGCGCACTTTAAGGGATTCTGTTTAAGGTCATATTGTCGTAGTCGTTTGAACACGATCCTCAAATCACACAAATAGTTTATTTTTCGTTTGCTTTTGATGACCAAATCATCCACGTAGCATTTTACTTGATTGTGAATGAGGTCGTTAAAAATTTTCATCATTGCACGTTGATATGTTGCTCTGGCGTTCTTTAATCGAAATGGCATCACTGTGTAGCAAAAAATTTCCATCGGTGTCCTGAAGGCGGTATGTGCTGCATTCTCGGGAGTCATCTTGATTTGGTTGTATCCCGATGATCCATCTATGAAAGAGAAGATTTTACGTGTAGAAGTAATATCCACCATCATTTCTAGTATTGATAGTGGAAACTCGTCTTTCGGACATGCTTTGTTTAGATCTATGAAGTCGACGCAAACATGGATTTGTCCATTTTCTTCTTGACAGGTACAATATTGGCTAACCATGTGGGGTATTGCTCTTCTTTTACAAAGTTAGTGTCTATTAATTTCTTCACCACGGTAATGACTTGTTGCTCTATTTTGAGGCGCATTCTTATTGGAGATTGTTTTACTGGGGTTATATTTTTATCTAGCCTGAGTTCATGAACTACAACTTTTGGAGATAGTCCTGGAATTTCATCATAACTCCATGTGAAGCAATCTTTGAATTATGTTAACAATTTGCTCAACCGTAGAGATTCTTCATCGTTAAGTAGAGAATTTATAAATGCAGGTCGGGGTTGTTCCTTAGTTTTGAGGTTGATTTCATTCAACTCATCAACCATTGATTTAATTTACTCCTCAAATTCTGGTGGAGCATCTTCTATCAGTTGATCAGTAGAGTCATCCTCTATATCGAGGCAATCCTCTCCTGATTCACTAGTAACAACCATACAAAATTCTGAATCATTACCTGGTCTGCTTGTACCAAATTCGAGACCAGGTAATGATTTGTAACACTCCATAACTTTTTAAAAAGTTGTAACTTATCTTTTGGCATTTTTTTTGGCAAATATCCTTGTTGAATTATCTTTTGAACATAAGGCAAAAAGTATCCAAAAGGCAATTCCATTAATTCATTAGGATATTCATCCAAATTTACATGATTTTCAATATTAGTAGAGATAGAGGCAATGTAAAATTTGATCGGCTTTGAACCAGCACTACGGACTTCCTTAACCTCTAAACTCTCGACCTTTTGAGGGAGGATCAGAGAAAGGGTCATAGTATTCACATAGTGGTTTATCCGATCATACATCATTTCATATTCGCTTTTCTTCGCATCTTCTAAGGATATCTTGTACTGAGGTTTCCTTTTTTTTCATCATTATTTCATCTTTAGAACTATCTTCATCATCGATGTTGATGGTTGGCCTAGTCCATTCAACGATCAAGTTGGTTCTTGCTCGTCCACGTCCCCGACCTCGATCTCGGGTGCACGAACTAAAAGAACCTCCACCAACTTATTGTAAGAGAGTATTGGAAGCTCACTGAAGCGAAGTTGAATGGCTCTACCATTATACTTCTTCTAGATCTTTACTTTTATTTGTTGCAATTTCGCGAGTGAAGACAATTTTCTTTGGAGGCGCGTAGTAGACAGTATCTTCATGAATGCCAACTTCATGAACTGAAAACAGTTGTAGATCTCCTTTGATGCAATGCTCTTGTCCTTCTTTATAGTACTTGATGTACTGGTGTAAAGATGATGGAGCCATGTTGTGTTCATGAATCCACGGTCAACCAAGTAGAGCATTGAAAGAGGTCTCGACGTCGATGATATGAAATATGACGGTTGTTGCTAGTTCTCCAACCTTCACAAACAATGTAATGGATCCAAGGGCTCTTTCTCCCTTTTGGGTGAATCCTCTTAGCATCATTTTATCGGCCGTAAGCTCTTAAAATTCGATTTCAAAATAGGCCAATGTTCGTAGACTCATTAAGTTGAGTGATGCTCCAGGATCTACTAAAACTCTGGACAACACAAATCTGCCGATGTTAATGGACATGTACAGTGGTCGGTTGTGGTCGGCGGTACCGACCAGTAAATCTTCATCGGTGAAGGTCACCCAGGTTGTTCATTCAATGAGCAAACTTCATCTAAGGATGTGCTGGCCAACTGGGCTAAGTAGATCTTTGGGTGAGCAAAGCTGTAACCAGAGACTCTCTCATCTCCTTTGATAGGATTAGAGCATCATAGATGCTTAGTCGGGCCGGCAACCTCATAGGATGAGCTAGCACATTGTAATCCACTTTATATGGTCCTTTAATTTTCTCTTGGTTATGTGTTTCTTCCACTGGTGGAGGTGGAGGTAGTTCTTCTTGAGTTACTATTTGTTTTCCTTAATCCACTGGAGCTATTCTTGGGGGTTACACTTTCCCGCTCCTAAAGTTTATTTCTGTAATTTCTTCTTCTTGAGGTACTTTTTTTGAATTTTTTGGTGTTTCTTCTTTTTCGGAAAGATCTAAGTTGATGGCAAGCAGTGTACCGTGGTGCTTGAGGATTGGCTTCTCGCTTTCAATGCTATCGTAACTCTTTTCATTAATGTCTTTTTCGGTATTGTTAATGAGTTTGTCAGAGTCAAGTACGATTTGAGGATCATTTCGGGAATCAAGATTGAAGTTAGATTGGTCATAATGAATTACATCATCACTAGAAATAGTTAAAACAAAGCTGAAATCATGATAATTATATTCATAAGGCCACGGAGGGGCAAAAAGATAATCATACGAAGTCAAGGGTTCGAGGATTTTCTTCCCCAAATTCGAGACAACCAATCTAGCAGAGGCAGCCCATATCCTACCCTCCATGCTATCAATCTTCAAGATGGCATTCTTCTTTCTCGTTCTCTTTGACAATGACAGCTCTTGTGGTGAAATCTTCATCTCGGGCTTGACAGGCTGAAAACTCTGAACGGAAGTTTGTTTCGATGCATTCTGAATTTGGTTCAATATTTTCTTAGATGATTTGCTCCAAACCGCACTCCATCCTTATTTTCTAGTGTATGTGGAAGATTGTCTCGATGAATTCTAAATTTTATTTAGGAACCTCTTGAGTTTGTCCCAAGTCGTAGTCCATCCCTCTTCTCTGGTATATGGATCAAATGGAGAAATCAACTCGGTCGTAATCATATTTATAGAACCTTTTTCAGGTTATTTTAAATTTTCTTTCAGGATTGTTATATTCCCTTCTTTAACTTTCTTCTCAAGCCAATTTTTAAAGATGAAGCATTCTTCTATAGTGTGTCCCAGCAATCGGTGATACGAGCGATAATTTGGTTGATCTTTCTTGTCAACTTCCTCGGGCTTCTTTGGATCTGGTAGTCTGAACTCAGGCTTCTTCATCAAACTTCTAAACATTTTGGATACGGCTTCATCTTTGAAAGAATACACCATTTTTTATCGTTCTGTTAGAGATATTCTCTTGTTCTGAGATGACCCTCCTTGGGGCGGTCGTTGGTTGGACTGGTTATTCTTTTTCTGAGTCTATTGTGATAAAGATTGGTGAGGATTTTCTGGATATATCTTCATTGATTGCTTTCCTTTATTAACTGTTGCTACTGTTCCTGAATTCTTTTCAAAAATTCTACTTGCCTTTGATTTCTCATGTGAATCTATATGTTTGATTTCTGCTTGAAGACTGCTAGCTTTACTGAGTAGCTTCTCGAAGGATTTGATGGTAAGTCCCTTGAGGATGAAAGCTACTACCCTATGAATTCTTTTGAGTAAGATATCAATCGCATGATATTCCTGTAGTTGAGATTCACATTTCATGCTAAGGTTTCTCCACCTCAAAATGTAGTCCATCAAAGTCTCATTAGGCTTTTGCTTTTCCATCATGAGCTCTCCTATAGAGACATGGTGTTGCGCTCCGGCAAATCTTTTCACAAATAGTTGTTCCAATTTGGTAAAAGTTTTTACTGATCTGTTGGGTAAATCGACATACCAATCGAATGCTTCCCCTGACAAGCTGCTGACGAACTGTTGAAACAGTAAAGCTTCACTATTCCTTAAATTGCCACAACTAGCTCAGAAGTGTGCTATATGTTGTTTAAGATTTCCAGTCCCATCAAATATTTTAAATTTTGGGGCCACAAGACCCTTGGTGAAGAGTATGGCATCAAATTCTTCTGGGTAAGGTCTACCCTTTAGAATTAATGCACCACCCTTGGATTTGGTTAAGGCCTCCCGAACTTGTTCGACCATTTGCTTAAATTCTTTCTCTGGCATGGTGCCCGATGGAGAATCTTCTTTTGTTCCTCATCTCTATTTGTCAAGGCAACTTCTCTTCTTTCATCTGTAATGTGTATTATCTCTAGTTAGTTTACATCTGGAGATGGTAGTTTTGGTTCTTGTGATTGCCCTTGAATGGTGGCCATGGTGGTCATGGCTGCGACAATCTCTTCTATCCTTTTCTCCAGTTGACTGACTTGCTCACCCCTTAGGAGAATAACCCTACACAGCTCATCTACGGCATTCTCTTCGACAAGAGGTTAAGCCTCACGCGCAAATGTAGCAGCTCTAGTTTCAATTATAGAGATATCCATGAAAACCTCTTCGAAGTAATCATTATATTCAAATTCTTCATCATTGTTGTCGATGGAAACTCCGTGTTCCCGAGACAACTCAGAAAACTCGGCCCTGAGCTTTCCAACTTTTCTTTGATCATTGATTCTTTGATTGTTCTAAGATCAGGAGGACCCTGCTGGACCTCGTCCTCTTCTTCTTCCATTTCACTGGCAATCGCTGCAATGATGTCAGATACTTCGGACCCTGGAGTCATTCCATGATCTTGCCCTACGAGCTTACTCGACTGTATTGGTACAACGACCTTGGGTATCCATACCTTTTTCTTTTACGATGATGCCTAGGATGGAGTGTCCTAGCAGAAACATCAGTATGTCGAGGAAGAGTATGCTCCCCATAGTGCAAACCAGCTACATTTATTGGGTAATCTCTTTGTCTTTTCCTTTGTAAATTTAGCGATGTCTTTGTGGTGTGTGCTCGGTAAAATTCTTGGACTCAGTCTTGACTTAATCGGACGACGACCTGCGGTCCTGGCGACAGCAGACTCGGTGTTGACTATGGTGGTATCAACTCTGCTCCCTAAGAGAAACCAGCCAGGAATACGAGTAAGCAAAGCCTCAGTTAACTTTTGAGATTGTTTGGCAGATCTGACATCTTTTAAAATTTCTTTCTTCATGCGAGGAGATATTGCATGTCCCACTCGTTTAAGTAGTTCACTGACTGAATAGCCTTCTTTGGCAGCTAGCCTCTGAAAAATTGAACAAACTCGGGTGATAGGAGTAGACTTCTTTCTCCCCACACTGTTCATGAAGTTATGGTAATGCAGCGATAATCTTCTAGATACTTTCGTACCCGTTGGTATCCATCAAAGGATTGAATCTACTTCCCCACAAAAGTGGATAAGCTTCTAGTAAATCTAACTCCTCTTGGTGATGCTCTTCATCAGTAGGTACTTCTTTAGGAGCCTAAGCTTTAGTGGCCCTCCGAACTCTCCTGCTACGGTTTCTCCTTTGGGTTCGAGTTAGTGTTGTAGTCTTTGAACTCGACCCAATTTCGAATATTGGTGGCGGGACAGCTAATCCCTTGGTCGGATCTTCAATGATCATTACTTATTTCCTCTTAGCAGCAGTAGGGACAGTTGGCTTAATAGGTGCCACGGCGACAATAATCTTGGCTTTCTTGTAGGAAGGGAAGTCCTGAAGACAGTTCAGGTTGAACTCAGTAGACGGCTCCTAAACTTCTGGAGCGGTGACTTTCATTACGACAAACAAAGCCTTCCGGAGGATAACCTTGAGGTCTTCAAATCTGGCTCCAAACTTAATTTTGGGAGCAACGCTGTGGGCTTCATAGCTTGTAGGTAAATTATAAAAAAAGTCAGCATTGTGTAGGTCATTGCAACAACTTTAAAACAGAAAGTTTTGGGGTTAGCTATATGGCCAAAACCTTGTAATCTTTAGTGCAAAAATTGAAAATTTACAGAGGTTGGCCTGTAGACCGGGTAAATTTTAGTTTGTGGGGATTTTAAAATTTTTAATAAAAAGGTAATTTGAAAGTAGAAAAAAATTTAATTAATATAAGAAAATTTTAAAGCGCGCGCAGCACAACATAATTTGATTTAATTTACTAAATAGAAAATTAGATTTGGAAGGGAGATGTGAAGTTTTTAAGACCCAGTGCGGGACCCATTTAACAGCACACAATGCCTAGGTGGAACTAATCCACCAACACACTTATTGTGGTCCAACCCCAATTGGAGATTTAAATAGTCCTTAATGTCCTCCTGAAACCCTTTGTTCAAAGGTGATTGAATAGGCAGTCCTGAAGTCCAAAGAGTTAGTCGTACTTTCCCAAGACAAAAATGGGTAAATTATGTCAGCGGAAGAAGGGTAATTTGGTCTAAGAGGGACATGGACACATTACCCGTATATGAAGATAGTACATTGTTGATTTAAATGGGAAGATAAGCTTTTCTCCAGCTGAGTCGCCAGAAGCTGCCGACACTATTTTGGTTGAGGAGTTGCCCATAAGAAGCTGTGATCACCGAAATCAAAATCCTATCGCCCGCTTCAGAAGGACATTTTAATGTTTAGAAAATATGAAATCAAACTGACCTCATATTTTGCATAGTTTAAATGAAAGAGCATTGTACCTCAAACCCTGTATCTATCCTGAATGATAAACACAAGACTTGAGGATGAGACTCGATCAAATGAACTGAGAAATATATGACATCCTACAGTTCCCTCATTTCGCACCACTATTTTCTATTGGATTCACTTAGTCCAAATGAATTTACTAAACTTAACTTAATGAATTCCATAATTTCATTTATACCATGGGAAGCCTCGTTAGCAACCGTAGGTTACCTCCTCCGAGGGATTCCTGATCATTCGATAGAGACATCTTAATTTAGTTGTTGTTTTGTGTGATGTTTCTGATTAAATTTTGAGTTGTTTTATATTTTGAATGTTGTGGCAGTGAATTTTATCTTGGTTGTTTTTAGTTTTGGTTTTGGTTTTAGTTTTGTGGCTATCCTGACAGTTTTAGTTTTCATGCAGGATGACATCATTTTTTAGCATGAAAGTTTGTGTAACATCAAAAGTACAGTATCAAAGTATAAGAAACATGGCGCTGTAAATTGTAAAAGTGTACCTGACGAGTCTTCTTGTTCCACCACCTGAAACTCAAAATTCATGTCAGGGCATTTTATATGGAGCAGGAAAGTAAAGTTTTGGAACCTACCTAACCCTTAGTCATATCTTGGTGGGTCTGTATTACTTTGATTAAGGATGATTTTTGTTAAGCAAAACATATTAAGTTTAGTAGACCTCTGAGGTATCCAACAGGTCTAGAGAAAGAAGTAGGTCCATGCTTCCCTCTCACCGCCTGGTGAAAAGTCTCTAGCTTATTTAAACTTATTATGTTGCTTAATAACCCATGCTATAAATATCTTTAATGCTCAACAAACAATGATGTTTCAATTATCTCTAAGAGTAGGGTAATTATCATTTGTGATTTAATTTGTAAATTATGTGGATGAAGGCCCTTAAAAGGGGCAAGTTAATGTTATCAAGGCACTCAACCAACTTTTTAATTTGGGCTTGTAGTGTTTTAAGGATGTCCAATTTTAATTATGTTCACTTTTCTAATCCTCTTTTAATCATACTTGATTTAGCCTAGGTCAATACTAAGCCTTTAAGGTTTTTGTGGATGTCTTAGTATATACTTTGGAAGCGATTGAAATTTAAGTGATGATGATTCATTTTTGAAAATCATTTGAACATCAAATAAGGGTGTTTGAATAGTGAGTTATTAACACCCAAAGCTATAGCCTTAAGTCTAGGATCATTTATTTGACTAGACTTCCAAATTTTAATAATTTAAGGAATTACAAATTGATCCTTTAATTAACAAAAGTGAGATTGGTTTCTACCAATTAATTCCCTTGTGTTTCAATCATTCAAATAATGTTGATTAGGGTCCAAGGTTACCCATTTCCCTTTCTAGAATTTAGCATAAATGTTAATTAAGGCTAAATTTCTAAAATTACACTTTTGCCCCTAAGGTTCTATCACTTCATACTTTGTCAAATTTAATTCAAATGACTTTGAAATTTTCATCTCACCTCAATCATGGCTCAATTGAGACTTTAGAAGAGAAAATGTGACTTTAAAAATTTAATTTAATTTACATATTTATTTTAATGCAAAAATAAGATTTTCCAAAGAAAATTCCATAACCTAACCAAGGCAAATCCTAATCCAATGAAATTTTCACTGGAGGTAGACTTAGAGGAGAGAAGCATTGGGACAAAATTTTATGATTTGGTGACTTATATTTGAATTTTAAGAATTATTTTAATTTATGGAGTATTTATTAATTATAAAATATTTTAAGTGTGCAAAATTAAGTTTTATATTTTTATTAAATTTCTCTAATGTCAAGGAATACAAAGAAACTAATTTCACATTTTTTAGTTTTTCTTTGAGTTTTTAGAATCATTTTAGTGAGAATCCATTTTTAGCCTTTAAAAATTATTTTAAGCTTCAAAATTCAATATCTTCACTTAGAAAATTAGGAAAAGTATTCCAACTCTTCCTAAGTGCTTAGAAAACAATTTATAACATTTCTATGAATTTTAATATTTTTGTGATTTTTATCATTTTATAATTATTTAAATATTAAAAATAGGCTTGAAAATGGAATTTTTATTTTAATTTCAAATTTATTTTTAGAAAAATCTTCTAATCACAGAGAACTCCAAAAACTAATTTTTATAATTTTTTGACTTATATTTTAATTATTAAAATCTTTTTAATACCAAAAATGTCATTTAACTTAAAAAATCAATTTGGCTTATTAAATGAGCTTGGAATGTTTTGAAATTTTTATGGGGAGTTCTTTAAACTTTGAATCTTAGTAGAGATTAAAAATCAAGTCATTTAGATAATTTTGTTACCCAAAATTAATTTTCTTTGTATTTTATGGTTGGTGGAAATTAGGTGCATTTCTATTGAGTTAACCCATGAAATAATTTCCAAAGGGTTCTCTGATCATAGAAAATCTTTCTAAATTTACTTGGAATTTTCTATGCAACATGCTAATTATTAGGATTAATTTATGTAACTAATAGACATAAACTTAAAAAATATGGATCTCTGTCTAGAGAACTCCTATGATTTTGGAAAAATCAGGGAATGTTCTGTAAGATAGAGGCAACAACATGCTAAAATTTCAAGTCTTGGTGAAATGTCAACATGCATGGATAATCAAAAGTCTCAAAAAGGTATTTAATTAATTAAAAATAAAATTTGCATCAAATAAATTTTAAATTATTTCCACATTTTTCTCCTCTGTTCACTAAGAAAGAGTGTTTTTATTTTATTTTTGTGATTCTTCTACACCAGGATAAGTATTTTTGAAGTTAGGGAGCATTTTTTGAATTATTTAAATCCATATTTATCTATTTAAACATGCAGTGCTGATTAGATCCTTGGCGGCTTCGAAAACACGCGTGACACACTCTGGTTGGAAGACTTCATCCATGTAGCCGCTGACGTGGCCCGCGCTTTATGAACCAAAGCGCTGTCCGGCTTCATCTCGTCCGTTGATGAGATAAACGTGCGATCAAACGGCTCCCAAAATCTTCCCCAAATAGGCTAACCTGAGAATCAACCACACTAAAACCTTAAGATCTCTCTCTATACTCAATCAAATCTTATCGGGTTTGATTCTATGGACTTGTCTATGTGAGACAAACACATACATGCTGTAATCATGCAATTAAATTAAACCTAATCAAATGGAGAATCAAAATAGGCTCGAGAGGAGGAGAAGTTCCATACCTTTGCTCTGAGAAGGGAAGCTTTAATTAGAGGTGCTCAGCTCGTTTGTGGAGGTCAAAGGAGGCTAGGGATTAGGCCTCTTGTTGTGGTGAAAGGTTTAGGTATGAATTTGACCAAGCTTGATTTTAGGTGTTGGTCTAAATCTATGCTACGGTTTCTGTGGAAGGGGGATTAGATGGTGCTTCTCCTTCTTTTACTATAGTGATGGTGTGGGTGAATTTAATTTGAGTTTGATGCACTGTGGAGGTGTGGTGAGCTCTATCCTGATTTTTAGTAGAAGTTTGAGCTCAAAATTGAGGTTCCACAGTGGGAATCAATGGGGGAAAGGGGTTGGCTTGAGTTGAGGAGGTCTTAAAGAGTCTATGGGAGCAATTTGGAGGGTTCACTCTGAGAAATTTTCAGCACTCCCTCCATGGCCGTGTAGGTGAGCTTTTTATAAAAATGGCTTAAGGATTGCTACCATGGCCAATGAGAGGGTGAAGAGTGATGCTTAGGCTTGCTACCATGGCCAATGAGAGAGGCTCTAACATTTAAGGATGAGGTGGACTCTAGGTTTGAAATGGGTTTGATTCCATGGGGTGGCTCACAATTTTAGTGTTTTCCGGCCACTAGGTTGGCCGACCAAGCCAGGGGAGGTGGCTAAAGGGCTCAAGGAGCTCAGAGGAGTCTATCACAGCAATTAAATGGGTTTGGGATTTGTTTTGGCAAAAAAATCTTAAGCTTAAGCATATATGAAATGAATTCAATTAATTTAGAGGACCTTTGGTCAATGGATTAGCTTAGGTAGTTTTATGGAGTTTATACTGGTCACTAGGGTCCAACTAATGGCTGTGGAGTTATTAATTTGGTGGCTTTGGGGTGGTTAGGCTAACTTTATTATGTTGGTCTAATGTGGGTTCAAATGACCAAAACTTGGGTTTCGGCTAGGCTAGCCATGACCTTGAGCCCAATTTATTGATCAAAATTATGTAGATGATTTTAATGAAGATTTTTTTGTGAAGGATTGAAAAGATTTTGAGTTCAATTGGAGGGTCAATTTGGAGGATTTTTTAAATTTGGTTAATTTGGGCATGTTGGGCTAGTCTTCGATCTAGATTGGGCTAGGCTTGGAATTTGGCTCAATTTAATGGTTCAAATGATCATGGGAGATGTTGTAAAAATTTTTGATGAAGGAATGGAATGAAAATTTTGGGGCTAAGGCAATCAATTTGGTGGAATTTTGAGACAAGGCCAATTTGGGGCAAATTTGGGTATTTTTGGATTTATGTTGAAATTAAATGAAATTGAGGCATCACGAAGGCCAATTGAAGATCAAGCTTGATGTTCATGAATATTATGAAGAGTTTACAATATGAATTATGACAAATTGAGTGGGCTATGAGTTTAATTGGGTGAGATTAGGTCATGTGGCCAAAATTGGGGCTTTTGGTTTGGATCAAAATTGGGCTCAAAGAATGGGCCAATTGAGCTTGGATTTGGTTTATATTGGTCATATGAAAGGATAATTTGAGTTTAGGATTGAAATTTGGGGAAATTGGGACAAATTTGATGGACATTTGAAGTGGATTTGGGGAGATTGGGCCTTTAAAGACAATTTTAGTGTTTTGGTTAAAATGGTCAAAATTGGCAAATTGGGTCATGTGGTAGTTGATATAAGTAAAATTGGGAATATTTGGAGTATTTTGGGATTTTTTAGGATTTTTGGAATTTTTGGAATATTGGGCTAAGGAGGGGTATTTTGGTGAAATGACAATTTTTTGTTGATTTTGGATAATTTGGATGTTTTAAAAAGGTTTGAAATGATTTTTGAACAAATTTGGGTATTTTGGGTAAATTTGGGAATTTTGGCAAAATTTAGGGTTTCAAGGGTACTTAGTTAATTTAGGGGAGTTTAGGGGCAAAAGGCTAAGTTGGGCATTTTGGTAGAGTTGGGGTGCCAACCACCATAAATAAGCCATGGACCAATGAAAACCTCATTTGGGTCATCTATGTACTGGTCTTAGCTAAACCCCAGCCTAAGGTCACTGGGTTTAGGGGACCATCTACATGATTATCCCAAAGGATTAAGGGATCAAATTCAAGAAATTTTAAGTTTGTATTTGTGAGAGGTTGTAGGTGAGGTGATTTTTGGTGAGAGCCTTAGCTCTAAACTAACACCCACGGCCAACCCTAAGTTCCAACAGTCCTATAGGAACTCTTCTTGAGCTCCCCCATAGTGACCCCACCTACTAAGTGCTAGAGATTAGGACCAATATGTAGAACTTCAAGTTGAGTAAAGAGGAATTTAGAATTTCTAAGGGTGAGGGTTCCTTTTCTAATTTTATAGGAATAGTCAACAAGAAGTCCTATAGCTAGACCTTAGGCTACTAAAGAGGAACACTAGGCCTCAACCAAAAATGAGGTCAACAGAGACAGGAAAAGAAATGTTATTACAAAATTAGGAGGGTTAGATGAGACTTACTCAAACTTATAGATTGAGCAACATGGGTGTTTTAGGCTTCCAATAATGTAATTTTTTTTTCTTTTCAATTAAATCTTATTTGATTCATGTTTATAGGTAAAAGCTATAATGCATGAAAGAGTTGCATTGAATTTTATATATTCATGAGTTGAAAGAATATTTTTATGCTGATGTAACTTCTACAGTATGGCCAAATATCCCATTATGTGAAAAGGGTGAAATGGTTTCTAATTTTAGTTAGTAGTTGATCTTCATAAAGAATTTATTTTGATTTATGTTAATTTTAAAAATATGTATACAAAAATATACTCTTTGGTTGGTAGAGTTTATAAGACGCTTAGGGTCACAGGTTCGTACCTGTCTTTGTGTAGAATAGAATTCTTAGGAGAATAAAGTTGGTCAAGTGACTCATCTAATAACCTCTAGCCAATCATATATAAATATAAATATATATAGATATATACATTTCTATATATATTTATATATATTACTTTCAGGCTGAACAGAAAATTTGTGTTTTCTTAAAAGCCCAACTTCTAAAATGAGGTTTTAACTCAAGCACAGTGAAACAAATAAATAAGCATGAAAAGAAGTAGTTTTAGTGTGTAAATAATGTAAACACGCAATAAAAAATATATTAGAAGGTATCACAATACACCAAAGAAAACCAAAATTTATCCATACACATTTAGTCTCAAAAATAAGGATGGTCAGCGTTTTAAATTTTTAGCTTCAATTTTCCTCATCGTTGATCTTATTTTTATGGTGACATGGGTCCTCTAGGCTTCAAGCAACATCATTGTGAAATTATATTTTATTTGTAAGAAAAAAAATCTAAATGAATCTTACAAAATAAAAGTTATAAAGGAAGCACACAGACATAAGCATGCTTATAACACACTTGACTTAGCATGAATGGCCGTGAAGCCACTAATCTTACTAGGTCTAGCTTTAAAGGTATAAGAATGAGTTAGTAGCAATTGTAAATAAAAATTTCTTATTTTAAATAACTTTTAGCTTTATAATTGCCTATCTAAGCATAATTACCATTAACGAATAGGAGATAAAACTCTTATAAAAATCATCATAGCATATACTTTAGCGTACGAGTAGTTCACTTGCCATCTACTTCAGCAAGAACAAACATTTTCATATTATCATAAGCATTGACCAAATTTTTGGTCAACCATTTCTCTACCAAAAAGTTCAAACATCTTTCATGGGTGTACATTCCATTAGGGTAATATTACTGAGCTCAAAATGTGTCAAAAAAGGCTTTAAAACCCTATCCTTGACTTGTGTAAGCATGCAACCCTTTGGCGTGGCTATGCCACATCTGGGCATAACCCCAACAATATTGGCGTGGCTTGTTAACCTCATTTTTTGGGAAACATTTTTTATTTGCTTAAGCTTAACTGGACTTAACTTGAGCTTAATTTTCATCAAAATATGAGATTATTATTTTATCTTCCAAGGTTATTGTAAGGCTTAAAATTTAATTTTGAAAATTACATGAGACTTGTTATCATTAATAGAGTCCATGTAAATTAATTTGATGATTAGTTCGAACAATTTTTTTTGTGAAACTAAGTTAAATTTCCACACACAGTGATTATGGTCATAAAATCTATAAGTTATCCTTTTCTTTTACTAGTCAATCCAATGACCCAAATCCCACCTTGTTAGCTGCATGAACTTTATATTCTTATATAAAAATCATGTAAGCTAATTTAGTGCTCATTGGACATTGCTTTATGTAAAATTGTGCACTTATGGCTCCTATACATAAGAATGGTCCCAAGTAAATTTTTTTTCAATGAATCATCATTTTCAAAAAAAAAAAAATTGCCATTGTGTTTGTAACATGTAATCTAATAAATGAGTCCCCCTAAACTCAATTCCAATCCCAGTTGGGTATCTTTTGAGCAAACGATAATCCAGAGAGAAAAAATAATGATTTTCATAATAACATAATAAGTTCATCATAACTCCTTCAAAATGACATCAAATCAACTCAAAACTTCAATCAACTTGATTCTAAACTAAAAAATACACAATCTAATACAATAAAGTGGAATAAAATTTTTTTATCAAAATTTACCATTTCCTCTCTCCTGCTATGGGACCTACTTTAACCAGTCATATCTTCTTATAGAACTTGAATTAGAAGAAGTCAATGTGACCATTTAATTTCTTGAATTTATCTATATCAAATGGGCCAAGTTCAAAACTTTTTATCATAACCACCTTTGATAACTAGCTTCAAACTTCAAATAGGCATATATTTGGCTAGAGAACTTTATTTTAGAAACAATTTAGACCATTTAAATTATTGTTTTGTGCTATTTTAAATGATATAATTTCAAAAAAAAAATTTTATCCTTGCCAATTTATAGAAAATTCGATTTCTTTGGCCAACATGACAAAAATGCCACTCAATCTTGACCTTTTATTTATTCTCTCATTCAAACATCCTCCTTTTTCCACCTCATCAATCCTATTGCTCAATTCCTATTGATCGAATCATCCTAGCATTGGATCCCATTTTATCCCTCTAAAATTGATCAAATCTTTACTATAATTTTTAAAATCTAACTTCCTTTATCATCTCATATCTCTTTTTTGTAATCAACAGTCCCTCCATTTCCTCCTCACAAACTCCATAAAACAAGCCCCACTATCTCCCCCTCTGATTCTGGAGCCACAACTTATCTCCACCCTCTATCTCATTCTCATTCTTATTCTCATTCTCACCCTCTTCCTTTTCAATTCATTGCATTATTCTTCCCTTCTCAGACCAAAACCAAGAAACCATCTTCCTAAATACAATACTGAAAAGCAATCAAGGGTAATCTGGCAGGAGCATTAACGAATAAGGAGGAGAAGGTGAAAGATCATTAAGCAAATGGAGTTCTTCACATCAAGTAAGCCATTTCAGTTAAGAAATAAAGGCATAGCTTTCTCTCTCAATGAGAATCTTACATCACATTCATATTAAATCTTCTCCATGTATACTTTAAAATATTTCATAATTCATGCATGTAATCCATTAGAATGTTAGAGCTTCCATTCTAATCATTGTCAAAAGTCTTCGCTTGATATTCTTACATGTCTTTAAGAAAAATTTAACAAGCTTTACCTATGCTTAAGTCCAAACCAAAAACATTTTGGCAAGAAACCATAAGGCTTCTTGTCTAATTGCATTTTAATATGTTCTAGTGATGTTCTTACACATAATCACCATGTTTTCATTTTATTTATGCCAAAACTAAAATGTTCTAAGTTTTAATATGTACTAATGATAGTTATTTTTTCCTAAATACATTTTTAATAGGTTAATTACAACTCGTTACATATAATTGAGAAGTTTTAAGTGACCTTAGCCTAAAACTAAAAACACTTTTAATGTTCCATTTGGCTTTTTTATTCAAGTGCATTTCAATAGATTTGTTTCATGATGTTATATTTGCAATGGCATAAAAATTGAAACAATCATCAATGTAACCCTAAAGCTTTCTAAAATATTATGTTAAAATGTGTTAATAACATGTTTCTTTCCCACTTTCTTCAAATTTCAGAGACTAATCTTCTAATTAACTCTGAATTGAACCTAATAATCCTTTAATTATCTATAAACTCACTAGTCACCATTTAATCCAATAATTACCCCATAAACAAGCACTAATCCCACCTAAACACCCTGGTTGAATCCTTAATCCTTTAATTCACTCAGTTTCCATATAATTAAACTTAAATACCTACTAGTCAACTGATCCCTAGATACTTAATGCTTATGCATAGTATAACAATAGTTTTGATGGTATTATTCACTTATATTTACTTATTTTGAAACAAAGCCAAAAACTTAATTTTGAAGAAAAATAAGAATTTAACTTCTTAATTTATATATATATTTATGTTGGGATACTACGCAAGTATACATACCATTATCAAGTAATATAAGTCTTTTTTATTAAGACTTGAATATCGAACCCACTGGGAACATTATGTAATATGCGCTTTTTAGAAAGTTTTTTTTTTATTTTTTAAAAAGGTAATTACTTAAACTTAAAACATTTTTGTAGGAATTTAAAATTTAAATATTTTTGGTATTTTTGATATTTTAACGAACCCGTAAAAAGATATCTAAAGTTTTTATAGAAGAAAAGTACTTTAATATGAAAATATCTTTCTTCTTATCATGAATCAGTAATAAGTATAAGAATTCTGTTGTGAAAGTATGCAAATTGTGTTTGAAAATATCTTTCTTCTTATCATGAATCAGTAATAAGTATAGGAATTCTGTTGTGAAAGTATATTTTGGTATTTTTGATATTTTAACGAAACATAACAATTTAAAAAGATAACTAAAGTTTTTGTAGAAGAAAAGTACTTAATATGAAAACTATCAGTAATAAGTATAGGAATTCTGTTGTGGAAGTATGCAAATTGTGTTGTTCCAAATAGGAGCAATAATATTCTTTACCCTTACTAGAGATGCTATAAAGAACATTGGCTAATTTAAAGTTTGAATAGTTCTGACGACCGGCTAGGCAAGGAAGATACTAGCTCTCACTCTAAAGTTCCCTCGATTCCCTCCACCTGGGGGCTAATATTCTTGTATCAGAACCTAAAATAAGAAACCAAGTTGGGGCCTTTAACCTGTCACTTTAAAGCCCTCTAACTCTACACTCATCAATGAATATTTTCCTATATAGTTGCACTTAATCATATGAACTACATTCTCATTCATAAAACCTCATGTGATTCTTTATAATTGTTGACTGAGACAATACCAGTCCAATTCTTACAGGTTCTCACAACAAATTTTAGAACATCTGGATTGGCCAAATCAAGAAGTAAATGAAGTGCATGGATTTAAATCATTACAACTTCTTCCAACATTAAAGATCATTATTGACTGAGACAATACCAGCCCGATTCTTACATGTTCTCACAATAAATTTTAACATCTGGATTGGTCAAATCAAGAAGTAAATAAAGTGCATGGATTTAAATCATCACAACTTCTTCCAACATTAAAGATCAATTCTCCCCACAACTTCCATCCAAAATTTAATTACTTATCATTTTATGAAGAAAGATAAAGAAAACTACTCATAATCCATAGAGAAAACAAAATCACACATTAGTTTAAAAGAAGAAATAATTGTCAAACTAACAACAGGTCTTAATTAAAACCAAAAGTAGTCTAAAACAAAAAGATAAAAACTTATCTCAAGTCCTCCACCAAACTCTTGAAGTTCCTTTGAATCTCTTCTCTTTTACAATCACTCAAAAAAAAATAACAAAAAGGATAATGTAAATAAAAAGTTGTTCCTGAAAATCTCTCCTAACTAACTCCCCAGAAAAAACCTTTCAAAACTTGCCAATACTTTCAGGACTCTTTTTTAAGTTCTCTCTTCTTTCTTTTATAGTTTTCAAGAGGTGCATTGGGATCTCTTCAAAATGTGTCTTGATTCGATGTATTTACCCAAGAGACGCATCCTTTGATGTTAATTTTTGTCCATGGTGGTTACAACCACCTAATAAGCCAATGGGTGCCTCAAAAACCTCTTTGAAATTTGTAAAAACCAATTTTACTCGTCTAGTAACTGTAACTAGTGCTTAAGCATGGGGTCTCGGCGCTTAAGCGCAGCTTTCTTTGTTTAACTCACGCTTAAGCACCGGATCTAGCGCTTAGGCGCCAAAACTCTTTTGCACAAGTTTTCACCTTTTTGCTCCAAATTTGATCCTTTTTCACTCCTTTAAGCATTTTTTCCCATGTTTACTTATAATTGCATGAAAAACACAAAAATACCTTCTATTAAAGCACAATATCTCAAAAATATGTATAAATATGTGTCTAAAAAAACTATATAATTTAGGGGCATCATCAACCTAACCAAACAAAAAATACATATAATCTAATAATTTAATTGAGCTGCTAAAATTTTAATTAACTCATTAAATATTTAAATAGTTTCTTAAGAAACTTCACTAACAAATTAATTATTCATTCAACCAATTATCATTTTAATCAATTAATTAACATTTTAGCCAACTAGCTTATTAAATAATAATTTAATTAATTGATTAATACTTTAATTGAACCTTTAATAAGCATAGTTTAACCATTAAAAGCTTATCTTAAAAATATAATAAATTTAATAATCTACTTAAATAAATAAATAATAATTTTGTAATTTAACTTATATAATTAATAATTTAACCAAATCAGCAATAATAAATGAAAAACAAAATTAATTAAACTCTTAATTAAACAATTTAAAAATCTAATCAGTCCATTAATAATTAAAATAAATAAATAAAAAAAATTTATCAATCGTTAAATAACTTTTTGATTAACCTCTTAACTGAAATTTTAATTAATTAAAATCTTAAAATAAATAAAATAATTATAGGAATAAAATATGTAAATGTCTGTATGCACATGTATGCAAATTATAAATATATATAA
>JXCR01144765.1:51681-73198 GCA_002079205.1 Phalaenopsis hybrid cultivar | reverse complement strand
TATATATATATATATATGTATATATATATATATATATGTATATATATATATATGTATATATGATGGCGAATAGGGTTGCAAAGGTTTTCTTTGGTGATAATGGCATTCCCCTAGGTTAGGGTTTCACCATTTGGTGAGATCTTTCCTTCTTGTCTGCTTTCCTGGTTTTGTTTCTTATTTTCCCTTGGCATCTGAGCCTGACTTTCTACATATATGTAAAATGCGATGTTTGCGCTTATATGCTTAATTTCCTTAATAGTCATCCTTAATTTGCAATGAAGCCAAAAACTTGATCCCGAACAAAAGCTAGGTATTTTTTCAATTATGAAGCAAAGAAGAATACAATTATAATTTTAAATTTGGGATACTACGCAAGTATATGTATCATCGAATATCAAACCCGCAAGGAAAATGGCTTGATGCTTTTTAGGAATTTAGAAATTTTAGATGACGAAAATATACTTAACAAAATATTCTTACTCAAACTTAAGATGCTAAAATAGGAATGTAAATTCGATTCTTTTTGTAATTTTTTTAGTTTATGAAAATAAAGTAAGAAACTAATTAACCTAACTGAATACTTGCAACATGAAGCTGATATAAATAAAATATCTTTTTCCTTATCATGAATCAGTAATAAGTAGAGAAATTATGTTGTGGAAGTATTCTAAATGTGCTGTGTCAAATAGGAGCAATAATATTCTTTACCCTTACTAGAGATGTTATAAAGAACATTGGCTAATCTATAGTTTGAGTAGTCTTGAAGACCGACTAGGCAGAGATGATACTAGGTCTCACTCTATAGTTCCCTCTTCTCCCTCCACTTGGGGGCTAATATCTCGTATTAAAACCTAAAACTATAAATCAAATTGTGGTCTTTAGCCTGTCACTCTAAAGTCCTCTAATCCTACACCATTGAAAAGTTTATTTTGGTATAAATTTGCAATCAACTACATGAACTACAATCTCATCCATGAAATCAATATGTGATTCTAAGCATTTGTTGACTGAGACAATTACATCTTGGATCTTACATATTCTCACAACATGTATTAACATATTAATTAGCCATTTGAAGAAGAAAATGAAGTGCAGGGTTTCAAATTATCACAAATTCTTCTAACAATGAAGCCGAATAGTTCAGACAACTTCTTTCCAACACTTAATCACTTATTACTTTAAGGAAAAAGATAAAGAAAACTACTTAGAATCCATGGAGAAAACACAACCACACATGAGTTTGAAAGTATAAATCATGCACAAAAGTAAGAAATCTAAATTAAAACCAAGTGTAGTCATAAAGATAAACACTTATCTCAAATCCTCCCCACCAAACGTCTTGAGGTTCCTTTAAATTCTCTTCCTTCACTTATAACACAAACTAACACTCAAAATAAAAAGAAAAGTGGTCGGCGGTGGCGGTGACTTAGATGAATGATGGTTGAAAATTTGAAGGATGGCTGGCCTCCTCTCTTGGAAAATCTTATTCTTTTCTTATAAGCCTTGGTGTTTTTTCAAAAAAGTGTATACATTCAAAGAATCTTCTAGAAGTTGCCTCCTCAAAAGCCAATTAAATGAACTTTTGTGTCCATTGGCTATTTCCCACATTTTTACTTAGGGTTGCTTCAAACACCTCTTCAAAAATCTGTTCAAATTAAAAAATTCATCTCATAACTACTTCTAGCACTTAAGTGCGTGGTACCTGACACTTAGGCATTGCTCCTTTGGTGTGTAGGCGCCGATCCTGGGCTCTTAGGCGCCCTAGTTCATTTATGTACCTTTCAATTTTTGAGAGAATACGCTCCCTGTGGATCAAAGTTGTAAATTTGTTGAAAAAATTAAATTTTAATTTAGATTTGGTTTGAAAATTTTTGATTAATTTTTATTGTTTTGAGTTGAAAAGTTTCTAATTGGGATTGATTTGATTTGAATAAAGTTTAGCCTGGGAGAATCAAATGGAATTGGGAACTCGAGCTAGTTCTATTTGAATTAAGCTTGTTGTTTAAAAGCTATTAAAGTTTGCTTGATGATCGTGAAAATTGATTTAAGAAGTTTTGTTAAAATTTATTTGAAGGAATTAAATTTAAATACTTTGATGATGGAATTTTGGGATAAATTTGAATGAATAACATTTATTTGATCGTTGAATTAAGCTTGAAGGAATTAAGTTTCATACAATTTTTTCTCCAAATTTGACCCTTTTTACTCCTTTTAGCATTTTTCATCCATTTAATTGTACCTGAATGTAACACAAATAAATACCTTTCATTAAAGCGCAATATCTCAAAAATAGATATAAAAATGTGTATAAAAATACTATATATTTTAGGTGTATCAACATCCTTTTTTGGGATGCGAATGGATCGTAGTTTTGTTGTGGTTGTTATTGATGATGGAATTTTGGGTTCTTATACAACATGTTTATTTCCATAAGCTTTTCATGATTCGTTAAATTCTGGTGAAGATTATAATTTTATTATGAAAATAGGTAGGGAAAATGGCAAGCTTGTTATTTTTCTCACGGATGTTGAAACTAACATCCTAGCTTCATCATGAAACCTTGGACTGGTATAATAATTCTAAAACGGGCATCCAAAACTTGAAGTTAATTGAAAGGAGTTTGAGTTATAAAACTTAGGGGTTGTTAGAAGATAGGTCTTTTAGATGGTAAACATATAGTCATTCAACTTTCAAATGACGAAGACGACACTCATTTTTTTGCTAGAAGAATCATTAGAATTGAAAATAGAGTTATGAAGGTGCTAAAATGGATGATAGATTTTGACCCCAAGATGGAACTCCCAACCATCCGTATTTGGATTCATTTTCTAGGTTTAAAATTTCGCCTCTCTAATCATGAAATGAATTTTTTTCTCGCAGCTACTTTTGGAAATCCACTAAAGATGGACAGCTCAACCTTTTCTCTCACAAGACTCTCTGAAGCTAGAAAATTAAATGAACATGATATAACCCAACCCATCTATTACGAGATCTGGATAGGATCCGCTTATCAAGGATACTGACAACCAGTGGAAATTGAATGACACTCTCTTTATTGTTTACATTTTTGCATGTTTGGACACTCCTCCTAACTCTATAATCATTTGCATCCTTATTTAAAGAAATATACAAGGAAGGCTACTAGTGCTAGTCACATTGATATTCCAAATAACATCTCTTTTATTTTTGTGAATGAACCTTTAGATGATGTGTAGGGTAATGCTCTGGTTAATGAATCCTTAGAGAACGTTGTTGTCGGCGCTATTTTTGGTTGGAGGAGTTGCCCGAAAGAAGCTGTTGGTCACCGGCATCGAAATCCCGTCGCTCGCTTTGGAAGGACATTTTAATTTACATATATAATTTCCGGAATCGAAATCCCGTCGCCCGCTTCGGAAGGACTTTTTAATTTACATATATATATATATAATTATGAAATCAAACTGACCCCATATTTTTCATAGTTTAAATGAAAGAGCACTATACCTCAAATCATTCAAACTGACCCCATATTTTTCATAGTTTAAATGAAAGAGCACTATACCTCAAACCATGTATTTATCCCGAAGGATAAACACAAGATTCGAAGACAAGACTTGATCAAATAAACTGAGAAATATATGATGCATGTCGGGTCTATGAAACCGTTTTATTTGCCGACAATTTCCTCTATTTAATAGAAAGAATTAAATATGGTTTATATTAAGTTGGGTTCGGATNCATATTTTTCATAGTTTAAATGAAAGAGCATTGTACCTCAAATCCTGTATCTATCCTGAAGGACAAACACAAGACTTGGATGAGGCTCGATCAAATAAACTAAGGAATATATGACATCTGTTTGGTTTGCGAAACCTTTATATTTGCTTACAAGTTCCCTTATTTAATATATAGGATTAAATAGAGTTTATATTAAGTCTGGGTTCGGACAAGCTTCCTATAAGGGCAAGCCCCTATAGTTAATTACATCTTAAATTACCAAAGTCACCTCGGACATGCTTCCTATAAGGGCAAGCCCCTATAGTTAATTACATCTTAAATGACCAAAGCACATGCTTCCTATAAGGGCAAGCCCCTATAGTTAATTACATCTTAAATGACCAAAGTCACCGGCTTCCTATAAGGGCAAGCCCATATAGTTAATTACATCTTAAATGACCAAAGTCACCTAAGAAATATAAGGGAAAGCCCCTATAGTTAATTACATCCTAAATGACCAAAGTCACTTAAGAAGACTCGTATTTAATATAAAAGATTAAATAGGGTTTATATTAAGCTGGGTTCGGACATGCTTCATATAAGGGTACCCCTATAGTTAATTACATCTTAAATGACCAAAGTCACCTAAGAAGACTCTCGATAAAAATTCCCCTATAGTTAATTACATCTTAAATGACCAAAGTCACCTAAGAAGACTCTCGATAAAAATCTAGCCTATAGTTAATTACATCTTAAATGACCAAAGTCACTTAAGAAGACTCTCGATAAAAGTCAAGAAAGTAGTTAATTACATCTTAAATGACCAAAGTCACCTAAGAAGACTCTCGATAAAAATCATGAAATATTCTTAAATGACCAAAGCCACCTAAGAAGACTCTCGATAAAAATCAAGAAAAATTATCTTCAAAGAATTTCAAAGGGTAGGACTCTTCAACGCTTTTAAATGACCAAAGTCACCTAAGAAGACTCTCGATAAAAATCAGGAAATATTATCTTCAAAGAATAGCTGGGTTTGGACATGCTTCTTATAAGGGCAAGCCCCTATAGTTAATTACATCTTAAATGACTAAAGTCACTTAAGAAGACTCTCGATAAAAATCAAGAAAAATTATCTTCAAGGAATTTCAAAGAGTAGGACAAGTCACTTAAGAAGACTCTCGATAAAAATCAAGAAATATTATCTTCAAGGAATTTCAAAGGTTGGACATGCTTCCTATAAGGGCAAGCCACTATAGAACATGCTTCCTATAAGGGCAAGCCCCTATAGTTAATTACATCTTAAATGACCAAAGTCACCGGCTTCCTATAAGGGCAAGCCCATATAGTTAATTACATCTTAAATGACCAAAGTCACCTAAGAAATATAAGGGAAAGCCCCTATAGTTAATTACATCCTAAATGACCAAAGTCACTTAAGAAGACTCGTATTTAATATAAAAGATTAAATAGGGTTTATATTAAGCTGGGTTCGGACATGCTTCATATAAGGGTACCCCTATAGTTAATTACATCTTAAATGACCAAAGTCACCTAAGAAGACTCTCGATAAAAATTCCCCTATAGTTAATTACATCTTAAATGACCAAAGTCACCTAAGAAGACTCTCGATAAAAATCTAGCCTATAGTTAATTACATCTTAAATGACCAAAGTCACTTAAGAAGACTCTCGATAAAAGTCAAGAAAGTAGTTAATTACATCTTAAATGACCAAAGTCACCTAAGAAGACTCTCGATAAAAATCATGAAATATTCTTAAATGACCAAAGCCACCTAAGAAGACTCTCGATAAAAATCAAGAAAAATTATCTTCAAAGAATTTCAAAGGGTAGGACTCTTCAACGCTTTTAAATGACCAAAGTCACCTAAGAAGACTCTCGATAAAAATCAGGAAATATTATCTTCAAAGAATCAAAGTCACCTAAGAAGACTCTCGATAAAAATCAGGAAATATTATCTTCAAGGAATTTCAAACAGTAGGACTCTTCAATGAGATCGGACTTAGAGGTGTGAAAGGGGATTGCTTTAAATTTTGAACATTTTATTGTAGAATCCAAAGAAGGAAGAACTAGGGGATGTCATGGATCCAGAGGAGAACCCCGGTGACTTCCCAAGCTATCCTAATGTTTGGCTTCAATTTTGAGGAGAAAAATTTAGGTGTTTCATCCTGCCAATTTTATTTGGTAGGACTTACATTCGTGTGAAACGATCACACAAATAGCCTGAAAGAAGTGAGGATTTAGGTTGTGACAAACGACAACCTTGGAATCCTAAGACGAGTTAGGGCTTATATTGTATAACAAAGCTATACAAAGTCCTAAAGATAAGATGAGGATTTACGTTGCATGAGCAAACAACCTCGAAGCTCTACGGTTTTACTGTTTAAGTCTAAGAAAGGAAGATTGGTTTAGTTGGGAAGACAGGTTTTGCTGTTGAAGATGGTCATGTTGCCCACTATGCTAGCTCCAAGCTCCTTGCCGCGATGAGTTTGAGTTTTCTAGTGTGTTAAAGTTATAATGTCAAATCAGGTGGCCCTATGGTTGAAGTTCTTTAAATTTTTTGGGGGCATATTAAAGTTGATTAGAGCGACACCGGTTAGGATCCCACGGTTCCCTCATTTTGGCACCACTATTTTCTATTGGATTCACTTAGTACAAATGCATTTACTAAACTCAACTTAATGAGTTTCATAATTTTATTTAGACCGTGGAAAACCTCGTTAGCAATCGTAGGTTACCTCCTCCGAGGAATTCCTGATCATCCGATAGAGACATCTTAATTTAGTTGCAATTTGTAGTTTTGTGTGATGTTTGTGATTAAAATTTGAGTTGTTTTATATTTTGAATTTTGTGGTGGTGAATTTTATCTTGGTTGATTTTAGTTTTGATTTTGGTTTTGGTTTTGGTTTTGTGGCTATCCTGATAGTTTTAGTTTTCCATGTAAATTTGTATAATCACAAAAGTATAGCATAAAAGTACAAGAAAGACAATGCTGAAAACGGTAAAAGCGTACCTAGCGAGTCTTTTCATTCCACCACCTGAAACTTAAAATGCATGTCAGGGCAATTTATATAGAGGCAAAATGTAAGGTTTTATTAGTTTTCCTAGTCCTATGTCATATCTTGATGGGTCCTTAGGAGTTTAATTAAGGATGATTTTGTCAAGCAAAACATATTAAGTTCAGTAGATCTTCAAGATATCCAACAGATCTAGAGAAAGAAGCAGGTCTGTGCTACTCTCTCGCTGCCTTGTGGAATATCCCGAGTTCTTTTAAACATATTATGTTGCTTAATAAGTCATTCTGTAAATATCCTTAATGCTCAGTGAGCACTGATGTCTCAATTATCCTTAAGAATAGGGTAATTATCACATATGATTCAATTTAAGAATTATGTAAAGACCCTTAAAGAGGCAAGTTAGTGTTGTTGGAACACTTAGCCAAATTTTAACCCTAATTGGGCTTATTATGTTTGAAAGATGTTTTAATTTTCAATGATATTTACTTTTCTAATCCTCATTTAAATAAAACATGATTTAGCCTAAGTCACTACTAAGCTATTAAGACCTAGGTGAGTGTCTTAATTAGTTTTGAAAATGTTAGGCTTTAGTGGTCATGATTCATGATTTGAATTTTATTTGAAAATCAAAGTAGGGGTATTAAATTGATTAATTATTGACTTCAAAAGTCTTACCCCTAAGCCCTAGGTTCATTTCATTTTAATAAACCTTCAAATTTTACTAATTTAGAAATCTATTAACTTATCTTTTTAATTAAGAAAGAAAGGTTGGTTTCTACCAATTAACCCCTTGTGTTTCAAACATCAATTAAAATGATTAAGATTAGAGGTTACCCATTTTACTTCTTGAATTAAGCCTAAATGTTAATTAACAAATCATAATTTGTCAAATTTAATTCAAATTACTTTAAAATTTGTATCTTACCTCAGTCATGGGTCAATTAAGACATTAGAGGAACAAATGCGATTTTTCAAAATTTAATTTATTTTATGTAATTATTTTTATGAAAAAAATAGGATTTTTCAAAGAAAATTCCTAACTTAATCAAGGTAAATCCTATTTCCTTGAAATTTTTATTGGAGGTATGCTTAGACTAGAGAAGCCTTTGGCCCAAATTTAATGATTTTTTTTTTATTTTTATCTGAATTTTAAGAATTATTGTAAGTTCAGGAGTATTTATTAAATATAAAATATTTTAAATTGTGAAATTTAAGTTTTGTATTTTTAAAAAGTCTCCCTAAGGTCAAAGAACTCAGAGAAGAAGATTTTATATTTTTTTGAATTTTATTTTATTTATTGGAATTATTTTAGTAAAAACTCATTTTAAGCCTTTTAAAATTTTTTTAAACTTTGAAATTCAGTTTCCTTATTTAGAAAATCAGGAAAAATATTCTAATTATTTCTAAGTGATTAGGAAGCAATTTAGAAAATTTCCATGAGACTTATTATTTTTATGATTTTTATGAATTTTTAATTATTTTAAATTATTAAAAATGGGCTAAAAATGAAGTTTTTATTTTAAATATCATTTATTTTTATAAAATTTTCCTGATCACAGAGAACTCTAAAAACAAGTTGTCATAATTTTTTGAGTTATATTTTGATTTTAAAAAAATCATTTAAGTGCCAAAAAAAATATTTAACTTGAAAAATCAATTTAGACCATCAAATGTACTCAAAATGCTTTGAAATTTTTACAGAAAGTTCTCTCGATCTTAGAAAATAGTGGAGATACAAAACTAAGTAACTTTGATGTTTATATTTTCCAAAATTAATTATCTTAACGATTTAGTGTTTGTGAAAATGAGGTGCATTTTAAATGACTTGACTCATGAAAAATTTTTCTAAAGGTTGCCTGGTCATCATAAACCTTCCAAAATTTCTTGGAAATTTCTAATCAACATGCTAATTTTCTTGATTAATTTAAATAAATAATATGCATAAACTTGAAAAATATAGATCTCTATCTAAAGACTTCCTATGATTTGGAAAAATCAGAGGATGTTTCATTTGACAGAGGACATAAAATGTTATAATTTAAAGCCATGGGGAAGTTCCAATATGCATGGAGAATCAAAACATTCAAATCAGTATTTAATTAATTAAAAATAAAATGTTCATCAAATGGACTTCAAATTATTTCGACATTATTCTCCTCTATTCACTTAGCAAGAGGGTATTTTTATTTTATTTTTGTAATTTTTCTATGCCAAGATATGAATTTTTGAAGTTAGGGGTATTTAAATAAATAGGAAAAATCCCTATTTATCTATTTAAACAGCGCGACACCATGTAGATCCTAGGCAGGTCCAAACTCCACGCAGCGCACTCCCATTCAACGTCGCCATCCACCTCAGCGCTGACTTGGCCTGCGGTTTATGTTCTGAAGCGACGTTGCCATCCACATTCATTGGGGTCCAAGGAGGCTAAAGATTAAGCCTCTTTCTGTGGTGTAAGCCCTAGGTATGAATTCGACCAAGCTCAATTTCTGGTGTTAGTCTAGAACTATGGCGGAGGCTATTTCAGAGGATAATTTGATGGGGCTTTGTCTTCTCTTACTCTTGTGAAAGTGTGGGCACAAGTAATTGAAGTTTTGTGGAGTTTTCATTGATGTCTTATTTCTTCCCTAATTTTCAAGCTCAAAATTAGGGTTACACACGGGGAATCAAGGTAGTGGAATGATTGGAATGGGTTGTGGAGGTCTCAAAGAAGCTCTGTGAGTGATTTGGGAAGCTCTCTCTGAGAAAATTTTAGCACACCTTCCATGGTCGTGGAGGTGATTTTTTATAAAAATGGCCATGGGGTCACTCTCAGGGCACAAGTTTGGGTGCATTGTGGTGCTTAGGTGGAGGGCAGAGGAGCTCTACGGTTTGATTTGGATGAGCTGGCCTCTAGGTTTGATTTCGGTGAAGCTCCATGGGGGTGGCTCTTGGTTTGGCCATTTTTCGGCCACTAGACTAGCCGACCGGCCAGGGGGAGGTAGTTAGGAGCTCAGGGAACACAGGGGAATATGTCACAGTAATTTAGTGGATTGAGGTTTAATTTTGGCAAAAATATCATAAGCTTAAGCAAAAATGGAATGAAATCACTTAATTTAGGGGTACTTTGTTCCATGGCTTAATTTAGGTAGTTAGATGGGTTTTGGCTCAGTCTTAGGGTCTAACAAATGGCTAAGGTGGAGTTAATTTGGAGACTTTGGGGTATTTAGGCCATCTTTAATGCATAGGTTCAATAGGGGTTCAAGTGATCAAAGTTTGGGTTTGGCCTAGGTTAGCCATGTCAAATGACCCAGATAATTAATCAACATTGTGTAGCTGATTGTTATGAAGATTTTTGGTGAAGGGTTGAAGTGACTTTGAATTCAATTGATAGGTCAATTTGAGGGATTTTTTAGATTTGGTCAATTTGGGCATGTTGGGCTAGACATGGGGGGTATAGGTTGGGCTAACCTTCGACTAAGTCCAAATTGAATGGTCCACATGATCAAGGAAGGTGTTGTGAAGATTTTTCATGAAGTGATGGAGTGGAAAGTTTGGGGTTAAGCCCTCAATTTGGTGAAATTTTGAGACGTGGTCAATTTGGGGCAAATTTGGGCTTTTAGACTTAGGTTGAAATCAAATGAAATTGAGATCCTGCCAAGGGCAATTGAAGGTCAAATTTGATGTGTAAGAATGTTATGAAGATTTTTCAGCACAAATTGTGGCCAATTGAGTGAGCTATGGGTTCAATTTGGTGGAACCAAGTCATGGGGCCAAAATTGGGTTTTTGATCTAAATCAAGATTAGGTTCACATCATGGATCAATTGGGCTTGGATTTTATCTTCATTGGTCATATGAAGAGTGAATTTGAGTTTAAAATTGACATTGGTGAAATTGAGACCAATTGGATAGACATTTGAGGTGATTTGGAGAAAATATGGGCCTTTAAAGGGCAAGTTGGGGGTATTGATCAAGGATGGTTAAATTGGCCAAATTGGGTCATGTGATAGTTGACAAAAATGAAATTGGGAATATTTGGGAGTTTTTGGGAATTTTTGGGATTTTATAAAATATTTGGAATTTTGGGCCAAAGAGGGGTATTTTGGTAATTTGGCCAATTTGGGGATTTTGGGTAATTTGGGTGTTTTCAAGGTGTTTGAAATGATTTTTGAACAATTTTGGGTATTTTGGCTAGATTTGGAGATTTTGGCCAAATTTGGGGTCCCAAGGGTATCTGGGTAATTTGGGGGAATTTAGGGGCAATATGATAAGTTGGGTATCTTGATAGAGTTGGATTGCCACCCACCATAAATAAGCCATGGATCAATGGAAACCCCAGTTTGTGTCCTCTATGTAGTGGTCTTAGTTAAACCCTAGCCTAGGGCTAATGGGTTTAGGGAACCACCTACAGGAGTCTCCCAAAAGTATCAAGGGACCAAAGCCTAGACGTTCTGGGTTTAGGGTAATGAGTGATTGTGAGTACAAGTGATTGCAAGTAAGTGCCTTAGCCCTATACCAACACCTAGGCNGATAAGTTGGGTATCTTGATAGAGTTGGATTGCCAACCACCATAAATAAGCCATGGATCAATGGAAACCCCAGTTTGTGTCCTCTATGTAGTGGTCTTAGCTAAACCCTAGCCTAAGGCTAATGGGTTTAGGGAACCACCTACAGGAGTCTCCCAAAAGTATCAAGGGACCAAAGCCTAGACGTTCTGGGTTTAGGGTAATGAGTGATTGTGAGTACAAGTGATTGCAAGTAAGTGCCTTAGCCCTATACCAACACCTAGGCTCAACCCTTAGGTCCAGCAGTCCTAAGGGTGACTCATCTTGAGTTTCCCCCATAGTGACCCCACTTACTAAGTAGTAGAGGTTAGGACTAATATGTGGAACTTCAAGTTGAGTAGAGAATAGTTTGAAATTTCTAATTATCTAGTTTTCTAAGAATAGTCAATAGGAAAGTCTTATGGCTAGACCTTAGGCAACTAATGAGGAAAAACTGAACCTCAACCAAAAGCGAGGTCAACAAATGGACCCCCAATAGGTGTGGTGTGCTGGGCAAGCACACTGCGCTTATTGGCGTTGACCGACGAGATAAAAAAAACTAATACAAACTCCTAAGTCAACAAACCCGGAGGTATGTGTAGAGTTGTGTGTGTTTTTTTTTTATTTTTGTCAGGGATACTAGCAGGTGCATATTTGATCAAGTCAAGAAGTAGGGACTCTCGCTGGGGATTGGGGAGTGAATTTTGAGTTATGAAATTTTAGAGATTTCTAGAGGATGGGAATCAATACGCAAGTGCTGACCCCGAGGTGGGAATTGAAATTTTAGTATAAATTTTTAAGAGAAAGGAAAAGTCAGAATTTTGGTATAAAGCTCAAAAGATGAGAATCACAATTTACGTACTAATCCAAAAATGAGATTTGAAATTTAGGTATCAATCTTAGGGAGAGAGTCAAAATTTAGGTATCGACCTCGAAAAATGAGAATCAGAATTTAGGAATTTGTTCAAAAATGAGATTTGAAATTTAGGTATCATTCTCAGGAAGAGAGTCGAAATTTAGGTATCGACCTCGAAAGATGAGAATCAGAATTTAAGTACTGATTCAAAAATGAGATTTGAAATTTAGGTATCAATCTTAGGGAGAGAGTCAAAATTTAGGTATCGACCTCAAAAGATGAGATACACAATTTAGGTACTGATTCAAAGATGAGATTCAAAATTTAGGTATCAATCTCAAGGAGAGAGTCAAAATTTATGTATCGACCTCGAAAGATGAGAATCAATATTTAGGTACTGGTTCAAATATGAGATTTGAAATTTAGGTATCAATCTCAAGGAGAGAGTCGAAATTTAGGTATCAACCTCAAAAGATGAGAATCAGAATTTAGCTACTGATTTGAGGATGAGATTGGAAACTTAGGTATCAATCTCAATGAAAGAGTTGAAATTTAGTTATCGACCTCGAAAGATGAGAATCAGACTTTAGGTACTCGTTCAAAAATGAGATTTGAAATTTAGGTATCAATCTTTGAGAGAGTCAAAATTTAGGTATCGACTTGGAAAGATGAGAATCAGAATTTAGGTACTCATTCAAAAATGAGATTTGAAATTTATGTATCAATCTCAGGGAGAGAGAGTCAAATTTTAGGTACCAACCTTGAAAGATGAGGATCAGAATTTAGGTATTGATTCAAAAATGAGATTTGAAATTTAGGTATCAATCTCAGGGAGAGAGTCAAAATTTAGGTATCGACCTCAAAAGATGAGAATCAGAATTTTGGTACTGATTCAAAAAAGAGATTTGAAGTTTAGGTATCAATCTCAGGGAGAGAGTCAAAATTTAGGTATCGACCTCGAAAGATGAGAATCAAAATTTAGGCACTGATTTAAAAATGAGATTTGAAATTTAGGTTTCAATCTCAGGGAGAGAGTCGAAATTTAGGTATTGACCTCAAAAGATAAGAATCAGAATTTAGGTACTGATTCGAAGATGAGATTTGAAATTTAGGTATCAATCTCAGGGAGAGTCAAAATTTAGGTATTGGCCTCGAAAGATGAGAATCAGAATTTAGGTTCTGATTCAAAAAAGAGATTTGAAATTTAGGTATCAATCTCAGGGAGAGAGTTGAAATTTAGGTATCAACCTTGAAAGATGAGAATCAGAATTTAAGTATTGATTCAAAAATGAGATTTGAAATTTAGGTATCAATCTCATGGAGAGATTCAAAATTTAGCTATCAACCTCAAAAGATGAGAATCAAAATTAGTTACTGACTCAAAAATGTGAGAATTGAAGTTTAGGTATCAATCTCGAGGAGAGAGTCGAAATTTAGGAATCGACCTCGAAAGATGAGAATCAGAATTTAGGTACTGAATTGAAAGGAGAATTGAAATTTACAAAGAGCTTGTGATGTTGAATTTGCAGAAGTGTGTTATGTGGAAAGGTTGATTTTGTTGAAGAAGATTTGTAGAGCTTTGTGGGGTTTTGTGCAGAATGCAAAATTTCGCGGGGTTGTGAAGAGAGTTAATGCAGATAAAGATGGTTGTGCTGCGCGCACAAAGAGTAAGAAACTCTAAAAATGAGAGAATCCACTCAACATATTTTTTATCACATTTAATTTTTCAAAATATGTCTTTAAAGTTTTAATTTTAATTGGTTGATTTTTTTTAAAAGAAATTTGTTTGTTGTTTATTTATTTGATGATTATTTTTATTTAAATTTTATTTATTGTTAAAGATTTGTTGTTTTGTTCTTTGTTCATTGAAATTCTGAACCAACTTGTGGTTCGTGGCTTTCATCCATCGCACAAAAAGGAAACTGACAAAAGGGCACATTTCTGAGAAAAATTTTCATTAATCTACATGAATAAAAAGATGTCACAGATCGAACATATGCTAACGCCTCAAAAGATACAATTTATAGTCCATGTCAAAATGCATTCAAAACATCTCATGCTATGAATACATTGTAGGGTGAATATATCAGATACATATCATGTTGCTAACAAAAAGTGAACACTCTGACCATCTGTACTAGGTATGATGAGCTCCTGATCAAGCAGACCTTCTAAGCCTTGCTCCAGGATAAGAGTTCCCTTTACATGTACTTAGAGGTACAACCCTCTCATAGCTCGTATGGCAGTAGCTCTTCCAGTTCCGGGTCCAGCTAGAATCCATAAAGCATTTTGCTGTCATCCATCCTGCGGAAAGTGACTGACACCTTACGGTGTCGTACCCCTAGAATGCAATGTTTGGCGACACTTGCACAGTTGCCTTTAAGAAAGAGTACTGAACCGATTGGTAGAGGAATCTCCACAGAACCTTTGAAATCACCAGGGCCGACGACATCGATTTCTTTCCCAAATAAAATATTGCTCTTTCTCATAAATGAGACCGTGCAAAAGGCCCTCACAAAATCATGATGATCAATGTGTGGAGGAATGCAATCACCCTCTTCATAGATATTGATAATACAACTATTAGGAATATAGGTAGCAGGTAGAATATTCTATTTGACCATTCTTTTGATCATCCACTTTATCAATGGCGGTAGAAGATCTACTTGATCGTGTCTGAGGATCCCAGGAAGATTCCTCTGTCTGTCATTTGTGAAGTTGTAACAACAGCCGCTCTGGATGGTGATTCTTCCTTTTTCCTCTCATCCATTTATTTGGCTCAGGATATGTTCTTTCCATGAGAAGGCCTACTCGAGCTCTATCTCTTAAATCAAAGATACAGTCCAGAATTCTTCTTTCATCACTTCTGGAGAAAACCTTGGTATACAGCTCCAGGCCTTGCAGTATATTGATGAACTTTCCCTGGACTTCTTCATAAAACTCGAATTCTTTTTATTTACTTTACTTATCTTTTACTACTCTATCATACCAAAGGTTGGCATCTCTCGCGAGCGTTCCTTCCTTCGAGCATTGGAAGGAACCCAAACTGGCGCTGGTTGATCTGGAACATGAGACTCGACCTCTAGCGGGATGTACGACCCTGGGCTCCATGATACATATTGATCTGTCCCCAATGGGACGTATGGCTCATCCATCATAAAATCTGAAATTTGAGACCCATTGGTGCTTGAAGCATACTCTTCCAATGTACTAAAATGCTGTAAATATAGAACATTGCAAACTGAGCATTATACGAATGCACCCATGGCTGATGTCCCGGCCGGTATTTCAGCATTGCACTTTTGGCAACCCTTGCATAAGTAATCTGAAACTGAAAGTGTATCTGACCCTGTCACAAACCCTGGTTCTTCATCCGTGGTGGGTAGGCTAGCATAAGTTTCTTTCAGGTATGGATCATAAATGTGTCCCTCAGGAATAGGGGTGAGCAAGTTGTTCGTCTCTCTTTGATGTCTGCGTTCTTGTCGTGAAAAACCTCTCTGCTTCTTGCGGCTGGTGTTCCTGTGTTGCGTTCTGCTAAGTGAAGTACTTGGCAGTTGTTTGTTATTGGTGGCTACTAGGCCCCTGACTGGTGTAGCTACCATGGAGGGTAGACGGCTGGGCCCTTCCATCGGATCTTGATATGTTATCACGTTCTTGCCTTTGTGCGATACATTATCTTTAGCGGTCATTCTCAGTAGTGAAGACAATCCTTGTTTCTCTTTGCAGCTGACTACGTCCATGAGAGGACCTTCGTAGTCCATGTCAACCTGGTTAAAATCAACGTTGAAGTCTATGGTACCGCCCTGCGGCGTCATTTCCTCATTTAGTGTGAGGCTCCAGCCATCCTGAAAAGCAAAGATCAGCCTCTGTCTCGACCTTTTTCTGCAGACGACAGGAAAAACGTCAGTGAGCCAAAACTTATCATGAACAAGAATAAAACAAAGTATTTATTGAAGTAAATTTTAGTTTATTTAGGTGAAATAAAGTGTTTATTTTATGTATGGGTTTTGTTTAATTTAGTGGAACATTATACTCAAAAGTGGAAAGAAGAAAATTTGAAGTTTAAAATTTCTTTCTTAAAATTTTTATTATATTGAGGTTAATTACAAAATTTGGACCCGGTCATAGACATTTGGCCACATAGATAATCCTAAAACAATCAAAGTTTTCAAAGTTTCAAAGCAATCGGAGGCAAGCGACGTCAGGTTGTGTACTAAGTTTTCAGATATCATCCGTTTATTGGTAACATGGGTCTTTCGCCCTATAAGTCCACTAACTGGTAGACTCCTACTGTATAGACCTTTTCAATGACAAATGGTCCCTCCCAACTTGGCTCAAATTTTCCACCTATTTTACGCAATAAGCCTTTTGAGCATAAGTACGAGGTCACCAACTTTGAATGTCCTTGGGCGAACCAATTTGTCATGGGATTGTACCATCTTTGCCTGGTAAAGCTCCAAATATTGTTGTGCTTCTAGTCATTTTTGCTCGAAACTCTCCAGTTCTTCAAGTCTGAGTTTTGCGCTTTATTCCATTGTGAGTTGGTCGGCAACGGTGACTCTGAGAGATGGTGTCTGGATTTCTAGCGGTAGCACGGCCTCGGACCCATACACTGGCATATAAGGTATACACTGAGTGGGAGTCCTAAATGTCATCTGGTAGGCTCACAAGACTTCTAATAGTTTGCTGTGCCAATCCCTTTTGTTTTCATCCAGTGTTTTCTTCAAAATATGTACCAGTGTTTTATTGAAAGCCTCAACCAGACCAATTGCTCTGGGATAGTAAATTGTAGAGTATCTCCAATCTATCCTATGTCTTTTGACAAAATTGTTGATCTTTATACTTCTGAAAGCTGTCCCATTGTCGAAAATTATTCTTTGTGGTACTCTGAAACGGTAAACTATTTGGGTTTTGAAAAATTGAAGGACGTGTTGTGTCATAACCTCACGTGACGGTACTGCCTCTGCCCATTTGGAGAAGTAATCTATAGCGGAAAGTATAAACCTGTGTCCTTTAGAAGATGGAGGATCTATCAGACCTATTATGTCTGTGCCCCAACACTCGAATGGCCATGAGGCAACAGTTGGGTGTAGTACATTCAGAGGCTGGTGTAATACCACCCCATGCACTTGGCATTGGTGACATCTTTTGGCTGTATCCATGCAATCAGACATCATTGCTGGCCAATAATACCCAATTCTTTTGATCTTTATTTTCATTTACGGCCTTGACTGGTGCGCCACACAATCCGGCATGTACCTCTTTGACAATATTTTGTGCTTCGGTTCTGCTCAAACACCGTAGCCACATCTTGTCAAATGATCTTCTGTAGTGAGCATTTCCTATCAGGGCGTAAGACCTAGCCCTTCTTGTGATGTGGTGCGCCTCAGACTTGTCTTCTGGTAGCTTTCCAGTATACAAATATTCTATTAATGGCTTGCGTCAATCTTTGTTGATGTCTGCAAAAATATTTATTATTTCTTCTTTTTCAAGCTTGTGCAGAGTCTTGAAGTCGATCGGAGACAAGACTCGTCTTCCTTGCACTGTGACTTCAATGGAATCCTCCAGGGGACATGCCATTTCCTTAGCGAGTTTTGCTAAAGCGTCGGCATGGGCATTATCTCTCCTAGGAATCCGGTAGAAAATTACATCAGGAATCTTCTCTAGAAGCTTCATCGTGTACTGATGGTATTCTGCTAATCTTGGTTTCAAAATTCTGTGTTGTCCGACGACTTGCTGGATGACGAGTGGGAGTCGTCATAAATGGCATTGTTTGTTATATCCATTGAGATTGTCATTTCTAACATGGTGATTAAAGCTTCATATTCTGCTTCATTGTTGGTGCACAGCTATGTCAAGTGATATGAGAACCTCATCATACCCTTATCTGGTGTGATAAAGATCAAACCAATTCCTACTTTGCCTGGTATAACTGTGCCGATCCTTTGTATTTTTTGGCTGACGAAGCGCCATCAAAGTACACCTCCCAGCGTTGCACACTGGAAAATTCCATTTATAATATTTGCTCGTCTGGTAACTCGTCATTGAGAGAGGACCCAGCTGGCAGTGGGTGTGCAGTGAGAAAGTCTGCTATTATCTGTCCCTTGATAGAACAGAGGGGAACAAAAGTTATATCAAATTGCAATAAGATCATTGATCATCTTGCTAGACGTCCAGAGAGTGTAGGTCGGGTCATCAAATATTGCAATGGACTAACTTTCGAGATCAGGGTAATCTTGTGAGAAAGCATGTAATGTCTATGCTTTTGGACGACAAAAATTAACGTCAGACAATGCTTCTCAATAGGTGGATACATTATATCCTTCGGTATTAGGCGACGACTCAAGTAGTAGAGTGCATTTTCTTTACCCTCATCATTGACTTAGGCTAAGAGGGCTCCGAGAGAGTCATCTAAAGCCGCGATATAAAGTATCAACAGTTTCCCTGGGATAGGGCTGCCAAAATAGGAGGTGTCATTAAATATTGCTTAACGTCCTCAAAAGCCAGCTGGCATTTCTATTCCCAAACAAATTTGGAGTCCTTTTAATTAATGTCGAGAAAGGCTACCTACCTGAGAGATTAGAAATAAAGCATCTCAGATATGCCAACTTCCCTTGGAAGGAACGTAGTTGTTTCAAGGTTTTATGGGGAGGCATTTCCAAGATAACTTTAATCTTATCCGGGTCAATCTCGATTCCCCGATGACGGACAACGAATCCTATAAATTTCTCGGAGGTAACGCCAAATGCGCACTTTAAGGGATTCATTTTAAGGTTGTATCGTCGTAACCGTTCAAACACGATCCCCAAATCATACAAATGGTCTATTTTCTGTTTACTTTTGATGATCAAATCATCCATGTAGCATTCTACAGGTCGACGGATATAATGTATCCAACTATTTTCTGATTGCACACTGTGTAGCAGAAAATTCCAATCGGTATTCTGAAGGCTGTAAGTGTTGCATCCTTNGCTCGCTGGCATTTCTCTTCCCAAATAAATTTGGCGTCCTTTTTAATTAATACCGAGAAAGGCTGACACCTATTAGAAATAAAGCGCCTCAGAGATGTCAACTTCCCGAGGAAGGAACTTAGTTGTTTCAAGGTTTTAGGAGGAGGCATTTCCAAGATAGCTTTAATCTTATCCGGGTCAGTCTCGATTCCCCGATGACGGATAACGAATCCTAGAAATTTCTCAGAGGTAACGCCAAAGGTGCACTTTAAGTGATTCATTTTAAGGTCATATTGTCATAATCGTTTAAACACGATCCTCAAATCATACAAATGGTTTGTTCTTTAGTTTACTTTTGATGACCAAATCATCCACATAACATTCTACTTGATTGTGAATGAGGTCATCAAAAATTTTGATGACCAAATCATCCACGTAGCATTCTACTTGGTTGTGAATGAGGTCGTAAAAAATCTTTGTCATTGCACACCANGAAGCGATATCCACCATCATCTCTGGTATAGGTAGTGGAAACTAGTCTTTTGGACATGCCTTGTTCAAATCTTTGAAGTCAACAAAAACACAGATCTGTTCATTTTTCTTCTTAACAGGTACAATATTAGCCAGCCATTCTCCTAGGAGCGATGACTTGTTGTTCTATTTCGAGGCACATTCTCCTANTTCATGTGTTGAAGCGATATCCACCATCATCTCTGGAATAGGTAGTGGAAACTCGTCTTTTGGGCATGCCTTGTTCAAATCTCTGAAGTCGACACAAACGCAGATCTGTCCATCTTTCTTCTTAACAGGTACGATGTTGGCTAACCACGTGGGGTATTTCTCCTCTTTAACAAAGCTGGAATCTATCAACTTCTTCACTTTGGCGATGACTTGTTGTTCTATTTCAAGGCGCATTCTCCTTGGAGTTTGTTTTACTGGGGTTATATTCTTGTCCACCAAGTTTATGGACTGCAACCTCTGCTGACAGTCCTGGCATTTCATCGTAGCTCCATGCAAAGCAATCTTTGAATTTTGTTAATAATTTGACCAATTCTGCAGATTCTTCGTCATCAAGTAGATAACTTATAAATCTAGGCCGGATTCATCGATAGTAGATTTAATTTCCTCCTCAAATTTTGGTGGAGCAACTTCTATTGGTTGATCAATAGAGTCCTCCTCTACATCAAGGCAATCCTTTTCTGACTCACTAGTAACAGTCATGCAAAATTTAGAATCATCGACAGGTCCAACTGTACAAAATCTAAGACCTTCTTTTGAATTGGGAGTTCAACCNTTTTTTCAAAATCACAAAATCATCACCTTTTCAAACTACGAAAGTCAAGTTGAACATAAAAACGGCCGACACTACCATGGCGTAAGAAATAGCCTCCTTGTGATGTGGTGTGCCTCAAACTTATCTTCTAGCAGCTTTACAGCATGCAAATATTCTATTAATGGCTTGCACCAATCTTCGTTGGTGTCAGTAACTGTATTTATTATTTCTTCCTTTTCAAGCTTATGTAGAGTTTCGAAGTCGATCCAAGACAAGACTCGTCTTCCTTGCACTGTGACTTCAATGGAATCCTTCGGGGGACACGTCATTTCTTTAGCAAGTTTTGCTAGAGCGTCAGCATGGGCATTATCCACCCTAGGAATTTGGTAGAAAATCACATCAGGGATCTACTCCACGAGCTTCATTGTGTACCGATGGTACTATGCTAATCTTGGTTTCAAAATTATGTATTGTCCTGCAACTTGCTGGATGACAAGTTGAGAGTTGTTGTAGATGGCAAAATTTGTTATATCCATTGGGATTTCTAATTCCAATCTGGTGATTAAACCTTCATATTCTGCTTCGTTGTTGGTGCACGACTCTGTTAGGTGGTATGAGTACCTCAACATACCCTTATCTGGTATTATAAAAATAAAAATGATCCCTGCTTTGCCTGGTATAACTGTGCCTGCTCCTTTGTCTTTCTTGGCTGACCAAGCACCTTTGAAATATATTTCCGAATGTTGCGCACTAGAGAATTTCATTTGTAGTATTTGCTCATCTGGTAACTTGTCATTGAGAGAGGACCCAGCTGGCAGTGGGTGTGCAGCGAAGAAATCTGCTAGTATCTGTCCCTTGATAGCACGAAGGGGAATAAAAGTTATATCAAATTGCAATAAGATCATTGACCATCTTGCCAAACGTCCGGAGAGTGTTGGTCGAGTTGTCAGATATTGCAATGGATTAACTTTCGAGATTAGGGTAATCTTATGAGAAAGCATGTAATGTCTAAGCTTTTGAGCGGCGAGATTAGGGTAATCTTATGAGAAAGCATGTAATGTCTAAGCTTTTGGGCGGTGAAAATTAACTCCAGACAGTGCTTCTCAATAGGAGGATACTTTACTTCCGTCGGTATTAGACGACGACTCAAGTAGTAGAGTGCATTTCCTTTACCCTCATCATT
>JXCR01144765.1:11771-49948 GCA_002079205.1 Phalaenopsis hybrid cultivar | reverse complement strand
GTGTAGGGATGATGGAACCATATTGTGCTCATGAATCCATGGTCAACCCAGTAGAGCGTTAAAAGAGGTCTCGGCGTCGTTGATATGAAATTTAGCTGTTGTCACAAGATCTTCAACCTTCATAAGTAATGTAATTGATCCGATGGCTCTTTCTCCCTTTTGATTAAATCCTCTTAACATCATTTTATCGGTCGTAAGCTCTTGAACTTCAATATCCAAATAGGCCAATGTTCGTAGGCTCATCAAGTTAAGAGATTCTCTAGGATCCACTAAAATTATGGATAACACAAATCTGCCAATGTTGACAAAGATGTAGAGCAAACGGTTGTGGTCGCCTGTACCGAGCAACAAGTCTTCATCTGTGAGGTTACCCTTAATTGTTCTCTCAACGAGCAAACTTCATCTGAGGATGTGCTAGCCAACTGAGCTAAGCAAATTTTCGGATCAAGCAAAACTGTAAGTCTTTGACAGGATCAGAGCGTCGTAGATGCTTAGTCGAGCAGGCAACTTCCTAAGATGAGCTATCTTGACAGGATCAGAGCGTCGTAGATGCTTAGTCGGGCAGGAAACTTCCTAAGATGAGCTAGCATATTGTAGTCTACTTTGTAGGATCCTCCAATTTTATCTTGATCATGTGGTTCTTCCACTGGCAGAGGTGGGGGTATCTCTTCTCGAGTCATTATCTATTTTTCTTTATCTGTTGGAACTGTTCTTGGTGGTAACACTTTTCTGCTCCTTAAGTTAACTACTATGATTTCTTCTCCTCGAGATATCATTATTGAATCTTCTGGTGTCTTTTCCTCTTCTTCGGAAAGATCTAAGTTGATGGCAAGTGGTGTACCATGACGCTCGAGAGTTGGCTCCTCGTCATCGGTGCCATCGTAAGCAGCATTATTGATGTTTTCTTTGGGCTTGACAGCGAGTTCATCAGACTCGAGTACAATTTGATGATCATTTTGGGAATCAAGATCGTAGCTAGATTGGTCATAATCAGTTACGTTATCACCAAAATTAGTCAAAATGTAGCTGAAATCACAATCATTATATTCGTAAGACCCCGGAGGGATAAAAAAATAATCATACAAAGTCAAGGGTTCGAGGATTTTCTTCCCCAAATCCGAGACAACAAAACTAGTAGAGGCAGCCCCTATCTTATCCCACGTGCTATCAATCTAGGCAGTGATGCTTTTCTTCTTCTTATTCTTGGTCCTTAACGATGACTGATCTCCTGATGAAACCTTCATCTCGGGCTCGGTATGTTGCAGACTCTGAATAAAGGCTTGTCTTGATGCAGACTATATCTTTTTCAGTATTTTCTTGGACGATCTGCTCCAGACCTCATTCCATTCTTCTTTGGTATTTGTAGAAGCTTGTTTTAATGAATCATGTATATTATTAAGGATCCTCTTGAGTTCATCCCAAGTTGTACTCCATCCGTCTATTCCGACATACGAATCAATTGGGGAGATTGGCTCAGCCGAAATCATGTTTATGGAACCTTGTTCAGGTTCTTTTAAAAATTCTTTCAGTATTTTAATGTTCTCCTCCTTGAGGTTCTTATCGAGCCATTTCTTAAATACAGAGCACTTGTTCTCTTCCTTGAGGTTCTTCTCGAGCCAGTCTTTAAAGACGAAACACTTATCTATAGTGTGCCCTGAGGTTCTTCTCAAGCTAGTCCTTAAAGACAAAACACTTGTCTATAGTGTGCCAAAGCAACCGGTGTATGGGCAATTAATTTGGTTCATTCTTCTTATCCACCTCTTCAGGTTTCTTTGGATCAGGCAGTTTGAATTTATTTGGTTCATTCTTCTTATCCACCTCTTCGGGTTTCTTTGGATCAGGTAGTCTGAATTCTGATTTCTTCATTAGGATTTTGAATATTTTAGGTATGGCTTCATCCTTGAAAGAATACACAATTTTCTGTCGCTCTAAAAGGGATATTATTTTACCCATCGTTCGAGGTGATCCCTCCTGAGGCGGCCGTTGGTTGGATTGACTGCTTTGTTTCTGAGAGTACTGTGACGAAGACTGGCGATGTTCTTCTGCATATATCTTTATCGACTGCTTTCCTTTGTCGATAGTTGCGACTACTTCTGATTTCTTTTTNAACAAGTTAGGAGGAGGAAGCAGGTCCATGTCTCCCTCTCACCAATTGGTGAAAAGCCTCGAGTCCATTAGAACTTATTATGTTGCTTAATGGTTCATCCTGTGAATTCTTCTAATGCTCGGTGAACATTGATCTCTTAATTATCCTTAAGAAATGGGTAATTATCATTTATTATTTAATTTGATTATGTGAGTGAATTTCCTTAAAGGGCAAGTTGGTGTAACCTGAACACTTAGCCAATTTCTTAATTAGTCTTACTGGTGTTTCGAGTGAATTTCCTTAAAGGGCAAGTTGGTGTAACCTGAACACTTAGCCAATTTTTTAATTAGGCTTAGTGGTCTTAGCCAATTTTTTTAATTAGGCTTAGTGGTGTTTCAAGGATGTTTGATTATGTTATGTTTATTTTTCTAATCCTCATTTAGTCAATTTTGATTTGGCCTAAGCCACCACTAAGCCTATAAGACCTAGGTGAGTGTCTTAATTAGTTTTGAAAAGGTTAAGCTATAACTGGTCATGATTCGTAATTTGAATTTTTATTTGAAAATCAAAATAGGGTCATTAAATTGATTAATTATTGACTTCAAAAGTCATACTCCTAAGTCCAGGATCATTTAATTTTAATAAACTTCCAAATTTTAATAATTTAAAAATTTATTAACTTAATTAAGAAGGTGACATTGGTTTCTACAAATTAACCCCTTGGTTCCAAACATCAAATAAATTGATTAAGATCAGAGGTTTCCTCATGAGGAAAATGAAATTGGTTTCTACCAATTAACCCCTTGTGTTTCAAACATCAAAAAAATTTATTAAGATCAGAGGTTACCCATTCCCCTCCTTATGAATTAAGCCTAAATGTTAATTAAGGCTAAATTTCCAAAATTACACATTTGCCCCTAAGGCTCTACACTTCATAATTTGTCAAATTCAATTCAAATGACTTTGAAATTTTTATCCTACCTCATTCATGCGTTTCATAATTTATCAAATTCAATTCAAATGACTTTGAAATTTTTATCCTACCTCATTCATGGGACAATTTGTCAAATTCAATTCAAATGACTTTGAAATTTTTATCCTACCTCATTCATGGGTCAATGAAGACATTAGAGGAGAAAATGTGATTTCTAATAATTTAATTTATTTTATATAATTATTTTCTTGCAAAAATAGGATTTTTAAAAGAAAATTCCTATCTTAACCAAGGTAAATTCTAATCCTTTGAAATTTTTACTGGAGGTAGACCTATACCAGAGAAGCCTTTGGACCAATTTTTATGATTCTTTGAATTATTTGTGATTTATAAGATTTATTTTAAATTCTGAGATATTTAATCAAAATAAAATATTTTAAATGATGAAAATTAAGTTTTGTGTCTTTAAAAAATCTCTCTAGGGTTAAAGAACCCAGATGACNAAGACTTCATAATTTGTCAAATTCAATTCAAATGACTTTGAAATTTTTATCCTACCTCATTCTTGGGTCAATGAATACATTAGAGGAGAAAATGTGATTTCTCATAATTTAATTTATTTTATATAATTATTTTCTTGCAAAAATAGGATTTTTAAAAGAAAATTCCTATCTTGACCAAGGTAAATTCTAATCCTTTGAAATTTTTTCTGGAGGTAGACCTAGACTAGAGAAGCCTTTGGACCAAATTTTATGATTCTTTGAATTCTTTGTGATTTATAAGAATTATTTTAAATTTTGAGATATTTAATAAAAATAAAATATTTTAAATGATGAAAATTAAGTTTTGTGTCTTTAAAAAATCTCTCTAGGGTTAAAGAACCCAGATGACCAAATTTCATATTTTTTTTTATTTTTCTTTGATTTATTGGAATTATTTTAGTGAAAACTCGTTTTTAGCCTTTAAAAAATTATTTTAAGCTTGAAAATACCATATCTTTATTTAANTTATTTTAGTGAAAACTCATTTTTAGCCTTTAAAAAATTATTTTAAGCTTCAAAATACCATATCTTTATTTAAAAAATCAGGAAAAATATTCTAATTGTTCTTAAGTGATTAGGAAGCAATTTATAACATTTCCATGAATTTTATTATTTTTGTGATTTTTATGAATTTTTAAATATTTAAAATAGGCTAAAAATTAAGTTTTTATTCAAAATATTATTTTATTTTTAGAAAATATACCTGATCACAAAGAACTCAAAAAACTAAGTTTCATAATTTTTTGAGTTATATTTTGATTTTTAAAAATCATTTAAGTGTCAAAAGTGGTATTTATCTTTAAAAATCAATTTAAGTTATCAAATGAACTCAAAATATTTTGAAATTTTTATAGTGAGTTTAGTGGATCATAAATCATAGTGGAGATGAAAAATTAAGTCAATTAAATATTTATATTTTTCAAAATTAATTATTTTTTGTTATTTAGTGTTTGTAAAAATTTAAGTGCATTTTAAATGACTTGACCCTTAGAATTATTTTCAAAAGCTTCTCTGGTCATGGTGGATCTTCCAAAATTTTCTTAAAATTTTCTAATCAATATGCTAATTTTCATGATTATTTTAAGGAAATAAAGTGCAAGAACTTGAAAAATATGGATCTCTGTATAGGAACCTCCTCTGACTTTAGAAAAAATCAAAGGATGTTCCCCTTGACAGAGGCTACAACATGCCCAAATTTCAAGCCAAGGTGATTTATCAATATGCATGGAGAATCAAATGATACCAAATAGGGTTTAATTGATTAAAAATAATTTATGCATCAAATGGACTTGAAGTTTATTCCACGTTATTCTACTCTATTCACTGAGCAAGAGAATATTTTTATTTTATTTTTGTGATTTTTCTACACAAAGTTATGAATTTTTGAAGTTTAGGGAGTTTAAATAAATAGAAAAAAACCCTGTTTTTCTATTTAAACCACACGTGCTGACTAGATCTTAGGCAGCTCTGAAGGCATGAGTGGTGCACTCTTGTTGGACGCCGCCATCCACATAGCTACTGACTCAGCCCACGGTTTATGTTCCGAAGCGCTGTCCGGCTCGATCTCCTCTGTCCATTTAATACGCACTCGATCAAACAGCTTTCTGTCATCGTCCCTAGTAGATTGATCATGTTATCGTCCACACTAAAACCCTTAGATCTCAGCCTAGACTCAACCAAATCCCCTCGGGTTTGGTTATATAGACTCGTGTAAGTGAGACGAACACATACATACAGTAATCATGAAATTAAATTAAGCCTAATTAAATGGAGAATCAAAATAGGCTCAAGATGAGGTGAGGTTTTATCCAAGGAGGCTAGGGATTGAGTCCCTGGTCTTGGTGTAAGGCTTAGGTATGAATTTGATCATAGTTGGATTTGGGTGTTGGTCTAGAGCTATGGTAAAGGCTCTGTGGAAGGGGGAATTTATGGGCCTTTGGTTTCTTTCTTGGTATGAAGGTGTGGGTAGAGTTAATTTGAGTTTGGGTGGACTGTGGAGGTGTATTGGGTTCTGTCCTGGTTTCCGACAAGGTTCCAATCTCAAAACTGAGCTTCGGTAATGGGAATTGCTGGGGGAATTGGTGGAATGCACTGAGGGGATCTTAGGGAAGCTCTGTGTGAAGTTTGGAGAGGCCTCACTAAGGAGATTTTAGCACACCTCCCATGGCCGTGGAGGTGAGTCTTTATAAAAATGACCATGGGAGTGGCTCTCAATGCATAAGCTTGGGCGCATTGTGGTGCTTAGGTGGAGGGCAGAGGAGCTCCATCAATTAGTTTTATTGAGCTGGCCTCTAGGTTAGATTTGGGAGAGGCCACTAGGTTGGCCAGCCAGCCAGGGGGAGGTGGTTAGGAGCTCAGGGAAGGGGATGTCACAGCAACTTAGTGCAATAATACCTAATTTTGGTAAGGATATCTTAAGCACATGCATTTTTGGAAATAATATCCCTTAATTTGGGGGACTTTTGGTCCATGGCTTGATTTAGGTGGTTTCATGATGTTTGAACTGGTCACTAAGTCCAATTATTGGCAGTGATGGAGTTAATTTGGTGAATTTAGGGTGGTTAGGTCAGATTTAGTGCATGGGTTCAAGTGGGGGCAAATGACCAAAACTTGGGTTTGGGCTAGATTAGCCATGTCAATTGGTCTAAATAAATGTTGCATTTAGTATATATGATCATAAGGAACAACTTTGGTCAAGGATGGAAGTGGTTTTGAGCTCAATTGAAGGACCAATTTGAGGGAATTTTGAACTTTAATCAATTTGGTCATGTTGGGCTAGGCTTGGGTCTAGCTTGGGTTAGCCTTGGGCAAATTCCAAATTGATTATTGTAAATGGTCAATAGTGACCTCATGAAGAGTTTTCAACATGATTTGGATGCCAATTTGGAGGTTAAAGATATCAATTGGGTGAAATTTGGGGACTAAGCCAATTTGGGGCTAAATTTGAGAAGTTTGGATTTAGGCCAAAATCAAATGGATTTGAGGCTTCACCAAGGACAATTGATGGTTGAATTTGATGTGAAGGAATGTTATTAAGATTTTACAACATTAATTTAGGCCCNGACTAAGCCAATTTGGGGCTAAATTTGAGAAGTTTGGATTTAGGCCAAAATCAAATGGATTTGAGGCTTCACGAAGGCCAATTGATGGTTGAATTTGATGTGTAGGAATGTTATTAAGATTTTACAGCATTAATTTAGCCCAATTGACTAGGCTATGGATTAAATTTGGTGAGATTAGGTCATATGGTCAAAATTGGGGTTTTGACCTAAATCAAAATTAGGCTCAAATAATGGGCCAATTAAGCTTGAAATTGGTCTAGATTGGTCATATCAAAAGTGAATTGGAGTTTAGTATAGAAATTGGGGTCAATTGAGGTTAAATTGATGGACATTAGGGTTGAATTTGGGAAAATTTGGGCCCTTAAAGGCAAATTTGGGGATTTTTGTTAAAGATGGTTGAATTGCCCAAATTGGATAGTGTGTTAGTTGAGGAAAATTAAATTGGAAATATTTGGGATTTATTGATATTTTATAGGAACTTTTTGGAATTTTTGGGATTTTGGGCTATGGAGGGGTATTTTGGTAATTTGGGGGTGTTTAGGGGCAAAAGGCCAAGGTGGGTATTTTGGTATAGTTGAGGTACCAACCATCAACAATAAGCTATGGACAGAAACCCCATTTTGGGTCCTCTACATAGTGGTCTTAGCCAAACCATAACCTTATGGCTTGTAGGTTTAGGGGATCATATACATGAGTATCCCAAAAAGATCAAGTTACCTAGGCTAGAAATTTGAGTTTAGGGTTGTGAGTGATTGTGAGTATATATGAGTTTAGTGAGTGCCTTAATTCCAGACCAACACCCAGGGTCAACCCTAAGGTCCAGCAGTCCTAAGGGTGGCTCATCTTGAGTTTCCCCCATAGTGACCCCACCTATTAAGTATTTAGAGGTTGAGACCAACATGCAGAACTTCAAGTGGAGTAGAGAAGAGTGTAAAATTTCTAATGGTGAGGGTTCCATGTCTAATTTTCTAAGAATAGTCAATAAGAAAGTCCTATGGCTAGACCTTAGGCTACTAAAGAGGAAAAAACTAAACCTCAACCAAAAGTGAGGTCAACAACCATGAAAATGTTAAAGAAGTTGTGATGATCTTTTCACTTTGATCTTAATTTACTTTCAATCTAGCTAAAATGTTTAAGAAATTGTGATGATCTTTTCACTTTGATCTTAATTTATTTTCAATCTGGTCATAAATGTTAAAGAAGTTGTGATGATCTTTTCACTTTGATCTTAATTTACCTTCAATCTGGCCAATAATGTTTAAGAAATTGTGATGATCTTTTCACTTTGATCTTAATTTGCTTTCAATTTGACCAATTATTTGTTAAAATATGTTGAGTTTTACAACTAAAGTGAAGATTACATCCAAGATTGAGGGAGGTTTTAAAATATGTTGAGTTTTACAACTAAAGTGAAGATTACATCCAAGATTTATGGAGGTCAAAATAAAATATGTTGAGTTTTACAACTAAAGTGAAGATTACATCCAAGATTTAGGGAGGTCAAAGCCATTGGAAGTATGTTGAGTTTTACAACTAAAGTGAAGATTACATCCAAGATTCAGGGAGATCAAAGCCCTTAGAAATTGGGTGCAAATAAATAGGGAAATGTTGAGTTTTACAACTAAAGTGAAGATTACATTCAAGATTCAGGGAGGTCAAAGCCCTTGGAATTTTGGTGAAAATAAATAAGGAAATAAAATTATCGAGCGTAGAATTGGAGATTTTAGAGTGACTGACTAAAATCCCCAATTTTGTCCTATCATTTGGGTGCTGAAGTGTAGATGTTAGCCTTCAGGTGAGGGGAACGTGGGAGCTCTGAAGTGAGAGCCAGTATCCTCCCAGCCTAGCCGTAGATTCAGAAACCAAGCATAGGATTAGTCAGTTTTCTTTATTCATAGACCAAAGGGTAAGGAATAGGTATGCTCCTACTTGGCTCAATACAATTTGAACTGATTCACTTTATCCGTTCACTATAATTTCTTGACAAGGAGAATGATGCTTTCTTATGTATTGAATTTTACATTAGAAACTTTATTAGTATAATTAGTTTTTTAAGAGTAATTAAAATTACATATTTAATTCAATTGCCTATTAGTGACAGATAAGCAAATTGGATTATATTGTTGTGATTAAGTATTGATTTTCTAAAATCTTAGTTCGTAGCTTCTAATATTACTACCGGTGGGATCGATATCTAGGACTCCATTAGAGCCTCATATTACTTGAGCGATACGTATACTTGCGTTAATAAGTATTCTAATCTACTCCCTGTGGGATAGATATCTAAGACTCCATTAGAGCCCTATATTACTTGAGTGATACGTATACTTGCGTTGATAAGTGTGAAATGGGATCAATATCTATGACTCCATTAGAGCCCATTATTACTTGAGCGATACGTATACTTGCGTTGATAAGTGTGACTTCCATTATTGAATATTTTATATATACATCTTTATCGAATCTATAACCGTTGTCAAGTTTTTGGTGCCATTGTCGAAGAATTAAATCTTCTAGCAGCAGTATTAAATACTTGTATTTTTAAGCATATATAAAGTCATTGTCAGATTATGAAGAAATTAAAATCGTTTGAAAACATATAAAGTTGTTTTGTGCTNTAATGAAAATAATTTGCTCAATGAATTTAATCAAATGTTATGGTTAGCCGAAGCTAAACCCAACTTCAAGCCGATTTGACCCAAATTGAAACCATGCACTAAAATTGAACAAGCCATGCAAAATTGATTGAACTAAAGCCTCTACAACCACCTTATGGACCCTAGTGACCATGCTAGACCCATCTAGCCCACTCTATTTGAGATATGGACCAATGGTCCCTTAAGTTAATAAATTTCACACCATTTTGGGCCTAAACGAAAATATCATTGCCATCATCACTAACCCTTAATGGTTAACCATAATAACCCTCTTCTGGCTCCCCTGATTTCTTTTGTCACCACACCTAGCCCTGTCAGCTGACCTACTAGCTGGAAAACACCAAAACTGAGAGTCACCACCAAGCTTAAAGTCCAAATTGTAACTCTCTGACTTGGCTCACTATGATTGGATACTTGTGCCACTCAGCCCTCTGCATAAGCAACTTTTTGCACCCAATGGCTAACCATGGTGGCCTCTCTTTCCCCTCTGTTTAACCTTTATTCCATGGTCAAGAAAGGAGGAGAACCATATTTCTTGGGGAAACTCTGTCAAATTGCTTCCAAAGCTTCTCCATGACTCCCTAAGCTCATTGGAAACATCTCCTTGTCGTTTCCCCCATCACCTGGGTCTATATTTTTAGCACAAAATCTGGAAAAAAATTGGCCATCCTCAAAACTCCCCTAAACTCCAAATTGAACTTCTCTTGAGGTACTCAAGAAGAAGAGAGGAAGATTCTCACTGAAATCTTTCTCTGTCAAGTTCTCCATACCACTCTTAGACTAAGGCCACACCCCATTTCATTGAACTTGTACTTTGAGCTTATATCAGAGGAAATTGATACATCCAAATATTTTGTTGGAATCCATTGAAGCTTCCATAGGCATCAAATTGAGGCCTCCCCTCTCAGACTATGATATAGGACAATAACACTAATCTTGAGCTGGGTCTTCACCAAATGTGAAGAGAAGTTTAATTTCATAGCATTTTAATCATATGGATGTGTTTGTCTTAAGTAGATAAAGGTGTATAAATAAACCCCATGTGATTTGGTTGAGTATCAAGCGACATCTTATATCTAGAAGTTTAACCAACCACGGGTTTCGTTCATCGGGGATGAAGACAAAGGACCGTCCGATCGCGTGTGTATCGGACGGACGGACGAGATCAAGCCAAATGAGGGAGTACGATATGAATAGAGAGATGTGTGGCTGCCAAATTTGATGGTGGTGCCAAACCAGAGTGCAAAGCGTGGCACTTCGGAGAGGACAAAAATGATGCAGCGTGTGACTGGGATAAATAGAAATTTAGCCTTTTATGATCTAAATAATTCTCAAATCTTAAAAAAAAACATAACTTTACATAGAAAAATCATAAAAATAATTTAAAAATACTCTCTTTCTCAGTGAACGGAGGAGGAGAATTTGGACTAAGATTAAAAATTATTTACTAACTTTTTAATTTTTAATTAAATAAATACTTTATATGGTATTTCAATTCATTATGGCTAAGCATTTCTCACCATAGCTTGAAATTTTGAAGGTTTGTTCCTCATGAAAGATGCTATGTTCTTTGATTTTTTTAAGGTCAGAGGGCATCTATGCGCTCCTAACCTTAATTTTCAAGCTAAGATGGCTTTCGAGACTATTTTGGTTATGGAGTTGCACATTGGAAGCTGGTTGATCTCCGGAATTGGAAACCCATCGCCTGCTTTGGAAAGACATTTTAATTTACATATATATAAAAAGTTTAGATAATTATGAAATCAAACTGATCTCATATCTTTCATAGTTTAATTGAAAGAGCACTACGCCTCAAGGCATGCATCTATCCAGAAAGATAAACACAAGACTTAAGAGTGAGACTTGATCAATAAACTAAGAAATATATGACATCCGTTTGGTTTGTGAGNTATAAAAAGTTTAGATAATTATGAAATCAAACTGATCTCATATCTTTCATAGTTTAATTGAAAGAGCACTACTCCTCAAGGCATGTATCTATCCAGAAAGATAAACACAAGACTTAAGAGTGAGGCTTCATCAAAAAACTAAGAAATATATGACATCCGTTTGGTTTGTGAAAACCATTTTATTTGCCGACAAGTTCTCCTATTTAATAAGAAGAATTAAATAGGCTTATATTAAGTTGGGTTTGGAAAATTTTCCTATAAGGGCAAGCCTCTATAGTTAATTACATCTTAGATAACCAAAGTCACCTAAGAAAACTCTCAATAAAAATTAAAGAATATTATCTTCAAAGAGGTCAAAAGGATTGTACTTTTTCAACGAGATCAGACAAAAAGGTGTGAAAGGGGAATGTTTAAATTTGGAACATTTACTTTATAATCCAAAGGAGGAAGAACAAGGGGATGTCTCCGATCCTGAGGAGAACATTAGTGACCTCCCAAGCTATCTTAATGTTTGACTTTGGTTTTGAGGAGAAATTATTGAAATGTTTCATCCTATCAACTTTATTTGTTTAGGGCTAACATTCATGTGAAATGATCACATAAATAGCCTGAAAGATGTGATAATTTAGGTCGTGACAAACGACAACATCAGAATCCTAAGATGAATTATGGCTTATATTGTACAACAAAGCTCAAAAAGCCTAAAGATGAGTTGATTATTTATGTTGCATAAGCAAGCAACCTCAAAATCCTATGGCTTGTTCTTTAATTCTAAGGAGTGGTTTAGCTGATGAAGACATGTTTTGCTATTGAAGATGGATGTGCTGCTCACAATGCTAGCTCTAAGCTCCTTGCCATGACGAGTTTAAGTATTCTATTGTGTCAGATTATGATATCAAATCAAATGTTTCTATGGTTATGGTTCTTTAAATATTATGAGGCATATTAAAGTTGATTAGAGTGACACTAGTTAGGATCCTACGTTCCCTCATTTTGGTACCACTATTTTCTTTCGGATTTACTTAGTCCAAATGAATTTACCAAACTCAACTTAATGAGTTCCATACTTACATTTAGACCGAGGGAAGTCTCATTAGCAACCGTAGGTTACCTCCTCTGAGAGATTCCTGATCATCCGATAGAGAAGTTTAAATTTAGTTGTAATTTTTGTTTTTTGATGTTTGTGAATGAATTTTGAGTTATCTTATTTTTTAAATGTTGTGGCGGTGAATTTTATCTTGGTTGATTTTAGTTTTGATTTTGGTTTTGTGGCTATCCTAGCAGTTTTGGTTTTCATGAAGGGTGACATCGTTGTTTAACATGCAAGGTTGAGGCAAGAAGTACAAAAAGGTAAATATAATAATCTAAAAGCATATCTGTCGATTCTTCTCGTTCCTCCACCTGAAAGGTTAATACTTGCAAGTCATGTATATAATTTTGCAGGGAATTTAAATTGTAGGAGTAGAAAGGGTTTAGCTACCAAACTCCAAGTTATGACTTTATTAAATTTCAAAAGATTCTAGTGGATAGTTTTAGAATAAAAATATGGCAAGTCCAATGTGTCCTTCAAAATGCTAAATAAATTTCAAAATGCTCGAGGCATGACCCTGAATCACTTTGAAGATCTCTTGAAATATTTTGAGTTCATTCTGAACTTATCATATTGTTCCATTAATCATCTGAGGTTGACGTGTGACTACTTCGTCGCTTAGTGAAAATTGATAATTTAATTATCCCAATGATAGGATACTCGATTAATCAATTTATGTTTCATTTAAGAGTTATGTGAGTGGGTGCCTCTAAGGCAAGTTTAGGTCATTTAAAGATTATGGTGCCCTCAATTAAAGTCAGGCTTGTAGTGTTTAAAGATGTTAATCACCAATCATATCATCTTCTAAATCCAATCAATTGAGTTTAGACATTGAGCCTAGTTCACTACTAAGCCTTTAATAATCATGATAGGTGGAATGGTGATTACCAAAATTTTGATTTAAGTAATGTGTATTCTTATTAAATGATCACATCATCCGGAACTTTGGAATTAAGAAAAATAAACTATGATCTTTCTAGATTAAGCCCATCACTTAAAAAATCATTTGATATTAATTGAAGTCAAAGTCATTCATCCCGGAACTACTTATATGCAACAGTATAACAATGTCTTTGATGATATTTTTCACTTATGTTTCTTTACTTTGCAACAAAACCAAGAACTTGATCCTGACGAAAATAAGAATTTAACTCTTTAATTTATATTTATATTAAGATACTACACAAGAATACGTATTGTAATCAAGTAATGGTTTGATTAAGACATAAATATCAAACCCAGAGAGAAATATGCAATCTGCACTAGTGAACAACAAACTTTCTATGTTAAAAAGATAATTGCTTAAACTAAAAATATTTTTGCAGTATTAAAATTCAAATTTTTTTGATATTTTTGATATTTTGATAGAACAATAATAATTTAAAAATATAACTTGAGTTTATATAAAAGAAAAGCACTAAATTTGAAAAATATCTTTCTCCTTATCATGAATCAGTAATAAGTATAGGAATTCTCTTATGGAAGTATGTGAATTGTGTTGTGTCAAATAGGAGCAATTATATTCTTTACTTTTACTAGTGTTATAAAGAATTTTGGCTAATTTAAAGTTTGATTTGTTTTAAAAACTGACTGGGTAGGGAAGATACAAACCCTCACTCTAGAGTTCCCTCGACTCCCTCCACCTAGGGGCTAACATCTCATATCAGAACCTAAAATAATAAATGGGCTTTAACCTGTCACTTTAAAGTCCTCTAACTCTACACCCTTCAATGATTATTTCTCTATCTATTTGCACTAAATCATATGAAGTACATTCTCATTCATACAATCTCATGTGATTCTTTCTAATTATTGACTAAGACAATACCAGCCCGGTTCTTACATGTTCTTCACAACAAATTTTAACATCTGGATAGGCCAAATCAAGAAGTAAATAAAATTCATGGATTTAAATCATCACAACTTCTTCTAATATTAAAGATCAATACTTTCCAGAACTTCCAAAAGTGCATAAATTTAAATCATCACAACTTCTTCTAACATTAAAGATCAATACTCTCCACAACCTCCATTGTTCATGGATTTAAATCATCAAAACTTCTTCCAACATTAAAGATCAATACTCTCCACAACTTCCATCCATATTTAAATTTTCACAACTTTTTCCAACATTAAAGATCAATACTCTCCACAACTTCCATCAAACTTAATTACTTATCATTTTAAGGAAAAAGATAAAGAAAACTACTCAGAATCCATGGAGAAAATAAAAGCACACTTTAGTTTAAAAGTAGAAATCATTGTCAAACAAACAAGTACTCTCAATTAAAACCAAATGTAGTTCAAAACAAATGATAAAAATTTATCTCAAGTCCTCCACCAAACTCTCGTAGTTCCTTTGAATCACTTCTCTTTTACAACACTCTCAAAATAAACTAAAAATAAAGAGGATAAAGTAAATTTTTGTGGTGCTTGAAAATCTCTCCAAAACTGTCTCTTCAAACTCCTTAGAACTCCTTTTCTTCTAACTTTTTTTAGAACTTGAAAGCAACCACTTCAAATGACTTAACTTCATTCTTTTATAAATCTCCAAAAGGTGCCTTGGAAACTTCAAAATGAGTCCACATTTAATGAATCCTCTAAGGATTCTTCCTTTCACAAGTTTTTAAGCCAATAAGTGTCAGAAATACCTCCTCAAAATTTGGCCAAATGAAGAAAATCGTCAAATAACTGCCTCTGGCGCTTAAGCGTGGGGCCTTTGGCGCTTAGGCGCCAAAACACTTTACCACAATTTTCAACATTTTCTTCCAAAATTGATCTTTTTGCACTTATGTAAGCATTTCCACCTTTTTACTTGTACCTGAAATAAAAACAGAAAAATACCTCCCATTAAAGCGCAATAACTTAAAATTATAAAAATGTGTCTAAAAACACTATATATTTTAGGTGTATCAAAATCTCCCAAACTTAAAACGTTACTTTNGGACTCCCTCCACCTAGGGGCTAACATCTCATATCAAAACCTAAAATAATAAACCAAGTTGGGGGCTTTAACACTTTAAAGTCCTCTAACTCTACACCCTTCAATGATTATATCTCTATCTATTTGCACTAAATCATATGAAGTACATTCTCATTCATACAATCTCATGTGATTCTTTCTAATTATTGACTAAGACAATACCAGCCCGGTTCTTACCTGTTTCTCACAACAAATTTTAACATCTGGATAGGCCAAATCAAGAAGTAAATGAAATTCATGGATTTAAATCATCACAACTTCTTCTAATATTAAAGATCAATACTTTCCACAACTTCCAAAAGTGCATAAATTTAAATCATCACAACTTCTTCTAACATTAAAGATCAATACTCTCCACAACCTCCATTGTTCATGGATTTAAATCATCAAAACTTCTTCCAACATTAAAGATCAATACTCTCCACAACTTCCATCCATATTTAAATTTTCACAACTTTTTCCAACATTAAAGATCAATACTCTCCACAACTTCCATCAAACTTAATTACTTATCATTTTAAGGAAAAAGATAAAGAAAACTACTCAGAATCCATGGAGAAAATAAAAACACACTTTAGTTTAAAAGTATAAATCATTGTCAAACAAACAAATACTCTCAATTAAAACCAAAAGTAGTTCAAAACAAATGATAAAAACTTATCTCAAATCCTCCACCAAACTCTCGTAGTTCCTTTGAATCTCTTCTCTTTTACAACACTCTCAAAATAAACTAAAAACAAAGAGGATAAAGTAAATTTTTTTGGTGCTTGAAAATCTCTCCAAAACTGTCTCTTCAAACTCCTTAGAACTCCTTTTCTTCTAACTTTTTTTAGAACTTGAAAGCAACCACTTCAAATGACTTAACTTCATTCTTTTATAAATCTCCAAAAGGTGCCTTGGAAACTCTTCAAAATGTGTCCACATTTAATGAATCCTCTAAAGGATTCTTCCTTTCACAAGTTTTTAAGCCAATATGTGTCAGAAATACCTCTTCAAAATTCGACCAAATTAAGAAAACAGTCAAATAACTGCCTCTGGCGCTTAAGCGTGGGGCCTTTGGCGCTTAGGCGCCAAAACACTTTACCACAATTTTCAACATTTTCTTCCAAAATTGGTCTTTTTGCACTTATGTAAGCATTTCCACCTTTTTACTTGTACCTGAAAGAAAAACACAAAAATACCTCCCATTAAAGCGCAATATCTTAAAATATAAAAATGTGTCTAAAAACACTATATATTTTAGGTGTATCAAAATCTCCCAAACTTAAAAAGTTACTTGCGTGAAACTTCAATCTTTAAAAACTAAATATGTATGATATGTATATGAGTTTCTTTAGGAGTTGCTAAAAATACTATATATTTTAGGTGTATCAAAATCCCCCAAACTTAAAATGTTACTTGTCCTCAAGTTGTCCAATCTTTAAAAACTAAATAAGTATGATATGTATATGAGTTTCTTTAGGAGTTACTAAAATTTTGATTTAGAAATATAGTAGTCTAATTTAGAAAAAAGAATTTAGTAAATGAGACCAACTTAAAGTTTCTAAATTTTTAATGTTAAGAAAGATGAAAATCTGAGTTCCTATCTAATTTAGAAATATTGTAGATTCCCCAAGTTTAGAATTTAGCCCTTTTATTATCTCCACTTAAAAGTTTTATTAAGAATAATATTACTTACTTTATTATATTTTTAAGCCTAAGATTTTCTCAAGTCTTATACTTTAAAATGATCGAATGTGGAACTAATTTTTGATTAGGCACTAATCCTCATGCTTCTCCTCCCTCAAATATTTTTTGTTCTTTTTTTTGTCTTTTTCATGCAAGGATTATTATATATGGATAGGCCTTTAATGGTTTTGAATTCCACTTCTCTTTTCCTAAAGCAAAGTCCTAATATAAATCTTTTACTTCTAAATATAATAGTAGTTTTGAAACATATTTTAATAAAAGAAATTTAAGTATTAAAAATAAAAGTCTAAATTTCTAAATTTTTTAAAAATACAATTTTTCTTACCAAATCTAGTCACACTGTATTTATCATTTTCTACACTAAAAACTTTAAACTTAAAGTTTGTCTTCATTGCAAAAAGTTTCAACTAAATCTTCCTACTCATTTCTAAAATCAAGTTTTACTTCCCTAATATAACTTTATATACATGATCATTTTTCTTTTAAAATCAAATTCACTTGTAGCACATATGAGAACAAATAAAACTTAAGTTTCTTTTAAAATCAAAATGTTTTTCATCCCCATAAGCTTAAATTTTTAATAGATTAAACAGTTTAGCAGCAGATATATATAAGCAGGAATGAAAATTGAAAGAACATGCTTACAGTAATTTTTATATCCTAAGTATACAAGTATAAAACTAAAAATAGGAGTAAAATTATTTTTTTTTTATTAATTTTCGATCATTTTTATTTCAATTTAACATGTAGAAATTTAGTAGACTTCTAAGTAGTGGGTATAAACATAAAAGTAAGCTAATACACTAACTTTGCCTTCACAGTCTCAACATAAAAACAAACAGACTAACAAGATAAAAGAAAAATATAGGGTAGCAGTTTCTGAATTTCAAATTTAAGTTCTACGCTAGCAAGATTTTCAACTTTACAAAAGACATAGAATTAAGTTAATTTCTAAATTAAGTAAATCACAATACTAAACACACAACAATAGATACAACCCTAGCATTTTAAAACAAAACTACTAACAAAACACAAAATCACAATACAATTAAATAAAATAACAGTCTCGTACATCACAAAATCTAAACTAACACTCAAACATACATGTTTCAATTCCACAAAATAAAAATACATCACATCACATTTATCATGTCCAAATAAACACATAAATGTAATTGTAGCAAGCCCATACTACATAGTCAATAACATAATACAAACATAAAAATAAATCTCATAATCCTACTCCTCATTCTCAGAATCATCGCTATCCCAAACATCTGTAGTCTCATAATCAGGGTATTGTGGATAAGGAGGAAATTGCACTCCAGGGTTACCCTTGATGAGGTTTTCTAATGATAAGCAAAATTTCTCTTCATAATCATATTTTATCCTATTATGCCTATCAATATGCTCTACAAAATGCTCTAAATTCTAAACTTTATCTTGAAATAATTTATATTGTCCATCATCCTCTATAATAATTGATCTGATTCTCAGTACACTCACCTCTAGAAGTAGAAGCACGTTGGTGTTGACCTTACTTTTAGTTGAGGTCTAGACTTCCTCTTTAGTAACCTAAGGTCTAGCCATAGGACTTTCATGTTGACTATTCCTAGAAAATTAGAAAAGAAACCCTCACCATTAGAAATACCAAACTCCTCTTTACTCAACTTAATATTCTACATATTGGTTCTAACCTCTAGCACTTAGGGAGCTCAAGGAGAGTTCCCACAAGACTCTTAAACCTTAGGTTTGGCCTTGGGTTTTGGTCTAGAGCTAAGGCACTCACTACAATTACCTCACTCACAATCATTCACAAATGTAAACCCAAAATTTCTTGACCTTGATCCCTTGATCCTTTGAGAGACACTTGTAGATGGTCCCCTAAACCCATTGGCACTAGGCTAGGGTTTAGCTAAAACCAGTACATAAATAACCCAAAATGCGGTTTCCATTGGTCCATGGATTATTTATGGTGGTTAGCTGCCCAATTCTACCAAAGATACCCAACTTGGCATTTTACCTCTAAATTGCCTAGATACCCTTGGGACCCTAAATTTGGCCAAAATTCCCAAATTTTCCCAAAATACACAAATTTATTGAAAAATCATTTCAAGCCTTTTGAAAATACCCAAATTATCCAAATTACCAAAATACCCCTGCTTAGCCCAAAATTCCAAAAAATCCCAAAAATTTCTAAAATACTCCAAATATTCCCAATTTCACTTTTCTTAACTACTACATGACCTAATTTGACCAATTTGACCATTTTAACCAAAACCCCTAAAATTGCCTTTAAAGGCCCAATTTCCCCAAATTCACTTCAAATGCCCATCAAATTGGTCCCTATTTCCCCAAATTTCAATTATAAACTCAAATTAACCTTTCATATAACCAATATAAACTAAATCCAAGCTCAATTGGCCCATTCTTTGAGCCCAATTTTGATCCAAATCAAAAGCCCCAATTTTGGCCACATGACCTAATCTCACCCAATTAAACTCATAGCCCACTAAATTTGCCATAATTTATGTTAAAAACTCTTCATAAATTCTCACACATTAAACTTGACCTTTAATTGGCCTTGGTGAAGCCTCAATTTCATTTAATTTTGACTTAAGTCCAAAAGCCCCAAATTTTGCCCCAAATTGGCTGTCTCAAAATTTCACCAAATTAAATGCTTTAGCCCCAAAATTGGCACCCAATTCATGTTGAAAACAATTCATGGAATTCCTATTGACAATTATCAATAATCAATTTGGAATTAGCCCAAGGCTAGCCCAATCTAGACCCATGTCTAGCCCATCATGCCCAAAATGACCAACTCTCTAAAATCCACCAAATTGGCTCCCCAATTGAACTCAAAATCATTTCAATCCTTCAACAAAAATGTTCATTACAATCATATACATCAAATGCATCAATCAATTAGGTCAATTGACATGTCTATCCTACCTTACACACAAGTTTTGGTCATTTGAACCCACATTGGATCCATGCACTAAAAGTAGCCTAACCACCCCAAAGTCACCAAATTAATGACTCCACAACCATTAGTTGGACCCTAGTGACCAAGATAAACACCATAAAACCACCTAAGCTAAAACATGGACAAAAGGTCCCATAAATCAAGAGATTTTGATTCTATATTTGCTTATGCCTTGGATATTTTCTTCCAAAACTAAACCTCAACTCATTTAATTGCTTTGACATATTCCCCTGTCTCACCTGACCACCTAGCCACCTACCCTGGCCTGACCGGCTAGCCTAATGGCCGGAAAACACCAAAATCCCGAGCCACCCCCATGTAATCAAACCCATTTCAAACCTAGAAGCCACCTCATCCAAATCTAATGTTAGAGCATCTTTGCCCTCCACCTAAGCATAACATTGCACCCCTAAACCCCTAGTTGGCCATGACAACCACCCTTAAATAAATTTTTATAAAAAATCAACTCCATGGCCATGGAAGGAGAGTTGTAATTTTTTGTGAGAAAGCCCTCCAAATTGCTTACAAAGACTTTTTGAGACCTCCTCAACTATGGCCAACCACTTCCCCCAACTGATTCCCACTGTGGAAGCTCAATTTTGAGCTCAAACTTCTGCTTAAAACCAGGACAGAGCTCAATAAACCTCCACAGTCCACCAAACTGAAATTAAACTAACCCACACCTTCACCACAGTGAAAGAAGGAGAAGCCCCATCAAATCCCCCTTCCATAGAGACCCTAACATAACTTTAGTCAAACACCTGAAATCGAGCTTGGTTGAATTCATACCTAAAACTTTCACAACAGCAAGAGGCTCAAACCCTAGCCTCCTTAGACCTCAACAAATGTGGGAGAACCTCTAATTAAAGCTTCCCTTCTCAGAGCTAAGGTATTGATCTCCACCTCTCCCCGAACGTATTTTGATTCTTCATTAATTTAGAGTTGATTTCATGGCATCTTAACCATATAGATAAGTTCCTCTAGTCTAGAACAACATTTTAAAAAATATTTATTCAATTTGGTTGAGAAATGTGGGAGATATCAAGCCTTGAAGTGGACGGTTGTCGGGCTAGGCCAATGGAGATGATGATAGAGAGTTGTCTGATCGTGTGTTTATCTTATCAACGAATGAGATCAAGTCGGACAATGCTCCCTTACATGAACCGCGGGCCTAATCACCACTGAGGTGGATAGCAACGTCAAATAGGAGCGCACCGCGTGGAGCTTCGGAGCCACCGTAGGTTGTTATGGCGCCACACATTTAAATAGATAAATAGGGATTTAAATAATTCATGAAATGCTCCCTAACTTCAAAAATTTATATCTTAGTGTAAATAAATCATAAAAATAAAATAAAAATATATTCTTGCTCAGTGAATAGAGGAAAAAAATGTGGAAATAATTTGAAGTCCATTTGATGCATGTTCTATTTTTGATTAATTAAATATTATTTTGAGTCTTTTAATTCTCCATGCATGTAGATATTTCACCATGACTAGAAATTTTAGCAAGTTGTTGCCTCTATCTTAGGGAACATTCTTTAATTTTTTCAAAGTCAGAGGAGATATCTAGATAGAGATCCATATTTTTAAAGTTTATATCTATTATTTGCATAAATTAATCATAATAATTAGCATGTTACTTAGAAAATTTGAAGAACATTTTGGAAGGTTTGATATGACCAGAGAACCCTTTAGAAAATATTTCATGGGTTAAGTCATTAAGAGTGCACCTAATTTTCACCAACCCTAAAACACAAAGAAAATTAATTTTGGCTAATACAAACATCTAAATAACTTGATTTTTAGTCTTAATTAAGATTTAAATTTCAGAGAACTCCTCATAAAAATTTCAAAGTATTTGGAGTTCATTTGATAACTCAAATTGATTTTCTAAGTTAAATAACTTTTTTAACACTAAAATGATTTTTAAAAATTAAAATATAACTTAAAAAATTATAAAAATGAGTTTTCGGAGTTCTTTGCGGTTTGAGGGATTTTCTAAAAATAAAANTACTTAGAAAATTTGAAGAACATTTTGGAAGGTTTGATATGACCAGAGAACCCTTTAGAAAATATTTCATGGCTTAAGTCATTAAGAGTGCACCTAATTTTCACCAACGCTAAAACACGAAGAAAATTAATTTTGGCTAATACAAACATCTAAATAACTTGATTTTTATTCTTCATTAAGATTCAAAGTTCAGAGAACTCCTCATAAAAATTTCAAAGTATTTGGAGTTCATTTGATAACTCAAATTGATTTTCTAAGTTAAATATCTTTTTTAACACTAAAATAATTTTTAAAAATTAAAATATAACTTAATAAATTATAAAAATGAGTTTTTGGAGTTCTCTGTGGTTTGAGGGATTTTCTAAAAATAGACTGGTGATTAAAATGGAAACCTCATTTTTAGCCTATTGTTAAATACTAAAATAATTTAAAAATGATAAAAATCACAAAAACAACAAAATTCATGGAAATATTCTAAATTATTTCCTAAGCCCTTAAGAATAATTGAAATATTTTTCCTAATTTTCTAAGTAAAGATATGGAATTTTGAAGCTTAAAGTAATTTTTAAAAGGCTAAAAAATGGATTTTCACTAAAATAATTCCAATAATTCAAATAAAAATTAGAAAAAAGTGAAATTTGCTTCTCTAGGTTCTTTGACCTCAAGGATATTTTTCAAAAATATAAAACTTAATTTTCCACATTTAAAATATTTTTTAATTAATAAATACTCCATAAATTAAAATAATTCTTAAAATTCAAATATAATTTAATAAATCATGAAATTTGGTCCCAATGCTTCTCTGGTCTAAGTCTACCTCTACTAAGCATTTCAAGGGATTAGGCATTGTCTTGNTTAAAATTCAAATATAATTTAATAAATCATGAAATTTGGTCCCAATGCTTCTCTGGTCTAAGTCTACCTCTAACAAGCATTTCAAGGGATTAGGCATTGTCTTGGTCAAGTTATTGATTTTTCTTTGAAAAATCCTATTTTTGCATAAAACTAAATATGTAAATTAAATTAAATTTTGAAAAATCACATTTTCTCCTCTGATGTCTTAATTGATNTTGATTTTTCTTTGAAAAATCCTATTTTTGCATTAAAATAAATATGTAAATTAAATTAAATTTTGAAAAAAACACATTTTCTCCTCTGATATCTTAATTGATCTATGAGTGAGGTGGGATGAAAATTCCAAAGTCATTTGGATTAAATTTGGTAAATTATGAAGTAGGGGANTAATTGATCTATGAGTGAGGTGGGATGAAAATTCCAAAGTCATTTGGATTAAATTTGATAAATTATGAAGTAGGGGCAAAAATATAATTTTGAAAATTTAGCCTTAATTAACATTTAGGCTTGATTCAAGAAAGGGAAGGGGTAACCTTTGATCCTAATTAACATATTTGGATGATTGAAACACAAGGGGAGTAATTAGTAGAAACCAACCTCACTCATTCATAATTAAGGGATAAATTTGTAATTCCTTAAATTATTAAAACTTGGAAGTCTCTTAAATTAAATGATCCTAGACTTAGGGATATAGAGTTGGGTGTTAATAACTCACCAATTCNAGGGGAGTAATTAGTAGAAACCAACCTCACTCATTCATAATTAAGGGATAAATTTGTAATTCCTTAAATTATGGAAACTTGGAAGTCTCTTAAATTAAATGATCCTAGACTTAGGGGTATAGTGTTGGGTGTTAATAACTCACCAATTTAACACCCCTATTTGATGCTCAAATGACATTCAAAAATGAATCATCATCACTTAAAATTTTAATCTCTTTCAAAAATAACTACGACATCCACCAAAATCTTAAGTGCATAGTAGTGACCTAAGCTAAATCAAATTTTGTTATATAAGATTAGAAAATGTGGACATAGCTAAAATTAAACACCTTTGTAACACTACAAGTCCAAATTAAAATTGGCTAAATAGCTTTGATAACACTAACTTGCCTCTTTAAGAGCTTTCACCCACATAATTTACAAATTAAATCACAAATGATAATTAACCTACTGTTAGGGATAATTGAAACGTCACTGTTCACTGAGCACACACCACAAAGAAATTCCTAAAATTTTAAAGGAAAAGATGAAGAAATTACCCGGTACCGTAGCTGGTCTGCACCATGGGGAGCGTACTTCTCCTTGACATCCCAATGTCTCTGATATGACACCTCATCCTGAGGTATTACCGTCAAAGACAAAGGTATGGATACCCAAGATCGATGTACCAACATAGTCCGGTATGCCCGCAGAGCAAGATCATGGAATGAGCATCGTCGTAGCGATTGCCAGTGAAATAAGAGGAGGAGGTCCAGTAGGGTCCTACAAATCTTAGAACAATCAAACAATCAGAGATTGAAGAAAAGTTGAAAAGCTCAAGGCCAAGATTTCTGAGTTGGCTCAGGAACACGAAGTTCCTATCAACAACAATGCTGAAGATTTTGACTATAATGACTACCTTGAAGAAGATTTCATGGATGTCCATGTCATTGAAACCAGAATCGCTACATCTGCGCGCGAGGCTCAACCTTTTATCGAAGAGAACGCCGTAGATGAGCTGCGTTGGGATATCCTCATAAGGGATGAACAACTCAGTCAACTAGAGAAAATGATAGAAGAGATGGTCGTAGCTATGATCGCCATGGCCACCATTCAAGTGCAATCACAGGCACCGCAACTAGCATCTCTAGATATCAACCAACCGAAGATAATACACATTACAGATGAAAGAAGGGAAGTTTCCTCGACAAACAGAGATGAGCAACAAAAGAAAGATTCTCCATCAGGCACCATGCCAGTGAAGGAATTCAAGCAAATGGCCAAACAAACTTTTGAGGCCTTTACCCAATCTAAGGGCGGTGCATTGATTCTAAAGGGTAGACCTTACTCAGAAGAATTTGATGTCGTGCCCTTCCCCAAGGGTTTTGTGGCCACAAACTTTAAAATATTTTATGGGACTAGAAACTTCAGACAACATATAGCACACTTCAGAGCCAGTTGTGGCAACACAAGGAATAGCAAAGCTTTACTCTTCCAACAGTTTGTCAACAGCTTGTCATGGATCGCCTTCGATTGGTATGTCGATTTACCCAACGAATCAGTTAAGACATTTGTTGAGCTGGAACAACTATTTGTGAAAAGATTTACCGGAGAGCAACATCATGTCTCTATAGGAGATCTCATGATGGAAAATCAAAAGCCCAACAAGAATTTGGTGGATTACATTTTGAGGTGGAGAAACCTTAACATGAACTGTGAACCTCAGCTACAGAAACATCATGCGATTGAGATTTTATTCAAAAGAATTCATGGCACAGCACCTTCCATGCTCAAGAGACTCACCGTCAAGTCCTTTGAGAAGCTACTTAGTAAAGCCAACAGTCTTTAAGAAGAATTAAAACATATGGATTCACATGAGAAGTCCAAGGCAACAAGTGTGTTTGAATAGAAATCAGGAACAGTAGAGACTATCGACAAAGGATATGCAGAAAATCCTTGTCAGTCTTCATCACAACAGACTCAGAAGCAAAATAGTCAGTCCAGCTAGCGACAACCTTAAGAAGGGTCACCTCGAACAGAGAATAAGAGAATATATCTTGCAGAATGACAAAAAATGGTGTATTCTCTTAAAGATGAAGCCGTATCCAAAATATTCAGAAGTCTGATGAAGAAGCCAGAGTTCAGACTACCAGATCCAAAGAAGCCCGAAGAGATTGATAAAAAGGATGAACTAAGTTATTGCCCATATCACCTATTGCTCGGACACACTATAAAAGAATGCTTCATCTTTAAGGATTGGCTCAAAAAGAATCTTAAAGAAGGGAATATAATGATTTTGAATGAATATTTAAGAGAACCTGAAAAAGGTTTTATAAATATGATTTCAACGGAACCAATCTCTCCGATTTATCCATATACCGGAGGAGAGGAATGGAGTACGACTTGGGACAAACTCAGGAGGGTCCTAAATAAAATCCAAAATTCATCGAAACAATCTTCCACATACACTAGAAAAGATGGATGGAGTGCAGTTTGGAGCAAATCATCTAAGAAAATATTGAACCGAATTCAGAATACGTCTTTGGCCTGTTAACCCCGAGATGAAGATTTCACCACAAGATCCTTCATCGTCGAAGACAAAGAAGAAGAAGAACACTACCACAAAGATTAATAGCACAGAGGGTAGGATAGGGGTTGTATCTGCTAGATTGGTTGTCTCAAATTCGGGGAAGAAAATCCTCGAACCTCTGAATCTGTATGGTTATCTTTATGCCCCTCCGCGGTCTTATGAATATAATGATCAAGATTTCTGCTACATTTTATCTGTTTCTAGTGATGACGTAATTGATTATGATCAATCTAAATTTGATCTCGATTCCCGAAATGATCCTTAAATCATATTTGTGTCTGATGAACCCGTTAACAATATCGAAGAAAACATCAACGATAATAGCTACGACAGCACCAGGAGTGAGGAACTAATTCTCGAGCACCACGGTCCGCCGTCTGCCATCAACTTAGATCTTTCTGACAAATAAGAAACACAAGAAAATTTAGTAAAAGTACCTCAAGAAGAAGAAATTATAGAAATAAACTTATGGAGCGGGAAAGTGTTACCCCGAAGAACAGCTCCAGTGCATAAAGGAAAACAAATAGTAACTCGAGAAGAACTGCCTCCACCTCCAGTAGTGGAAGAAACACATAACCAAGAGAAAATCAGGGGACCATACAAAGTGGATTACTACGTGCTAGCTCATCTTAGGAAGTTGTCGGCCTGATTAAGCATCTATGATGCTCTAATCCTATGAAAAGAGATGAGAGAGTCTCTGGTTACAACTTTGCTTGATCTAGAGATTTGCTTAGCCTAGTTGGATAGCACATCCTAAGATGAAGTTTGTTCTTTGAAAGAAAAGCTTGGGGTGACCTTCACAGATGAAGATTTGTTCTTTGGTACCACCGAACACAACTGAACACTCTATATCTCCGTTAACATCGACAAATTTGTGTTGTCCAGAGTTTTAGTAGATCCTGGAGCATCACTCAAATTGACGAGTCTACGAACATTGGCCTATTTGGACATCAAAGCTCAATAGCTTACAATAAATAAAATGATGTCAATAGGATTCAACCAAAATGGAGAAAAAGCCCTTGGATCGATTACAGTGTTTATGAAGGTTGGAGAACAAGCAACAACCATAAGTTTCATATCATCGATGTCGAGACCTCTTTCAATGCTCTACTTAGTCGACCAGTGCATTCATGAACACAACATGGTTCCATCATCTCTACACCAGTGCATCAAGTACTACAAAGAAGGACAAGAACATTGCATCAAAAGAGATCTACAACCATTTTTAGTTCATGAAGTTGGCATTCATGAAAATGCTGCCTACTACGCGCCTCCGAAGAAAACTGTCTTCTCTCGCAAAATTTCAACAAATAAAAGTAATGATTCAGAAGAAGTACAGTGGCAAGGCCATTCAACTCTGCTTCAGCAATCTTCTACCACTCTTTTTCAATAAGTTGGCGGATGCTCTTTTAGCTCGCGAACATGAGGTCGAGGCCGGGGACGTGAACATGGAAGAACCAACTTAATCGTTTAATGGACTAGGTCAACCATCAACATTGATGATGAGGATAGTTCTGAAGATGAAATAATGATGACAAAATAGAAGAAACCTCAATACGAGATCTCCTTAGAAGATGCCGAGAAAAGAGAATATGATATGATGTATGATCGGATAAACCGCAATGTGAATACTATGACCCTTGCTCTGATCCTCCCTCAAAAGGTCGAGAGTTTAGAGGTCAAGGAAGTTTGTAGTGCTGGTTTAAAGCCGATCAAATTTTACCATGCTTCTACCTTTACCAATATTGAGAATTATGTAAATTTGGACGATGATCCTAATGAATTAATGGAATTACCTTTTGGTTACTTTTCACCTTACGTACAAAAGTTAATTCAATAATGACACTTACCAAAATAAATGTCGAAAAATAAATTACAACTTTTTGAAAAATTATGGAATGTTAAAAGTTGAACTCAAAATTCAAAAGAGGGTCTTAGGATTGGTACAGTCGGACAAGTCGATGATTCAGAATTTTGTATGATTGTTACAAGTGAATCAGGAGAGGGTTGCCTCAATATAGAGGATGAATCTACTGATCAACTGATAGAAGATGCTCCGCCAGAATTTAAGGAGGAAATTAAATCAACGGTTGATGAGTTGAAAGAAATCAACCTTGGGACTGGAGAACAACCACGACATACATTTATAAGTTCTCTACTTAAAGATGAAGAAACTTTACAGCTAATCAAATTGCTAACATAATTCAAAGATTGCTTTGGATGGAGTTATAATGAAAGGTCAGGACTGTCAGCAGAGATTGCAGTTCATAAACTCGGGGTAGAAAAAATTATAATCCCAGTAAAATAAACTCCAAGAAGAATGCACCTTGAAATTGAACAACAAGTCATTGCCGAAATGAATAAATTAATAGACGCTAGCTTTGTAAAAGAAGAGAAATACCGTACGTGGTTAGCTAACACTGTACCTGTCAAAAAGAAAAATGGACAAATGCTTGCGTCGACTTCAGAGATCTAAACAAAGCATGTCCAAAAGACGAGTTTCCATTACCAATACCATAAATGATGTTGGATATCACTTCTACACATGAAATTTTCTCTTTCATGGACAGATTTTCAAAATACAAGCAAATCAAGATGGCTCCTGAGGATACAACACTTACAACCTTCAGAATGTCGATCGGAATTTTCTGCGACAAGGTGATGTCATTTGGGTTGAAGAACGCTGGAGCAACATGTCAACTTGCCAAGATACAGATTTTTGATGACCTTATTCACAATTAAGTATAATGCTACGTGGATGATTTTGTCATCAAAAGTAAATGAAAAATATTTCATTTGTGCAATTTGAGGATCGTGTTCGAACAGTTACGACTATACGACCGTAAAATGAATCCCTTAAAATCCGCTTTCAGCGTTACCTCCATGAAATTTCTAGGATTCGTTGTTCGTCATCGGGGAATCGACATCGACCCAGATAATATTAAAGCTATCTTGGAAATGCCTCCTCTTAAAACCTTAAACAACAAGGTTCCTTCCAGGAGAAGTTGGCATATCTGAGACGCTTTATTTCTAATCTCTCCGGTAGGTGTCAGCCCTTCTCGACATGTTGATCTCACTTTTGGTTGAGTTCTAGTTTTTCCGCTTTAGAAGCCTAAGGTCTAGCCATAGGACTTTCCTACTGGCTATTCTTTGAAAACCAGACAAGGAACCCTCACCTTTAGAAATTTTACACTCCTCTTTACTCAACTTGAAGTTCCACATATTGGTTCTAACCTCTAGCACTTAGTAGGTTGGGTCATTATGGGGGAGCTCAAGGAGAGTCCCTTTAGGATTGCTGGACCTTAGGGTTGACCCTGGGTATTGGTCTAGGGCTTAAGGCACTCACTCTCACCCACAATCACTCACAACCCTAAACCTAAACTTCTAGGCTTTGGTCCCTTAATACACTTGGGATACTCATGTAGGTTGTCCCTAAACCCACTGGCCCTAAGCTAGAGTATAGCTAAGAGCAGTACATAGAGGACCGAAAATGGGGTTTCCATTGGTCCATGACTTATTGATGGTGGTTGGCACTCCAATTCTACCAAAATGCCCAACCTAGCCTTCTTGCCCCTAAACTCCCCTAAATTACCTAGTACCCTTGGGTCCCTAAATTTGGCTAAAATTCCCAAATTTACACAAAATACCCAAGTTGATTCACAAATCATTCCAAACATCTTGAAAACACCCAAACTACCCAAAATCACAAAAAACTGCCAAATTACCAAAAAACCCCAGCTTAGCCCAAAATTCCAAAAATTCTAAAAAATCCAAAAAATGAACAAAAACCTCCCAAATAATCCAAATTTCATTTTTTTCAACTACCACATGACCCAATTTGGCCAATTTGACCATGTTTGACCAAAACCCCCAAATTACCTTTTAAAAGCCCATTTTTCCCTAAATCTACCTCAAATGTCTATCAAATTGGTCTCAATTTCCCTTAATTTCAATTATAAACTCAAATTAACCCTTGATATGATCAATTTACACCAAAGAAAAGCCCAATTAGAACATCATTTGAGCCCAATTTTGATTTAGATCAAAGCCCCAATTTTGGCCACACGACCTAATCTCATCAAATTGAATGCCTTAACCCCAAAATTGGCACCCAATTTATGTTGAAACCGCTTCATGAGATACCTATTGACCATTTAAAAAATTAATTTGTACCTAACCCAAGCCTATCCCAACCTAGACCCAAATTTAGCCCAATATGCCCAAATTGATCAAATTTCAAAATTCCTCCAAATTGACCATCCAATTGAACTCAAAACCACTTTCATCCTTCACCACAGATGTTCCTTATGATCATATACACCAAATGCAACATTTATTTGGGTCAATTAACATGGCTAGCCTAGCCCAAACCCAAATTTTGGCCATTTGCACTTACTTGGACCCATGCACTAAATGTGGCCTAACCACCCTAAAGCCATCAAATTAACTCCACCACAATTATTAGTTGGACCCTAAGATTGAGCCAAAAACCATCTAACCTGATGTAGATGAGTGATGGACCAAGTGTCCCTCAAATTATGGAATTTTATTTCCATTTATGCTTAGGCTTAAGATAACTTTGCCAAAACAACACCTCTTTGCAATAAATTGCTGTGACATATTCCCCTGGGTTTCTTGAGCTCCTAGCCACCTCCCCTTGCCATGGCCAGCTGACGTAGTCACCGGAGAAGCCAAAGTTGAGGGACACCTCCTCTTAAACTTAACCCAAATCAAACCCAGAGACCACCTCACTCAAATCAAATGATAGAGCTCCTCTGCGCTCCACCTAAGAATCACAATACACCCAACCATTGGCCCTGAGAGCCCCCACTTTGCCATTTTTATAAAAACTGACCTCCATGTTCATGGGATGTGTACTAAAATTTCCTCTAAGAGACTTATCCAAATCGATACCAAAGCCTCTTTGAGACCTCCTCAGTGCAATCCAACCACCACATTACCCTGAATCCCCTTACCGAGCCCAATTTTGAGCTTGAATCTCTGCCTAAAACCAAGACAGAGCTCTCCAAACTTCTACACTCCAAAAAACCAAATTAAACTCATCCACACCCTCACCACAGTAAGAGAAGGAAAAGCCCCATCAAATTCCCCTTCCATAGAGACTTTAGCACATCTCTAGACCAACACATGAAATCAGGCTTGTTCGAATTTCTACCTAGGGTTTGTACCACAACCATATGCTTAATCCCTAGCCTCCTTGGACGAAAGAAAACATACCGAGCACCTCTGATCAAAGCTTCACTTCTTAGAGCCAAGGTATTGATCTCCTCTTCCTCCCGAGCCTATTTTGATTCTCCATTTGATTAGGCTTGATTCAATTGTATGATTACATATGGATATGTTCGTCTCACTTAGACGAGTCCATAGGATCAAACCTGAAGTGATTTGGTTGAGTCTAGTCTGAGATCATAGGGTTATAGTGTGTACGATCATGGGAATACTATATCAGGGATGATGATGGGGAGCTGTCCGATCGCGCTTGTATTGGATGGACAGATAAGGTCGAGCCAGACAGTGCTTCCTTACATGAATTGCGGACCGAGTCAGCAGCTACGTGGATGGTGGCATCCAACCAGAGCGCGCCACGCATTTCTTCAAAGCTGCCGAGGATACAATCAGCGCAGCACATTTAAAAAAGAAAAATAGGGATTTTCTTATTTAAATATATATTGCTAGCTTTAAAAATTCTTATCTTGGTGTAGAAAAATCATAATTATAAAATAAAAATACCCTCTTGCTCAGTGAACAGAGTAGAATAATTTGGAAATAATTTTAATTTCATGTGATGCATATTTTTTTTAATTAAATATTGATTTGAATATTTTGATTCTCCATGCATTTAGGTATATCACCATGGATTGAAATTTTAGCATGTTGTTGCCTCTATCTTAGGGGATATCTTCTGATTTTTTTAAAGTCAGAGGAGGTCCCTAGGCAGAGATCCATATTTTTTAAGTTTATGTCTATTATTTACATAAATTAATTATGGTAATTAGCATGTTAATTAGAAAATTTTAAGAAAATTTTGGAAGGTTCTCTACAACTAGAGGATCCTTTGGAAATAATTTCATGAGTTAAGTCATTAAGAATACACTTAATCTTCACCAACCCTAAAACACAAAGAAAATTAATTTTGGGCATCATAGACATCTAAATGAGTTAATTTTTAGTCTCCACCTAAATATAAACTCCAAATAACTCCTGATAAAAATTTCAAAACATTTGGAGTTCATTTAATATCTCAAATTGATTTTTCAAGTTAATTAACATTTTTTGAAATAAAATAATTTTTAATAATTAAAATATAAATTGAAAAATTTTAAAATTTAGTTTTTGGAGTTCTCTATGATCAGAGGAATTTTATAAAAATAAATTTGAAGTAAAAATAAAAACTTCATTTTTAACCTATTTTAAATATTTAAAATAATTAAAAAATGATAAAAATCAAAAAAATAATAAAATTCATGAAAATATTCTGAATTGTTTTCTAAGCACTTAGGAACAATTGGAGTATTTTTTTTTTTTATTTTTTAAATAAAGATATTGAATTTTCAAGCTTAAAATAATTTTTAAAAGCTAAAAATGGATTTTCACAAAATGTGAAATTTTGTTTCTCTGTGTCCTTTGACATCAGAGAGATTTAATAAAAATATAAAACTTAATTTTCCACATTTAAAATATTTTATAATTAATAAACACCCCAGAACTTAAAATAATTCTTAAAATTCAAATAAAATTCAAAAAATCATGAAATTTGGTCCAAAGGCTTCTCTAGTCTAAGTCTACCTGCAGTAAGAATTTCAGAGAATTAGGAGTTACCTTGGTCAAGTTAGCAATCTTCTTTGAAAAATTTTATTTTTGCATTAAAATTAATTATATAGATAAATTAAATTTTGAAAAATCACATTTTCTCCTCTTATGTCTCACTTTACCCATAAGAGAGGTAGGATAAAAATTCTAAAGTCATTTGGATTAAATTTGATGAATTATGAAGTGATAGAGCCTTAGAGGCAAATGTGTACTTTCTGGAAATTTAACCTTGATTAATATTTAGGCCTAACTTTAGAAAAGGAAATGGGAAATCTTTAATTCTAATTAACATATTTGGATGTTTAAAACACAAGGTATTAACAGATAGAATCCAACCTCACTTGTCCTAATTAAAAAGGATAAATTTGCAATTTCTTTAAATTACATAAATTTGGGAGTATAGCCTATTAAATGATCCTAGATTTAGGGGTATGATTTTGGTTGTTAATAACTCACTAATTTAATATCCCTATTAGATGAACAAAGAAAAACAAAAACATGAATCATCATCATCACTTATAAGTCAATTTCATTTGTAATGACTAAGACACTCACCAAAATCTAAAGGGCTTAGTAGTGACTTAGGCTAAATCAATTTTCATTTAAATAAGGATTAGAAAAGTAAACATCATTGAAAATTAAAACATCTTTCAAACACTACAAGCCCAAGTTAAAATTTGGCTAAGTCTCTTAAACTTGTCTCTTTAAAGGTCTTCACCCACATAATTCTTAAATTGAATTACGAGTGATAATTACCCTATTCTTAGGGATAATTGAGACATTAATGCTCATTGAACACTAAGGAAATTTATAGGATGAATTATTAAGCAACATAATAAGTTTAAAAGTAGCACGAACCTGCTTCTTTCTCTAGATCTGCTGGATAACTTGGAGATCTATTAAACTTAATATATTTTGCTTGACAAAATCATCTTTATTTAAATTATTAAGGACCCACCAAGATATGACATAGGGTTAGGAAAACTACCAAAACCATACTTTTTTGCCTCTACATGAACTCCCCTCACATGTATTTTGAGTTTCAGGTGGTAAAATGAGAAGACTCGCTAGGTACGCTTTTACAATTTTCAGTGTTGTCTTTCTTGTACTTTAATGCTATACTTTTTTGCTTACACAAATTTGCATGCTAAACAACTATGCTATTTGTATGAAAACTAAAACTATCAGGATAGCCACAAAGCCAAAATCATAACAAAAATTCACCTCCACAACATTCAACTTGCATGTTAACCAAAACCAAAACTAAAATCAACCAAGATAAAATTCACCGCCACAACATTCGAATAAACCAAAACCAAAGCTAAAACTAAAATCAACCAAGATAAAATTCACCCCCACAACATTCAAAATGTAAAACAACTCAAAATTTAATCACAAACATCACACAAAACTACAATTGCAACTAAATTAAGACGTCTCTATCCAAAATTTAATCACAAACATCATATAAAACCACAACTTTAACTTAATTAAGATGTCTCTATTTGATGATCGACTAAAACTAAAATCAACCAAGATAAAATTCACCCCCACAACATTCAAAATATAAAACAATTCAAAAATTTAATCACAAACATCACACAAAACTACAATTGCAACTAAATTAAGATGTCTCTATCGGAGGATCAAGAATTCCTCTCACAAAAAAAAATACACTTCAACTAAATTAAAACGTCTCTATTGGAAGATCGGGAACCTTCGGAGGAGGTAACCTACGATAAATATTGTCTCTATTGGAAAATCGGGAACCCCTCGGAGGAGGTAACCTACGGTTGCTAACGAGGCCATCTCTATTGGAAGATCGGGAACCCTCAACACAAAACTGACACTTCAACTAAATTAAAACGTCTCTATTGGAAGATCGGGAACCTTCGGAGGAGGTAACCTACGATAAATATTGTCTCTATTGGAAAATCGGGAACCCCTCGGAGGAGGTAACCTACGGTTGCTAACGAGGCCATCTCTATTGGAAGATCGGGAACCCTCGACACAAAACTAAAATTGCAACTAAATTAAGACGTCTCTATCGGATGATCGGGAATCCCTCGGAGAAGGTAACCTACGGTTGCTAACGAGGCTTCCCACGGTCTAAATGAAATTATGGAACTCATTAATTAACCTACGGTTGCTAACGAGGCTTCCCACGGTCTAAATGAAATTATGGAACTCATTAAGTAACCTACGGTTGCTAACGAGGCTTCCCACGGTTTAAATGAAATTATGGAACTCATTAAGTTGGGTTTCGAGGCTTCCCACGGTTTAAATGAAATTATGGAACTCATTAAGTTGGGTTTGATAAATTCATTCAGGCTTCCCACGGTTTAAATGAAATTATGGAACTCATTAAGTTGGGTTTGATAAGTTCATTTTGCTCATTAAGTTGGACAACTTCAACTAAATTAATACGTCTCTATTGGAAGATCGGGAACCCCTCGGAGGAGGTAAATACGGTTGCTAACGAGGCTTCCCACGGTCTAAATGAAATTATGGAACTCATTAAGTTGAGTTTCGTAAGTTCATTTGCTAAATGAAAGTATGGAACTCATTAAGTTGAGTTTAGTAAATTCATTTGGACTAAGTGAATCCATGAAATTATGGAACTCATTAAGTTGAGTTTAGTACTTCAACCAAATTAAGACGTCTCTATCGGATGATCGGGAATCCCTCAGAGGAGGTAACCTACACTTCAACTAAATTAAAAGGTCTCTATTGGAAGATCGGGAACCCCTCGGAGGAGGTAACCTACGATGCTAACAAGGCTTCCCACGGTCTAAATGAAATTATGGAACTCATTAAGTTGAGTTTAGTAAGTTCATTCAGACTAAGTGAATCCATTAGAAAATAGTGGTGCCGGAATGAGGGAATTGTAGGATCTTAACCGATGTCACTCTAATCAACTTTAACATGCCCCCATAAAATTTAAAGAACTACAACAAAAGAGCCACCTGATTTGAAATCATAGCTTGACACACTAGAAAATTCAAACTCGTCACGGCAAGGAGCTTGGAGCTAGCATGGTGAGAAGCAAAACCATCTTCAACAACAAAACCTGTCTTCCCCAGCTAAACCAATCTTCCTTCCTTAAATATAAAAAACAAAGCCATAGGACTTCGAGGTTGCTTGCTTATGCAACGTAAATCCTGACCTTATCTTTACGCTTTTTGTATAGCCCTGCTATACAATATAAACCCTAACTCATCTTAAGATTTTGAGGTCGTCATTCATCACGACCTAAACCCTCACATCTTCCAGGCTATTTGTATGATAGTTTCACGTGAATGTAAGCGCGAACTAATAAGATTGCTAGGATGAAACACCTAAATATTTCTCCTCAGAAATGAAGCCAAACATTAGGATAGCTTGAGAAGTCACTGGGTTCTCCTCTGGATCCATGACATCCCCTTATTTTTCCCCATTTGGACTCTACAACAAAAGGTTCTAAATTTGAACCAATCTTCTTTCACACCTCTACGACCAATCTCATAAAAAATTCCTACCCTTTGAAACTCCTTGAAGGTAATATTTTCTGATTTTTATTGAGAGTCTTCTTTGGTGATTTCGGTTATTTAAGATGTAATTAACTATAGGGGCTTGCCCTTATAGGAAGCATGTCCGAATCCAACTTTATATAATCCTATTTAATTCTTTTTATTAAATAGGGAACTTGTCAACAAATACAAAGGTTTTGCAGACCAAACGAAACTCATATATTCCTTAGTTTATTTGATCAAGCCTCATCCTCAATTATTTTGTTTATCCTTCGGGATAGATACAGGATTTGAGGTACAAATGTCTTTCATTTAAACTATGATAAATATGGGGTCAGTTTGATTTCATAATTTTATAAAACTAAATATATATGTAAATTAAAACAACATTTTGAAGCGGGCAACGAGATTTCAGTTCTGGTGACCGACAGCTTCTTACGAGCAACTCCTCCAACCAAAAATAGTGCATACAGCTTTTGGCGACTCCGCTGGGGACAAGTTTTTCTCTCCATTCAATTCAAAAAATATTATCCTCACACATCGATAATGTGTCCATGTCCCTCTTGGACCAAAGGGACACAGATTAAAACCATATTATGAGGGTAAAAGACCAAATTTTAACGAGGTTTTAATGATCAGTCAACTTGAATGACACCTGAATAGGTCTGGCTGACGCGTTAAAGCAAGCGCTTTATGGGAGGCAACCCTTTTATCGCAATTATAGTAGATTTTATTTGAAATTTTCATTAGTATGTGGTAGTATTAAGCTCTAATACTCTTATTTACAATTGAAATATCCTAAAAATTGGATCCATAGAGAAAAATTGGAATGCATTCGGACCAAAGAGAAACTGTGAAAATTTTACCTTGGGTGCGGCGCCCTCGACGACGCCGACGGTGCCCTCGACACCACTGATGGTGGGTTTTTCTTGAGATTCTAGAAAAAAGTAATACAAAGGCTCGAAGACGGTGCCATCGACCCCGCTGACTGCGAGATCGGTGAATTGGCGGTTACTTGGGTTCAAATGGCAGTTTTTGGCAGTTTTTGGGCAGGAATTGTCTTTTTAATCTTTAAAATTTGATTCCTAGTTCATATTTTCCCTCCAAAAATGAAGTGAAACTCCACCAATTTCATTCCTATGACACCCAATTCCCCTGATAATTCCAGAATGAGAGTTTTCAATCGGCGAAAGTTTATTAGTGCGGAAGCGCAACGAATCTTCAACAAGTTACTGATGAAGAAAAGATTGATCAAGAAACGAGGATTCTCAAATCATGGATTGAATAATCCCACAACGAATATTGAAGAAACGATAGAATGGCAAAGATGGGAAGTGTTGTGCTACACTACTGCCGCCGTGGTGGTTCTAGTGGTGAAATAATTTTACGCAAATTTACATGGAATCAACCAGGGAGTTGTTTATGTGCGAGGAAGATGGATCAATTTCACTCTTGCATGGATCAATGAATTATACATGATAGAGAATGTTCCTGTCTGCCACTATTCCAATTTTGTCCCAACAAAAAACCAGATGAATGAGATTTACCAATATCTAACGGACGAAACTGACAACTGGGAAACAAGAGAAAACAGGTATGTTAGTTTTTCTGCGACACTCCAAAATCCCATTTCAAAACATTGGTACTTTTTCATTTCTGTGAAACTATTACCGACAATGAAGATTGGTAAAGTTTCTAAAAAAAGTGCCATTTTGAATTACTGCATCCAAAGGGGA
>JXCR01144764.1:28980-41026 GCA_002079205.1 Phalaenopsis hybrid cultivar | reverse complement strand
CAATCGCTCCATGGCACAGGCATAGTCTTTCATTGTAGTAACTCTTAACATGAATTGAGTGGCAGCTCCCAAAATTCAGTCCTAACACTGATGTAAAGAAGGCCGATAATGATATAACTAAAAGAAACGGAGCAGTAAGTTAATTTATAACTTTCCATGCATTTTTGCGTCTGTGAATTGGTTGTGAATTTTGCTCAAAGATGTTAGATTGCTTCGAATTTTGGCTCAGATCGAGATAAACGAGCCGAACTGCAAGTCAAAATTTTGGATCAATGTTTTTTAAGTTGAACCCAACTCGGCTCGAAATCAGATCATTAACAACATATGACTATGAATTTAGCCAATTTAGNGTTGGACCTGGGAAGATTGTTATTTCACTTTTAATGTTCTCTGTAATCAATTCTTTCCTATCTAATTTATTCCCTTGACTCTTAAATTTAACATGTTCAGTAGGATTCATCTGTAATGCAATAAAATGGTTAAAATATTAGTCTAAGAATCATGTTAATCGCAATTTGCGTGTCCCTGACGGGGAGGTACTTCATCATGAAAATCAACCAGATAGTTTCTTTGAATTCAAGTACTAATTGGCTTAGCATTCTTAGGCATAGACACTCTCAGTCACATTTTTGTTCAATTCTACTATTCATGCATATATACTCTCTCAGCCATTCTCTCCTTTTTAAAAGCATGCAAGTTCAAAGTACTTGAAGTTTAGTAAGTTCTTTAGGATCACTTCATTTTTTTTTATGCTTGAGGACTCGTAAGCATTGAAAGCATGTTACTTCTAGATATGTAAATTTTTTTACATTTTATGCAATAATTGGCTAGAATTATTAGGCACAAACACAGTTGCAGTCACATTTTCATTCAATATAACAATTATTATGGCATATAATACCCCTTCTATTCTATTCTCTTTTCTGAGAGCATGTTAGTTTAAGATTTGTGAATGCTTATTTAGTTCGTTAGGAGTACTTGATTTATTTGACGCTTAACTACTCTTATAGATTTAGCAGGGTTCAAAACGAGCCTCTTTTTCATTTATATGAAACATTGAAATATTAGGCTTTTCCAAGTGTATCACATCCAAATTATACAATCATAGTTTACACCAAATTTCGTGAGCAACAGTTATGTCTGAAAGATATCAGTTCTTTTGCAGTTAAGTTCAATTGTGGCAATGATGCTTTAAATAACATCTGAACTGTTCTCAACTGATGTATTTTCAAAATCAAATTCATGCGCATCTTCTCTTTCGTCTTTCTCGTTCTCTTCTTAATGCCGGAGCTTTTTCCCGCAGAGTTTTCTCGTGGTATTGTACCAGCTACAGTACAACGAGAAAACATATAGTGGGAGATGGAGTTGGGCCACCAAAATAGTTTTGGTTTCTTTGTTTCCCGCTTCTTCCTCCCTTTCTGGTTGTCGCCCAAAGAAGAAGTTTTGCCTTCCTATTTTATCTATTAGCTATTATATATGCTTGTGTTTTCTGAATTAGGGTTATGTTTTGGTGACTTTTCTTTTCAAATTTATGTAGAAGTCTTGGTTTTCCCTTGCGAAATTTGTATCCAATGACAAGTGGTGCTCCAGATGTATCCTGCTACGAGGTGGTGTTGTATCCTCCATGATTTCCTCCCTACCATCTTTCTCATTTGCTCTTACCACCTGCCATTATCCCTTGTGTCGTTGTCCCTACCTCCGTACCTTTTGAAGCCGCCCACAATAGCCCTCTGGCTGCTTTTTCTGCAGTTATTCGCCTGCTAGCCACCGCCCCTCCCTTTCAGTATTCTTGCCGCCCAAACTACACCTCCCCTCTGCTGCCCCAGCCTTCCCACTGTGTTGCTGCCGCTCAGCCAGGACATGCCTCTCTCATACTGTCCAATTGCTATTCACCTTTTCTTCTCACTGTCATCACCCAAGAAAGCTTCCTTACTTATTGCACTGCATTTCTGCACTTCCCCCTCACTGCCACCTACATTCATTTGTTGCGGCCACCCCCGCCATCTCGATCCACCTAGCTGACCTCCACCACTTTGGGCTACACTTTAGGGGTGTTTGCTTGTGTTTTTTTATGTTGTCATTTATTTTCGTTTGAGTCATTGTTGTAACCTTATTTGAATCTAGCTAATATTTCTATTTCTATTGTGGCTTTAGTTAACTCCGATATCACTTCATTTTCAACACTAATATTGAGGTTTATATTAGTTCACTCACTTTCAAGTTGTCCTGTTAAAAAAAAAAAAATTAAATCCCTTTTAGTGATAGTTCCACTCCCTTAAAGTAATTTTTTAAGTTCTGAGTATTTTAGCAAAATATATAGTTTAAATATAACAAGAAATGGGTTTATGTACAGGAAATATTTGTTATATGTAAAATCCAAGGTAAGTGGAAAAGCCTCCTCTAGTGATTTATTGTTATGTTGTGTTGTTTCTCTTTTAGGTCTTGACCTATATCTAAACTTAAAAAGCATTGTTTTTAGATTTTGTCAAACTCTAACTAGCTCCCCTTAAGGGTCGGCTATGGTGCGGTAGAATCGGGTAATTTAGTTAGACTAAATTCTCATTACACTTGTTCTGACTTGTAGAATGACCCAGTAAGTGATGAATTAGTTTATTTAAATCGCCGCAAATGTACTTTATCCATTTCATTTCATTATTCATTCACATATATTTTGAAGCGAGGAAATCATTTCAGCAATATAGATATATATATATTATTTTATTTATTTTTTTTTTGAAAGCCCAAAAAGGCTAATATGCTAATATATTAACTAGAAAGAAAGATTCAGCTATAATGTGATGGAGGGCCCAAACATGGCACCCTGCTCACAACAAAACCACAAGGGGTTCCACAATTAGAAAATACTGAAAAGTACATTAGAGACAAAGAAAAAGCTTAAAAATGCAGAAATACATAGTATTAAGTGGCTAGAGAGCAATTGGTTTTGCCTCTGCTTCTGGTTCTAGGAAAGGAGCAAGCTAATAAGTTGGTAAGATGATTGTCATTGCCAGTGGTAACCAATGTATCATCCATTATGTTCCCGAACTGGAGTCGGCCTCCATTCTTCTTCTTCCTCTTGGAATAGATCTGTCATTCCTCTTCCGAAGATTGACTCACCTGATCTTGGTGTAAAGTGTGTTTGAGATGTGCAGATTAATTGACATTAGAAGCAACTACATGTTGTACGGGTTGATCTGTTATTGGATCAAAGGAGCACTCTCGTGTGTCTTGGCATGTGTGTGAGTCTTCTTCAATGACAATGGGTGGTATAAGCACAACTGGATCTATAGCTGTAACATGTTGTTCTTCTTTAGGAACTGCGGTGTTGGAAAAAGGATCGGGTTGCATCTTCTCAGCAGGGATAGTAGATGGTTGTTCTTTAGCGATATTCAGGCTTAGATGAGGATGCAAACGATAGCAAATAGTAGAGCTGTGGCCAAACATACTACAATGAGAGCAATAAGGAGGATGTGGTTCCATTTCAACCTTTTGCCAATACTCGTTGTGCATAGTGTCAATCCATATCTCATCCGAAGCTGGTTGAGTGATATCTCTCTAAACTAATACACAAGCCACAGAGGGTCTAGTGACAGCAAGCGTAGGACTATCCACCTTGAGAGACTTACCGTAAGCAGTATCGATGTATCTGGGACTCAACTTGCTTCCCTGACCAAATATGATTGTACCATTCTTTAGCCTGACATTTAAAAATACAAAATCACTAGCTTCAAATTCTACTGATTTGCAGCATAAATTGAAATGTGAACTGAAGGAGCCAGTGGAGCAAACCATAACTAGATACTTAAGTAGCTTGAATCTGTCATCAGTAATGTGGTCCAGCTGCAAACTTTAGTACTGAAAGTAGTGAGACAATAGAAACACCCCAGGGAATGGAGTAGACTAGGTAGAAACATGACAGAACCGCTCCGAGTGAGAAGCAGCCTGAGCAGAGTAGCAAACCCACTAAAGTTTCAGCAGGAAATGTTTCAAGTGTCATGGTTTCAGACACATCTTTTGCAATTGTCCGACAAGCTGTTTGTTTTTCACCGAGCAGGGAAGTTAGCGGATGAGGGAGAAATGCTTGTGACTACAAATTGAGGTTGTAAGAGATCAACAGTATCTATGCCATAATATATTCTACACTCATTGCACTGTGAAGGGAAAAGTATGCAATCTCATCATCGATGGAAGGAACAGCATGAACATGACACGCCTACATAGAAGGTAGACAATTTTAGCTTAATGACTTGAAGGCATTTCCAACCATATTCCCTAATGTGGTTGAAGGAGAATAGGGTCACTATTGATAGATGTTTTGTGGAGTTCTTGATTGGGAGCCAACTGCGGGTTCATGTTTGTGCGATNGTGTCAATCTATATCTCATCTGGAGCTGGTTGAGTGATATCTCTCTCAACTAACATACAAGCCACAGAGGGTCTAGTGACAGCAAGCATAGGACTATCCACCTTGAGAGACTTATCGTAAGCAGCATCGATGTATCTAGGACTCAACTTGCTTCCCTGACCAAATATTACTGTACCATTCTTTAGCCTGACATTTAAAAATAAAAAATCACCAGCTTCAAATTCTACTGATTTGCGGCATAAATTGAAGTGTGAACTGAACGGGCCAGTGGAGCAAACCATAGCTAGATACTTGAGTAGCTTGAATCTGTCATCAGTAATGTGGTCCAGCTGTAGACTTTAGTACTGAAAGTAGCAAGACAATAAAAGCAGAGCAGATAACCATCGTCAGTCGGACAACCACTCATAGTTGGAGACTTCAAGTGAGCCACTCATTGTTGGAGACCTCGGGCGGACCACACCTCAGGGAATAGAGTAGACTAGGTAGAAACATGACAGAACCGCTCCGAGTGAGAAGCAGCCTGAGAAGAGTAGCAAACCCACTAAAGTTTCAGCAGGAAATGTTTCAAGTGTCATGATTTCGGACACATCTCTTGTAATTGCCCGACGAGTTTTTGTCTTTCACCGTGCTGGGAAGTTAGCGATGAAGAGGCAGCTGAAGAATAGGATGAGTATCATATTTTACCGGATGAGGGAGAAATGCTTGTGACTACATATTGAGTATCTTTGCCACAATATATTCTACACTCATTGCACTGTGAAGGGAAAAGTATGCAATCTCATCATCGATGGAAGGAACAACATGAACATGACACACTTACATAGAAGGTAGACAAATTTAGCTTCATAACTTGAAGGCATTTCCAACCATATTCCCTAATGTGGTTGAAGAAGGAGAATAGGGTCACTATTGATAAGTGTTTTGTGGAGTTCTTGATTGGGAGCCAACTGCGGGTTCATGTTTGTGTGACCATATTGCTCATGGATACTACCACCTTTTGCTAAGGAGACCGTGGCAGCATGAGCGGCAGCATGAGCATAGGGCTCANAAATTTAGCTTCATAACTTGAAGGCATTTCCAACCATATTCCCTAATGTGGTTGAAGAAGGAGAATAGGGTCGCTATTGATAAGTGTTTTGTGGAGTTCTTGATTGGGAGCCAACTGAGGGGTTCATGTTTGTGTGACCATACTGCTCATGGATACTACCACCTTTTGCTAAGGAGACCGTGGCAGCATGAGCATAGGGCTCAACATGACGGGTTCACAAACACCTTCTTCCTCATCAAAGATGTCAAGCACATCTTCTTTCCACCTTCCAAGGAGTCCAAGAAGTGTCAGGAGGAGCAATCTTAACGATGACAAAGGAACATGAGAGAGAAGAGCTGTTGGGGGGGGTGGGGGGGACACTCAGTACAAAAAGACTTTCAGGACATCCTGGTTGATAGCTTACCGCCCTAGCCACCACCCATCAAGGAGATTCAGACTATCCTCACCTCACATCATGTTAAACCAACCTTGGGTTGCTTTTGAAGAAGTCAGCAGAATACACTTGGTGTTGAATTCATGCTTAGCTTAGTAGTCTACCATCAGATGGTTGGATCAATATGGATGTTTGCTTGCAACAAGGGAAAACTATTTTGGTGATTTGGAGAATAGTGCAGTCGCCAATGGAATTCAGGTGCTTTTCAGACCTTAGTTGAAGACTTCAACCACGGGAGGTCACAAAAGCTCTGCCACTCTCAACACAGATAGAAACTTTAACAAATGAGGTCGAAATTCCTCCAATCACGGGTGATGGACACGGTCGTAAGTCTCCCGCATTGCATCTAGAGGGAGTTCGCTCTGGGCTGGTTCGGCTCAATTTTTCAAAGTAAGAATACTTTCTTCCTTGGATTTTACGCCTAATTGGAGTGGGGCTCACTCCTATTTTTCCTCTTATTATATATTTGTATTTTTTTTCTTTTCTAGGATTAGTTTTTTTGTGTTGTGTCTGGATAGCCGCTGGCGTTTCCTATTCCCTTCGAGGGTTGTAGTCAAGGGTTCCAGGTAGTGTTTCAGCTGTATCTGGGTTTCACAGTGGTCATTATCTTCTGCATCCCTTCCTGCATACCTCTTGGTTCACTATCATTTTCTTCCTCGCTACAGCTACCCCGACAGGATTCCTTTTATTCTTGTCGTTCCTCGCCATCCCAATTGGATTTGGTTCCTGTCTTAATTCTCCTCTTATTATATAATTCTATTTTTGTTATTCTAGGGTTAGTTTTCGTGCTTTTTATCGAGATAGCCGTCGACATCTCTTTTTCCCTTTGTTATACCATAGGGTTCCAAGTGGTGTTTCGGTTATATCTTGGTCTCAACGTTGTGATTATCTTCTTTATCCCTTCCCCACTCCTTCGTCCTTGCTACAGTCACCTTGACAAGAGTTTTTTCGTTGTGCTTCCTGCAGTTCCTCGTCGTCCGCCATTCTCCTAGTTACCGCGATGCCGAAACTGTCATGTCTNTATATCTTGGTCTCAACGTTGTGATTATCTTCTTTATCCCTTCCCCACTCCTTCGTCCTTGCTACAGTCACCCCGACAAGAGTTTTTTCGTTGTGCTTCCTGCAGTTCCTCGTCGTCCAGCCATTCTCCTGGTTACCGCGATGCCGAAACTGTCATGTCCCGCGGTGCCATGCCTTCCTTGCCGCTACCGCCGTCATTCCTGCTCACTGTCGCCACCCAGAAACAGTCGTTCCTGGCTGTTTTTCTACTGTTCCAGCCTCCTGGCCAGCTGTTTCTCGCATTTTGAACTGCTGCCCTTGTCACAACTTCTCCAATTTGATGTCGATGACCTCCTCCCTTGTTGCCGCAACCGAAGACCATCTTTCCCATTCAATTCGCTGCTGTCCGGCCGCTCCTCTTTGCTGCCGACACCCTTCCAGCCCTTCCTTTTGCTGTCCCAACTACGCACAACCTATTTCAGCCACCTACCTCCATTCCCCAATCACCCAGTTGATATGGGTTAACTTTTATATAGTTTGAGTTTCTGTCGTGTTTGTTGTAATTTACCCTTTCAAGTGTGTTTGATGGTAACCACCTATTTGTTTTCAGTAATAATATTTATTTTTCCTTTTGTGATTTGGTTAACTCTGATTTCATGATATAATAGGTGAGTTATTTTTTCAGCGTAGGTTATATACAGTTAATACTGTAGATATGCAGCTACGGTTTTGTTTAGTATAGTATTTATATACAAGAGAAACNTTTGATGGTAACCACCTATTTGTTTTCAGTAATAATATTTATTTTTCCTTTTGTGATTTGGTTAACTCTGATATCATGATATAGTAGGTGAGTTATTTTTTCAGCGTAGGTTATATACAGTTTATACTGTAGATATGCAGCTACGGTTTTGTTTAGTATAGTATTTATATACAAGAGAAATTAGAATTATTGTGGAGGTAATTTTGGTCTTTGCAAAACGGACTTCATAAGCTTATTTTATACAACTCTTTTCAGTGACAGCGTTTTACTAGGGATACATGACTTGCTCTAATTTTTCATGATTTTGTCCCGTTGCATGCTCCAACCTCTCACTGACTTGAATGGCTTACAGCTTTACAGGAACCTGCTTGTGCTGATATAAGTGGTCGCGACCAGATTATTCAATTCTATAATGCTGTAAGTAGCCAAATTTGAAGGTTTTCCTCTGTTATATTTTCTTTCTTCATTTGCTTATTTTTTCCTCCTCTATTTTTTTGTCGCTTCAGATCTGCAGATTAGTTGAAGCCAACACCCCTGATGCTCTCCAGTCGTATTTTGGCAACGGTTCTGCCTCTTCCAGGTTAAACAAGAATCTCTTACAGCTGCAAGCAATATGTGCAGATGTGGTTCGAGTTCTTGCAGTAACTAATCGAAGCTCTGCCGTCGAAGGATCAAGTGGTACTCCAGTGCAGGGAGATGTTGATGAGAAAGGATTTTCGCCGAGCATTGCTGGAAGTGAACCCAAACACTCCGCACCAGTGGAGAAAGAAAACAATCATTCCAAGGTAGAAGCAGAAAGCAATCGCTCCATGGCACAGGCATAGTCTTTCATTGTAGTAACTCTTAACATGAATTGAGTGGCAGCTCCCAAAATTCAGTCCTAACACTGATGTAAAGAAGGCCGATAATGATATAACTAAAAGAAACGGAGCAGTAAGTTAATTTATAACTTTCCATGCATTTTTGCGTCTGTGAATTGGTTGTGAATTTTGCTCAAAGATGTTAGATTGCTTCGAATTTTGGCTCAGATCGAGATAAACGAGCCGAGCTGCAAGTCAAAATTTTGGATCAATGTTTTTTAAGTTGAACCCAGCTCGGCTTGAAATCAGATCATTAACAACATATGACTATGAATTTAGCAAATTTAACTTGAAAATTGTTATCGCTCAAAAAATGATTCGAATTTTGGCTCAGATTGAGATTGGATCGACTTTTTTTCAAGCCAGTTTTAAGCCGACTCTAGCTCGGTTCGAAATCGGATAGCAAACAGCTCTAGTCAGCTGAGTTGTTCTTTTACCATTTTTGCTGCTGTAACTTATTAAAGGCGGATGATTTCTGTGTTTATTGTAATTGTATTCTGGTTGTTTGGCCAAACTTTAAGCTTTGTTAACATGTAGTTGAAGGCCAAGTATTTTATTGCTGGTTCTTATACTAGGTTAATGCAAACTTGCAAATGAGGATCATGGCTTTTGCACACTAGTTTTGGCAATTTCTAGTCCACAAGTTGTCTGATTTGATTTCACTCTTATCATTCTCGTTGGGAGCTAGTTAAAGTTGCCATAATATCAAATTCGTGTCACATATCCATATCACAAAAAAAAGGTCATACAAAAATACCTAAAAAACCATGGCCTTTAAAAAAAAAAGAGAAGAACTTGATTGTCTTTATCAGGATTTTATATGTGATACCAATTAACAGCGACTAACAAGTCATCCAAAAAAACCCATAAGGACGAACGTCTCATCTTAGAACTCACAAACACAAAAAAAAATGGAAAGGAATAAAAAATGGAGAAAATACAATTTCTTAGAAAATCATGAGGATCGATGTGTGGCGGGATACAGTCTCCCTTTTCGTAAATATTGATGATANGGTTAATGCAAACTTGCAAATGAGGATCATGGCTTTTGCACACTAGTTTTGGCAATTTCTAGTCCACAAGTTCTGATTTGATTTCACTCTTATCATTCTCGTTGGGAGCTAGTTAAAGTTGCTATAATATCAAATTCGTGTGTGTCACATATCCATATCACAAAAAAAAGGTCATATAAAAATACCTAGAAAACCATGGCCTTAAAAAAAAAAAAAGAGAAGAACTTGATTGTCTTTAGCAGGATTTTATATGTGATATCAATTAACAGCGACTAACAAGTCATCCAAAAAAACCCATAAGGACGAACATTTCATCTTAGAACTCGCACACAAAAAAAAAATGGAAAGGAATAAAAAATGGAGAAAATACAATTTCTTAGAAAGTCATGAGGATCGATGTGTGGCGGGATACAGTCTCCCTTTTCGTAAATATTGATGATGCAGCTATTTGGGATGCAATTTGCTGGCAGAACTCGTCATGTCATCATTCTCTTAATCATTTTCTTTATTATAGAAGACATGGGATCCACTTCATCATGTCTTAGAATTCTTAGGGGTTTTCCCTCCCTGTACTTTGTGATATTATAGCAATAGCCACACTGAATGATAATTCTACCTTTCTCCCTCATCCATTTTTGCGACTCTGAATATGTCTTCTTCTTTAGCTATTCGGCTCGCCCTCTATCTCTTAATTCAAACATGCAATCCAATATCATCCTTTAATCGCTTTCTAAAAATATCTTGGTGTGCAACTCGAGTTCTTCTAAAATATTAACAAACTTTCCCTGATTCTCAACAAAGTGCTCAAATTCTTACTTTCGTACTCTGCATATCTACTGCAGCTCAAACTTGGGAATCATCTGCAATCAGTAAGGCTGCCCTTTTGGCTCGTCTCTAGAAACAACCTGTGACCATCGTGGCTTGATAAATCGCGGTATGTCAGCTCAACATCTGGGTTCTTCTTGCACTGACTAAGGGTCTGTTTGGGGCAGCTTTAACTTATCCAGCTTATTCAGATAAGCAGCTTATCCTGATACTGTTAAACCCCAAGCAACAGTGTTCGGTTGGGATACCGTCCACCCTTGAGCGATGTTCTTCAGTTGGGATACCGTCAAACCTTGAGCGACGTTTTCTGTTTGGGATACCGTAGAATCCGCCGGCTTGTCTGTCAAGCCTGCCCACCCAAAGAACTTACAGTTGTCCAGTCCGTCTGCCCACCACAAGCACATGTGAAACTGTCTCACGTAGCTATGTTTGTTGGTGTGACGTGAGTAACAAGGATAGCAATCCGCACCGGCATAGCATTCGTCCAGACTCTCCTGAATATCTGGAGCTCATCGTTTTGTAATTATTAAAGAAAGAATACATCAGTCGGAAAATTAGATGAAATAAAAAAAATGGTACAAAATGAAATATAGAAAGAATTTAGACAAAGGAAAGAAAAGGCATTATTACTATAATCATGCATGAAATCAATATTTTTCATGGTTTTGTATCATAATAAACTTATGAATCATGATAACTTTTTTTAAACTAATCTTCACTATGTAATCATCAAAAATCATGTATCACATTCTTGATACNATTCGGCTCGCCCTCTATCTCTTAATTCAAACATGCAATCCAATATCATCCTTTAATCGCTTTCTAAAAATAACTTGGTGTGCAACTCGAGTTCTTCTAAAATATTAACAAACTTTCCCCGATTCTCAACAAAGTGCTCAAACTCTTACTTTCGTACTCTGCATATCTACTTCAGCTCAAACTTGGGAATCATCTGCAATCTGTAAGGCTGCCCTTTTGGCTCGTCTCTAGAAACAACCTGTGACCATCGTGGCTTGATAAATCGTGGTATGTCAGCTCAAAATCTGGGTTCTTCTTGCACTAACTAAGGGTTTGTTTGGGGCAGCTTCAGCTTATCCAGCTTATTCAGATAAACAACTTATCCTGATATTGTTAAACCCCAAGCAACAGTGTTCTGTTGGGATATCGTCCATCCTTGAGCGATGAAACCTTGAGCGATGTTTTCTATTTGGGATACCGTAGAATCCGCCGGCTTGTCTGCCAAGCCTGCCCACCCAATGAACTTACAGTTGTCCAGTCCGTCTGCCCACCACAAGCACATGTGAAACTGTCGCACGTAGCTATGTTTGTTGGTGTGACGTGAGTAACAAGGATAGCAATCCGCACCGGCATAGCATTTGTCCGGACTCTCCTGAATATCTGGAGCTCATCGTTCTGTAATTATTAAAGAAAAAATACATCAGTCAGAAAATTAGATGAAATAAAAAAAATTGTACAAAATGAAATATAGAAAGAATTTAGACAAAGGAAAGAAAAGGCATTATTAGTATAATCATGCATGAAATCAATATTTTTCATGGTTTTGTATCATAATAAACTTATGAATCATAATAACTTTTTTTAAACTAATCTTCAATATGTAATCATCAAAAATCATGTATCACATTCTTGATAACTGCTAAAGCTCATACAAGGATCTTTTAAGAAGATATAATTGATTTTCAACTCCCACTTCAATGAAATAATTAAATAGCTTTATGA
>JXCR01144764.1:0-12493 GCA_002079205.1 Phalaenopsis hybrid cultivar | reverse complement strand
TATTTTAAAATTAGCACATTCAAATTATCTCTTCATTTCACCATATTTCAGAGTAGGGAGAAAGACAAAAAAACAACTCAGACCTCATGTGAAAGATACAATAAAATACAAATTTCATAAATAAAAGAAAGTTTATAGAATAATAATAAACAAACACCGCTTATCTGTAACTCTTTCTCAAAGAAAATCCCTTGTAGCATCTCTTGAACTCTTTCTCTCTTTACAAGACACTTGATTTTCTCTTTAAAGATGTATGGAAGAAGAAATCTCTCACTTATCTCCCTCTTTTAATAACTCTTAGGAGAAAATCAAACTTAGACTCACCACACTAAACAATAGAACACCTAAATAAACTCAATTACACTCTAGCCCCCTCTAACTACCACTTTTTTTTAGCAATTTTTGCTCTAAATAAAGCATAATTTCAGTTTTCTAAGAGGTGCCTCCAATAACTCTTCAAAAAGTGTCCAAACTCATCGAATCTTCTAGAATTTCACTCAGCACCGACCTTGGCACGATGGCGCCGTTGGCACCCTTAGCCCGAATTTAATTTTGTACTCTTTATCAAATGGCTCTATTGGTGCCCACAATATTCTGAACTCTTGTTTCATGTTGGCACCGTCGGCACTAAGTATTTTTTTTCAAAACGCCATTTTGACTCCAAATTTCATCTTTTTTGCTTCCTTTTTGCTTCAAATCCTAAAAATCATCAACCTGCAACAAAACATAAAAAATATCTTCCTTTAAAACACAATATCACTAAAAATGAGTATAAAATATATGTATAAAAATGCATATATTTTTAGTGCATCAAAATCCCCCAATCTTAAATGTTACTTATCCTAAAGTAACTCCTTTACTACATAAAAATATGACTTATGACAAAGCATTTTAACTTCTAGATTTTCATGTTTTGGTCTAGTAAATACAATAACATAACTTAAGAAAAATTTAAAATAACTCCAGTTAATACTAAAGGTATAAGAATATATAGCAGTCAACTCTAAGATTTCTGATTTTTTATTCTTTTCAAGGAAAATTGCAAATTGTCATATTAAAGCCTCTTAAAATATCCATATGAAAAAGAACTTTATGAAAATTTTATTAGTAAATATGCTAATACTTAAATNAAAGCCACTTAGAATATCCATATGAAAAAGAACTTTATGAAAATTTTATTAGTAAATATGCTAATACTTAAACACAAGTTTAGATAATGTAGCCAAGCCTTCTTCCTTAAGTTGATTTAGGTGAAGTCAATTTTTAATTAGGCATCTTCTCAAGCTTCTCCTCACATATTTTTCTTTTCTTTTCTTTTTCTTTTTTTTGAGGATCATTTTCAATCCTTTTTCTTTTCTATTTTTTGNAAGTTTAGATAATGTAGCCAAGCCTTCTTCCTTAAGTTGATTTAGGTGAAGTCAATTTTTAATTAGGCATCTCCTCAAGCTTCTCCTCACATCTTTTTTTTTCTTTTCTTTTTCTTTTTTTTGAGGATCATTTTCAATCCTTTTTCTTTTCTATTTTTTTTATGTGAGGATTATTTATCTGGATAGCCTTTAATGATTTTGAACTTCACTATCCTCTTCTTAAAGTTAAAAACATTTCACATTCCTTCACTTTATAAATTCATATTAGCTTTGAAGATTTTCATAAAGTTTTATTCTTTTCGTCTTACATGAAACTCTAAGATTCTTAATACTTCAAAAATACAAATTCCTTTACTTACAATGGAAAAACATAGTTATATTCTCTCATACCAAATATCTTAATATCTAAAATTAATCTTTACNCTTACATGAAACTCTAAGATTCTTAATACTTCAAAAATACAAATTCCTTTACTTACAATGGAAAAACATGGTTATATTCTCTCATACCAAATATCTTAATATCTAAAATTAACCTTTATTATTGAAAATTTTTACTTAAAGTTTACTATATATTTAGAAACATAAATATAGTTAACCAAAGTTAGGCTCTACCACCATAGGTCATGTTAAATTAAAGATTTCAAAATATAGTTCATTGAGGACAAATAAAATTAAGTTTCTTTCCTTAAAAATGAATTTTTCTCCCCCCAAACTTAAATTTTTAAAAGATTAAGNCCCCAAACTTAAATTTTTAAAAGATTAAACATGAAAAACTGAAATTTCAGGGTGAAAGAAAACAGTTAATACATAAAGAAAAGACTTATTAGTTAAAGATTATGATTTGAAACTTAACTCTGAAATATTGCATGTGCTAATATGAAATACTATAAAACTTGAAACATTAAATAACATATAATATATAAAAATATTTCCTGAGAAAGAGTTAACTAAAAATTAAAATACAACAAAGTACTAAAAATAAATAACAGTATTAAAATGCTTTTCAACTTTACAACATTTCTATAGTTTATAGTTCACAACAGCACATTTAAAAACAAATCAAAGTTTCACACTTAACAATTAAACAATAAAAATAACAAAATACAACAAACAATAAACTAAATAAAAGATCAAGAGTATGACTAAGAAGACATCACCACTCATCATCATCATCATCTTCTTCTTCTACATCAAAGTTTTGTTGTTGATAAGGGGTAAGAATAGGGTGACTAAAAAATTGTACTGAGTGGTCACCCCTCATATATCTAATCATATTCAGCATCATACTGTTGGATCATCATATTCAACATCATACTATTGGAGCATCATACTGTTGGATCATCAATATCTCCCTGTTGGATCATCATTTGTTCCATAAGTCCCTGGAGAGTAAGAGTGCTAGAAGTAGAAGGAATATCCCTACTCCTACTTCCCAATCTCTATCAAACATGAGATTCATAGGTTTCAATGTTTTCAGGCCCAATCAGTTTAACAGGCTCAATCCTCTCCTCATCAATTCTAAAATCAACTCCTGTCTGCTCACATAATGTGAAGATCAGGGCAAGGTGTGCTAATCCACCAGTCATCTCACCCAAAACAATAGAACGAGTATTTCTATAAATAATAGAGCGTACATCTATTCTGCTCATCTATTGAATACAAAATTTTAGGATGGCTCTATCCCTAGTAACTTTGCTATGGTGGTAATGGACGTACAAATTATAGAAGGGTCAGTACGGGAATTGATCAGTCAAATTTTCATCTATTCATTCATTCTTCTTGAACATCTGCACTAAACCTGCTTCTATTATTCCCATATGATCAAAGTTTTCCTTCATCCTTCAATCTAGGTGATCACAAAGGTAATTAAGATTTTCTATTGCATTCATGATACTATGAAGTTCTCTTTCTATTTTCTTCATATTCTTCTCCAAAAATATTAAAATTCCAACTGTATAGGGTATTAAGAGTGTGGAAGCATGTGATGAATGACTGAACATAATATCTAATGCTTCATTTCCATTCCCAATATACTTTTCATCAATAGGATCCATGGGCTCCCAAAGTAATAATACTTTCTTCCGACTTTCATATGGCATTTGAGATTAACTGCAAAGTAAGAAGATTGTAGAAGGATGCCCAGGTCCATATATAGACTTATTCATAATAATACCCATATTAGATTTGAAAATAGTTGATCCTACATCAATGGGCTTTCCCATTTGAATGCAATAGTTTAAAATTACACTTTCTTTTATAACTCTACTAATTTTCATTGTAGGGAGTAGTTTTGTAGAGATGAAGAAATGTCATTGTTTAGATATCGGATTAAGCAAAGAAGCGGCGAAACTAACGTACCCCTCTTCTCTGATTTCCCAATTATCATTTTCTTTCGTCAGAAATTGGTATACACCATACATCGTATCCTTCATTGGTATAAGGTTTGTATAATGATAGATTGACACGCTTTTTATCATAAACATATCGTTAATTTGAGACCGAGTAAATGGTACACCTTTACCTCGAACGAAGGCAACTCCTTGGTTAATTTCATGTAGGTTAGTATAATTTTTTTTTACCACTGATATAACTACTACAATGGTAGTGTACAATAGAACTTCCTAACATCTCTATACTATGATTTTCTCAATCTGAGAACATGGATTACTCAATCCATGATTGACAAAGCCTCTCTCCTTGATAAGCTCTTCTTAGTGATAACTTTGTTGTATAATCTTTAAGCGTCAAAATCGATGAACTTTCTTCTATTGAAAACATCACACATTGAATTGTTTCTGAAATTGGAAGCCATGAATTTCAAAATCTAGAAGTTTCGGGTCATCCAAAATTGTTTTCATGCCTTTAAAAAGGCCTCTAGGCAGTTACTTTGAAGTTAAATCCCGCCAAAGTCCGCCAAATTTGTCCTGAACTGCCAAAATCGCACCACGCGCTGTCGGCGCCCCTGTGGCATTGTTGGTGCCATGGCTTCTGTAAAAGGGCGCCGTCGACGCCAAAGCCAAAGTTGCGTCTGTTTCGTTTTTTAGTTCAATTCATTTCCAATATTTCATCCAATACCAAAATTTATCTTGATTTATGATATATAAGATTGTGTAGGATTCCAAGGTTTTATTATTTTCTAATATAAAGAACAATTATTAAACANTACTCCAACGTCTAACTAGTCTTTTTAAACAATAATATGTATCCTTGAATAGCCCATAAACAAGTGCTTTTACAAACAACACAAAACCAACTTTTATATATGAAATTCTAAATTTTTTCAAACATAGATTTTTAGTCCCACTAAAACATATATAAAGCAAATCACACCATAATTCAGCGTTAAAATCAAGCCATAACACTAGAACGCTGAAAGCTAAGCTGTACACATAATCAAATTGATATGAGTTTCAAAGCAAAGCAAATACAACTCAAATAAATTAAAACCACAATTAATTTTAAATAGTAGAAAGTTTAACTTCCTCAATTACTCCTCTTCATCTTTAGTATTATCTCCTCCTCTAATGTCTCCCATAGACTCATGATGCACATACAACTTGTAGAATGGGTGGTATGGAAATTGATCAGTCAAATTTTTATCGACCCACGCATTCCTCTTGAACATATATACCAAACTTGCTTCAATTCGTCCCTTATGATCAAATTGTTCCTTCATCCTCCAATCTAAGTGATCAAAAAAATCAGAAATATTTTCTATTGCATTCATGATGTTCTGAAGTTCACTTTCTGTCTTCTCTATTTTCTTCACCAAAACTCGTGAACTTCCAACTGTACAGGGTATTAAGGGTGTCAAAGCATGTGATGATTGATCCAAGATAATGTCCAACGCTTCATTTCCATTTCCAATATAGTTTACATCAATAGAATCCATGGGCTTCCAGGCTAATAACACATTCTCCCAACTTTCATATGGTACTTGAGATTGACTACAAAGTAAGAAAATTGTAGAAGGATGCCTCAGTCCATATATAGGCCCATGCATTATCAAACCCAAAAAAGATTTAGCAATAATGGATCCCACATCAATGGGTTTTCCTATTTGAATACAATAGTTTAAAATTGCACTTTCCTTTGTAACTTTACTATTTCTTATCGTAGGGAGTAGTTTTGCATAGATGAAGAAATGTCATTGTTTAGATATCGGATTTAGCAGTGAAGCAAAGAAACTAATGTACCCGTCGTCTCTGATTTCCCAATTATCACTTTCATCCGTCAGAAATTGGTACAAATCATACATTGAATCCTTTGTTGGAATAAAGTTTGCATAGTGACAAATTGGCACGCTTTCTTTCATAAATATATTGTTAATTTGTGATGAAGTAAATAGTACCCACTTACCTCGAACAAAGATGACTCCCTGGTTAATTCCATGAAGATTAGCGTAGAATTCTTTCACCACATGAAATACTACTGTAGCGATAGTGTAGCATAGAACTTCCCAACGACTTTGTACTATGATTTCCTCAATTTACAAACTAGGGTTATTATACCCATGATTGATAAAGCCTCTCTCCTTGATAAGTCTCTTCTTCATGAAAACATTTTCATATAATTTATGTGTATCAAAACTAATGAACTTTCTTCGATTGAAAATCCCATATCTTGAAGTGATTTTGGAATTGGAAGCTATGGATTTTGNTCCTCAATTTACAAACTAGGGTTATTATACCCATGATTGATAAAGCCTCTCTCCTTGATAAGTCTCTTCTTCTTGAAAACATTTTCATATAATTTATGTGTATCAAAACTAATGAACTTTCTTTGATTGAAAATCCCATATCTTGAAGTGATTTTGGAATTGGAAGCTATGGATTTCAAAATCTGAAAGTCTCTGGTCATCCAAAATGGTTTTCATGCATTTAAAAAGACTCTTATGTGGTTATCTTGAAGCAAAATCCCACCAAAGTCCGCCAAAAACTCCCCAAACTGCCAAAACCACACTGGGCGCTATCGGCGCCAGAGCCAAATTTGCATCTATTTTGATTTTGGTTTAATTGATTTTCAAATTTTCATCCAATACCAACATTTGTCTAGATTTATGATATATAAGATTGTGTAGGATTCTAGGGTATTATCAACTCCTAATACAATATAGCAATTATAAAACAAAATGCTAAAAATAATTAAGATATATATGAGTTGCCTCCCACAAAGTGCTTGGTTTAACGTCGTCAGCCCGATGTACCAATGTTTGTTTAGAATGACTCAACATCAAGATCTCTTTAAATTGTGGCATATGCCCTTCATAATAATGTTTCAATTGATGCCCATTAACTTTAAAGATCTTTCCAGTTTTAGGATCTTCAATAACAACAGCTCCATAATGATAGACTTTGATCACATTAAATGGTCCTACCCATCTAAACTTTAGTTTTCCTAGAAATAATCTCAAACTAGTATTATATAATAGAACTTCTTGTCCAGATTCAAATTTCTTTCTTATAATCTTTCATTCATGCCATATTTTCATTTTTTATTTAATGAACTTTGGATTATCATATGCTTCATTTCTAATCTCTTCAAGCTGATTGAGTTGCAATAATATTTTCTCACCAACATCCATTAAATTAAAATTTAATTTNAACTTTAAAGATCTTTCCAGTTTTAGGATCTTCAATAACAACAGCTCCATAATGATAGACTTTGATCACATTGAATGGTCCTACCCATCTAGACTTTAGTTTTCCTAGAAATAATCTCAAACTAGTATTATATAATAGAACTTANTGATAAACTTTAATCACATTGAATAATCCTAACCATCTAGATTTCAGTTTTCCTGGAAATAGTCTCAATCTAGTATAATATAATATAACCTCTTGTCTAGGTTCAAATTTCTTTTTTATAATCTTCCGATCATACTATATTTTCATTTTCACTTTATAGATTTTTGCATTATCATATGCTTCATTTCTAATCTCCTCAAGTTCATTGAGTTGCAACAATCTTTTCTCACCAGCATACTTTAGATTAAAATTAAATTTCTTAATAGCCTAAAATGCTTTATTTTCCAATTCTACTGGTAAGTGGCATGTTTTACCAAAAATAAGTCTATAAGGGGACATTCCAATAGGAGCCTGATAGGCAGTTGTGTATGCCCATAATGCAGTATCTAATCTAGTAGACCAATCCAATTTATAAGGATTTATAACTTTTTTTAATATTTGCTTTATTTCATGATTTGATATTTTTGCTAGACCACTAGTCTGGGGATGATAAGAAGTAGAGAATCTATGCATAATATTATATTTTCTAACCAATTTCTCAATCCTCTTATTTCTAAAATGGGATCCTCTATCCATAATAATCACTCTTGGCATTCCATATCTTGTAAAAATATTTTTATTTAAAAATTTAATAACACTTCGAGCATCACATTTAGGTACATCAATAGCTTCAATCAATTTGGGCATATAATCAACAACAAACAATATATATAAATTTCCAAATAAAGGCATAAATGGTCCCATAAAATCTAATCCCTACACATCAAAAATTTTAACTTCCAATGTGTAATTTAGTGGTATTTCATGTCTTCTAGAAATATTTCCTACTCGCTGACATCGATTGCATGTTTTAATATATTCATTAACATCTCTAAAAAAAGTAAGTCAATAAAATCCAGCTTACAAAATTTTATGTACAGTTCTACTAGTTCTAAAATGTCTTCCATATTCATAATCATGACACCATTCAATTATTTATTTAGTTTTTTTGTAGGGCACACATCTTCTAATGATTAAATCTTTACACTCTTTATATAAATGTAGGTCATCCCAAAAATAAAATTTTGAATCATAAATAAATTTCTTTAATTGTTGATTTTTAACATCTGGTGGTAGAATATCACTCACAATATAATTTACTATATCGACATACCACGGTATATCCTTTATATCAATATTATATAATTGTTCATCAGAGAAAGTTTTCAAAATTTCATTTGTAAAATTAGTTAATATTTTTTGTTGTAGTCTAGATAAATAATCAGGTATTTGATTATCATTTCCCTTTCTATCTACTACCACAAAATCAAACTCTTGCAATAGAAGTATCCATCTAATTAATCTTGGTTTAGCATCCTTCTTTTACATCTAATATTTGATAGCAGAATGATTTGTATGCACTATACATTTGGCTCCAATTAATTAAGGTATAAACTTATCAAAGGCATAGACAATAGCTAACAACTCTTTTTTAGTAATGATGTAATTAATTTGAGCATCATTTAGAGTTTTCTAGCATAATATATTACTTTAAAAATCTTGTTATACCTTTGCCCTAAAACAGCTCCAATAGCATGATCACTAGCATCACACATTATTTCAAATGATTTCTCCTGATCAGGTGGAATTATTATAGGAGCAGTGATTAATTTTTCTTTCAATAGTTCAAATTCTTTTGTGCATTCCTCATTAAAATTAAATTTTGCATCCTTTTCTAAAAGTTGGCATAATGGCTTAGTAATTTTTGAAAATTTTTTTATATAACACCTGTAGAAACCGGCATGTCCTAGAAAACTTCTTACCCCTCTAACTAAAGTAGGAGACAATAATTTCTCAATAACTTGAATTTTTGCTGGATCTACTTCCATGTCATTTTTAAAAATTTTATTCCCAAGTACAATTCCCCCTATAATCATAAAATGATATTTCTCCCAATTTAGTACTAAGTTGATTTCTTCACATAATTCTAGAACTTTTTCTAAATTATTTAAACATAATTTAAATGAAGTTTCAAATACAGAAAATCATCCATAGATACTTCCATTCCACATTCAATTAAATTAGTAAAAATTGTTATCATACATCTTTGAAATGTTGCAAGTGTGTTATATAGTCCAAAAGGTATTCTATCAAAAGCAAATGTTCTATAAGAGCTTGTAAATGTTGTTTTCTCTTGATCTTTAGGAGTAATCATAATTTGGTGATACTTGGTATATCCATCTAGAAAATAGTAATATTTGTTTCCAGCTAATCTATCTAACATTTGGTCTAGAAAGGGTAAGGGAAAATGATCTTTCCTGGTGGCCATGTTTAATTTTCTATAGTTTATACAAATTCACCAACCAGTAACTTATCTTATTGGAATTAATTCATTTTTCTTATTTACTTCAATTGTCACTCCTCCTTTTTTTGGAACACAGTGAATTAGACTTACCCAAGCACTGTCTAAAATAAGATATATAATTTTAGCATCTAACTATTTTAAGATTTCTTTTTTAACAACTTCCTTCATTATTGGGTTTAATCTTCTCTGAGGATTAGCTTTAGGTTCCTATTGTTCATCTAATAGAATTCTGTGCATACAAATTGAAGGACTGATTCCTTTAATATCTGGTAAAGTCCATCCAAAGGCCTTTTTATATCTTTTCAACATTTCTACTAATTTTTGTTCTTGAAATTCAATTAAATCAAAAGATATAATAACAGACAATGTAGATGAATCTCCTAAAAACACATATTTTAAATAGGCAGGTAATACTTTTAGTTTAAGTTAAGGTGGTTTAATACTTGAAGGAATAAGATTTTTCTTATCAATTTCTAAAAGTTNTTCTTATATTTTTTCAAAGTTTCCACTATTTTTTTCCCTTGAAATTCAGTTAAATCAGAAGATATAATAACAAGTAATGTAGATGAATCTTCAAAAAATATATATTTTAAATGGGCAGGTAAAACTTTCAGTTCAAGTTTAGGTGATTTAATACTTGAAAGAATAAGATTTTTATTATCATTTTTTGTAAGGTCTAAAATCTAAAATTTTACCTGAACATAATCTAAATTCTCATTTTTTACTTTATTTTCATTCTCATACTCAAAGTTCTCTTCTTGCCTTAACTTTTCTTCAAACATTCCCTTAAATCGCTCATTTTAGATAATCGGTAACCTCCATTCCAAAACATTCATTATATTTTTCTATCGCAGGATATTTCATAGCTTTTGCTATATTATATGTTACTTCTTGATCATTCACTCTCATTTTTAATTCTCTTTTTTGCACACCTATCACATCTCTCCCTGTTGCAAGGAATGGTCTCCCCAAAATAATCGAAATCTCTTTATCTTCTTCCATATCCAAAATAATAAAGTTNTTTGCTATATTATATGTTACTTCTTGATCATTCACTCTCATTTTTAATTCTCTTTTTTGCACACCTATCACAGCTCTCCCTGTTGCAAGGAATGGTCTCCCCAAAATAATAGAAATCTCTTTATCTTCTTCCATATCCAAAATAATAAAGTCCATAAGAAAAATAAATTAATCCACTTTCACTAATACATCTTCTATAACTCCTTTAGGTTAAGTTATTGATCGATCAGCTAATTGAAGAGTTATAGTAGGAGGGGAAATTTCACCTAATCTAACCTTTTAAAAATTGATAGTGGCATAAGATTAATACTACCTCCTAGATCACATAAGGCTTTTCCAAAAAATTTCTCACCAATAGCACAAGGTATATTAAAATTACCAGGATCTTTTAACTTTTTAGGAAGTCTTTTCTGAATAATTGCACTACACTCTTCACTGAGTGTGCGGTCTCGTAATCTGTAAACTTCCTCTTCTTCTTTAGTATATCCTTCATAAATTTCACATAATTTGTCATTTGTTCCAAAGCTTCAATGAAAGGAATATTTATCATTAACTTTTTAAAAATTTCCAAAAAATTAAGAATTTCTAAGAAAATTATAAATTTTTTATCTTTATTCTGCNCCTAATCTAACCTTTTAAAAATTGATAGTGGCATAAGATTAATACTACCTCCTAGATCACATAAGGCTTTTCTAAAAAATTTCTCACCAATAGCACAAGGTATATTAAAACTACCAGGACCTTTTAACTTTTTAGGAAGCTTTTTCTGAATAATTGCACTACACTCTTCACTGAGTGTGCAGTCTCATAATCTGTAAACTTCCTCTTCTTCTTTAGTATATCCTTCATAAATTTCACATAATTTGTCATTTGTTCCAAAGCTTCAATGAAAGGAATATTTATCATTAACTTTTTAAAAATTTCCAAAAAATTAAGAATTTCCAAAAAAATTATAAATTTTTTATCTTTATTTTGTTGCTTCAACCATTGAGGAAATGAAGGTGGAGGTTTTTCTAAAAAAAATTTTATTGGTTTATTTGAAGAATCTATATCAAAATATATATCATCATTGTCTTTTCTTTGGATCCTTGTCTCCAATTGNGGTTTTTCTAAAAAAAATTTTATTGGTTTATTTGAAGAATCTATATCAAAATATATATCATCATTGTCTTTTTCAATTTCCACCTCCTTTTCTACTTCAGTTTCTCTTTGGATCCTTGTCTCCAATTGTTTTTCACTTCATAATTGAATAGCTTTAATGTGCTACTTACTCTGATCTTTTGGATTAACTTCAACATTGCTAGGAAGAATTCCTAAAGGTCTATTACTAAGTGAAGTAGCAATATGCCTTAATTGATTTTCAATATTTCTAATTGTNTGTGCTACTTACTCTGATCTTTTGGATTAACTTCAACATTGCTAGGAAGAATTCCTAAAGGTCTATTACTAAATGAAGTAGCAATATGCCTTAATTGATTTTCATTATTTCTAATTGCAGCTCCTTGACTTTGTATTTGATTTCTCATATTCAACACCAATTCTTTTGTAGACAACTTCTTCTCCTTAACTTGTGAGCTACTATTAAATCTAGGAGGATAATAAAATCTATAGTTAGGATTTCCTTGATTATTTGAATTTCTTGAGGGGTTCACTGAATTGTTATAATTATTCTAACTAAGATTAGGGTGATTTTTCCATCCAGTATTATAATAATTAGAATAGGGATTATTAGTTTTATTATCCATAGTATTCAAAGTTTCATAAGGTGATTGAGTATCAATTATCTGTCGTAGTGAATTTTTCTCTAACACTAGGAGTGTTTGAGAATAGTTTACTACAATTTGATTAATTGTCTTTGATATAGCAGCAATTTGGGATGCCAAAGTAGACATTGCATCGCAATCATGAATACTAACTACTTTTCTTGGATATACCCATTCAGAGGGCCAATGAAAATTATTAGTAGTCATCTCCTCTATTAAAGAATATGCTTCATCAAAAGGTTTTGACAT
>JXCR01144762.1:4112-37223 GCA_002079205.1 Phalaenopsis hybrid cultivar | reverse complement strand
CTTTATAAATTTATCAAAAGGAAGCTTGTAAATGGAGAAAGCAGTCGTAGTGTCAAGCATAGAATTTAACATATCCAAATTACAGTCATCTTCCAAATAGAAGTCAGAAACCAATAATGTTAAGATCCTCATTTTGCCATTTATCCAACAAAAATGATAGATCTCTTTTCCCAAGCTTCTAGTGGATAAAACTCTCAGCCTCATTTCTAATTGTAAGCATTCTTTTCCAAGTTCTAGAATCCTCAATTTTGGATTGAACTTCTAAATGATGCATTGATTTACAATATTTGCTATGCATAAAGGAAGGCCATAAAGAATTTGTATTTCTAAAATTAATCCATTAAATAATAGAGTTAACCTCAGAGATATGTCTCAGTTGTTTAAAACCTAGCCCGCAGCTTGGATTGACTTACACATTAGCTTACAAGAAGCCCAAAATTTTTCTTTTATGGTGCCCACTCTATAAGAATTTATTGAATAGTCGTTGAAGTGAAACTTGAGTACCATACTTGATCATTAAACCTCCCGAGCATAAAGTGTAATAGAAGCTAAAATACTTTTAAGCAGAGTAATACTTCCCCAAAAGGAAAGGAAAGAGTTAGTCCATTCTCCAATTCTATTTTTGATTTTATCTATCACATCATCAAATTGCATCTTATTTCGTCATCCCATCAACAAATTCACCCCCAAGTACTTTAAAGGCAATTCAACAATAGTGAAACATGCAAACTCATTGGCCCAAGTTTTTAATGAATAACTCACTTTCTTCCCAAAAAAGAGTTGACATTTTTCCATATTAAATGTTAGCAAAGATGTTTCCTTAAAGGACAATAAAGTATTATATATATTCTTTATAGAGCATTTAGATGCATTAGTGAATATAACCACATCATAGCATAGGCTAAGTGGGATATCCCCACCCTAGCCTTATTTTTATAATGAATGTAAGGATGTTGCATAAAAATAATGCTAATAATTTTATAAAAATAATAAAAAAACTAGGATAAATATAATGGGAGAAAGAGGGTCCCCTTGTTTAATGCCTCTCTCTAAAGTGAAGTAACCATGTGCATGTTCATTATTTATCACCTGATAGCAGTTTCCCTCCAACCAATTTTTAACAATGTTGCCAAAAGAAATACGAAATCCTCTGAGTCTAAGAAAAACCGAGATGAATTTATAGCTAATAGTGTCATAGGTCTTTTTTACATCTAACTTAATAATGAGATTTCCCCTTTGCTTTTAGCATCCCAATCACATAATAGTTCTTAAGTTAATAGAATAATTTCAGTAATATATCTACCTTAGATAAATGCAGATTGGTTTATAGAAATTAATGCAGGTAGATGTTTCTTCAATCTTCCAACTATCACTATTCTGATTAGTTTAGACATGATGGAGGCTAAACAAAATTGCTTAAAGTGCTCGCATCTAGTTTTATCATTTATTTTGGGGATTAGAGTTATAGAGGAAGCAACAAAATATTTTCACGTAAGACTGCATTTAAAGAGGCATTGGATAACATTAACCACAACTTTACCAACCACATTCAAACACNCCTTATGTTTATAATGAATGTAAGGATGTTGCATAAAAATAATGCTAATAATTTTATAAAAATAATAAAAAACTAGGATAAATATAATGGGAGAAAGAGGGTCCCCTTGTTTAATGCCTCTCTCTAAAGTGAAGTAACCATGTGCCTGTCCATTATTTATCACCTGATAGTAGTTTCCCTCCAACCAATTTTTAACAATGTTGCCAAAAGAAGTACGAAAGCCTCTGAAGTCTAAGAAAAACCGAGATGAATTTATAGCTAATAGTGTCATAGGTCTTTTTTAGATCTAACTTAATAATGAGATTTCCCCTTTGCTTTTAGCATCCCGATCACATAATAGTTCTTAAGTTAATAGAATAATTTCAGTAACATATCTACCTTGGATAAATGCAGATTGGTTTATAGAAATTAATGCAGGTAAATGTTTCTTCAATCTTCCAACTATCACTTTTCTGATTAGTTTAGACATGATGGAGGCTAAACAAATTGGCTTAAAGTGCTCGCATCTAGTTTTATCATTTATTTTGGGGATTAGAGTTATAGAGGAAGCAACAAAATATTTTCACGTAAGACTGCATTTATAGAGGCATTGGATAACTTTAACCACAACTTTACCAACCACATTCAAACATTTTTGATAAAAATGAGCCGTGAATCCATATGGACCTGCAGTTTTACTCCCATCCATGCTCTTTAATATTTCCAGAATTTTAGTTCCATTAGGAACATCAAGTAGTTGTAAAGCTGAAACATATTTGTGAGTATCATTAAGGAAATTGTGTGTAAGTGAGGGATTAATATCAACTTTAGAAAATAAATTTCTAAAGTAGTCAATGTCATTAACTATGATATCATCATTATTAATAAGCCAAGTACCATCAGAGACTTAAATTTTCAGAATAGTGTTGATCCTCCACTTATTTTTTTTGCATGCTTGAAAAAAATTTTGTGTTTCTAACGACCTCCAAAATAAACATCTTTCCAGCTTTTTGTTTAATATAATCCTCATCACATTTAGTTGCATAATTCAAATCTTTACATGAATTAACTAAATTTTTTTGGCATGATTTATTAAAAAACTTTAATTCTTCTCTTCTTCTGCCAATTTATTATTATTATTAAAATCTCCAATATTTCTCTAATTTTGTTGCTTCAGTTCAAAAGCCAGCTTCTTATGAAGCCTCCATAGCATTTCCCAAGAATTTCCCAAAATATCTATGTTCCATTGAGTGGTGACAAGATCCAAAAAGTCCATATGATTTTTCCACATGTTGGAGAAATGAAGTTGTGAAAATCTAGGTTTATAAGTGAAAATAATACTAAGGAGGATTGGTCTATGATCGGAGTCTCAAATTAGTTAGGTGTTGCACCTTAATGGTGGGGTAATTATTTAGTCAGAGTTAATTGACAAAAAAACCTATCCAATATTTCAAAGGTTTTCCCCCTCCCTCATGTGCACCTAGGATCAATATAACCTAAATCAATAAGTTGAGCACCCATAATGGTTTCATTGAATTTATTCATCAAACTAGTAACCGGTCCCCCCTCCCCACCCCTCTTTTCATTGAGACTTGTTATCATGTTAAAGTCCCTTCCCACAATCTNCAATAAGTTGAGCACCCATAATGGTTTCATTGAATTTATTCATCAAACTAGTAACCGGTCCCCCCTCCCCACTCCTCTTTTCATTGAGACTTGTTATCATGTTAAAGTCCCTTCCCACAATCCAGTTATCCATAATAGAAGAACTCAATTTTTAATTTCCCCCATAGATCTATCCTCAAGTGGTGATTGCAGCTTACATATAAATTGGTGGCCCATCCATGACATGTGGTAATATTAAAATGTAAATGAAGAAACTATGAGTCGTCAATAGATATATTAATATTTAAGATAACCAAATTTTATTGGTACTGTTAGAGTTAAAATTATAGTTGTTGAATTTTGTACTAATTATGCTCTTGTTAGTAGTCACAAGAGGCTCCAGAATAACAAAAAATCATAGTTTATGAGTTATAACCAGCTTTTTTAACCTATCAAGGGAATTGAGGTCACCCACCCCCTAATATTCCAAAAAAAAATATTAATCAACATTAGAATGAAAACTCCTAGTTAGTCTAGCTGAAGTGTCATTTCGATCACCATCTATGTAAGAGATTATTTGACGAACTATATTACCTTGACCCAAATTTTTGAGCTTTAGTCTCCCCTTACTTTTCTTCTTAATTTCTGCACTATCCATTCATCCTCCATAAACATATATGCATCAACTAAATTCTCTGCCCTAGGAGATTAGGGCTCTTTCTCGACAATTAAAGTAGGTTGTATTAAAGCAGAAGAACGAGTCACACCACCATTAATTTGTAATAAGTCATTCATGATGGGAACATCCAACTTGGTGTTGTCACCATCAACAACAAGCTCCATGCTACCAGACTTAGAGGCCCCCTCTAAGACATTCACCCTAGAAGTCTCCCAAATAAGAAAATCCCTAAACACCCCCTTAAGGGCTTTTCCACAAGCAAATCCACCACTAGCATCAATCCCAAACCCAGTCTCCTTAAAAAAACCTCTTACAGGACCTGCTGGAGAACCATCATCACAAATAAGAGCCTCTCCACCATTAGTATCCACAGTGGCCAAGACAACAGACTTGTCCTGGAGGGTGGCAGTATCGACATTAGGAATAAAATTTCTTAATTCATGATGTGCATGCTAACAAAGTTCATGAGAATAACCAACATTCTACAATCAGTGTAATACATAGAGTGTTGCTCAATTATAGCTTTTTGCTAATAGCCTTTACAGGCTGACCCATTCCAAACCTCATCAAGAGCATTACTAGTGATATCACTTTCAACCAGAAACTTGACCGTTGAAAATCAAGATAGGGTGAAAGTAGAAATTTTCATTTTTAATGGTTTTCCAAAAATAGCTGCTCTCGAGAATAAAATTTCATGGTTAAAAAGATGATATTTCAAACCAGGTAATCTAATCAAAATTCGGATAATAAAACTTTCCATATGTGGATCAAAATCAACCGACCACTTCAACAACTTCATAGCCTTATACTGAATCCCAATCACCCTTCTAGCAAACAATCTCGTATCCTCCTCATTTGTCAATTGAATCAAAATATGTCTCCCATTGAGGAGACCAATTTTTTAGGAACTTGCCAACTTCATGAGATGGAATTCCTTCCTAATCTTTTCTAGTTTTGGATGACCATAAAAAACTTACCAACCAACGCCAAATGAAAGGATGAGGCAAGTAAAGCACTATCATTATCAAATATGAAAATTTTTTGTTTCCCCTTATTCTAAATTTTTTGGAAGAAGCTAAGTTCACTAACTTCCCCATGAGAATCGTGAAATGCTTGTGGGAAAAAGCATTTTTATTCGCACATGATCCTTACCGCCAATAAGAACACCAGCAAATGTTCTCTCCATTGAACAAATGGTACTCTACTGATGTGCTTATGAATGTACTTGCTTGTAATCTTAAATGAGTATTATGAATTCTGGNGAAACTATGAGTCGTCAATAGATATATTAATATTTAAGATAACCAAATTTTATTGGTACTGTTAGAGTTAAAGTTATAGTTGTTAAATTTTGTACTAATTATGCTCTTGTTAGTAGTCACAAGAGGCTCCAGAATAGCAAAAAATCATAGTTTATGAGTTATAACCAACTTTTTTAACCTATCAAGGGAATTGAGGTCACCCACCCCCTAATATTCCAAAAAAAATATTAATCAACATTAGAATGAAAACTCCTAGTTAGTCTAGCTAAAGTGCCATTCCGATCACCATCTATGTAAGAGATTATTTGACGAACTATATTACCTTGACCCAAATTTTTGAGCTTTAGTCTCCCCTTACTTTTCTTCTTAATTTCTGCACTATCCATTCATCCTCCATAAACATATATGCATCAACTAAATTCTCTGCCCTAGGAGATTAGGGCTCTTTCTCGACAATTAAAGTAGGTTGTATTAAAGCAGAAGAATGAGTCACACCACCATTAATGTGTAATAAGTCATTCATGATGGGAACATCCAACTTGGTGTTGTCACCATCAACAACAAGCTCCATGCTACCAGACTTAGAGGCCCCCTCTAAGACATTCACCCTAGAAGTCTCCCAAATAAGAAAATCCTTAAACACCCCCTTAAGGGCTTTTCCACAAGCAAATCCACCACTAGCATCAATCTCAAACTCAGTCTCCTTAAAAAAACCTCTTACAGGACCTGCTGGAGAACCATCATCACAAAGAAGAGCCTCTCCACCATTAGTATCCACAGTGGCCAAGACAACAGACTTGTCCTGGAGGGTGGCAGTATCGACATTAGGAATAAAATTTCTTAATTCATGATGTGCATGCTAACAAAGTTCATGAGAATAACCAACATTCTACAATCAGTGTAATACATAGAGTGTTGCTCAATTATAGCTTTTTGCTAATAGCCTTTATAGGCTGACCCATTCCAAACCTCATCAAGAGCATTACTAGTGATATCACTTTCAACCAGAAACCTGACCGTTGAAGATCAAGATAGGGTGAAAGTAGAAATTTCCATTTTTAATGGTTTTCCAAAAATAGCTGCTCTCGAGAATAAAATTTCATGGTTAAAAAGATGATATTTCAAACCAGGTAATCTAATCAAAATTCGGATAATAAAACTTTCCATATGTGGATCAAAATCAACCGACCACTTCAACAACTTCATAGCCTTATACTGAATCCCAATCACCCTTCTAGCAAACAATCTCGTATCCTCCTCATTTGTCAATTGAATCAAAATATGTCTCCCATCGAGGAGACCAATTTTTTAGGAACTTGCCAACTTCATGAGATGGAATTCCTTCCTAATCTTTTCTAGTTTTGGATGACCATAAAAAACTTACCAACCAACGCCAAATGAAAGGATGAGGCAAGTAAAGCACTATCATTATCAAATATGAAAATTTTTTATTTCCCCTTTTTCTAAATTTTTTGGAAGAAGCTAAGTTCACTAACTTCCCCATGAGAATCATGAAACGCTTGTGGGAAAAGCATTTTTATTCGCACATGATCCTTACCGCCAATAAGAACACCAGCAAATGTTCTCTCCATTGAACAAATGGTACTCTATTGATGTGCTTATGAATGTACTTGCTTGTAATCTTAAATGAGTATTATGAATTCTGAAACTTTATTTGTGCAACAATGTGGAGTACACCTTTGTCCTTGGAAACAGTGCTAAAATCTTGATACATTTTCTAGTTTAAGGGAAATTTATACTTTAGGGGTTTCACACAAATATACGTGTCATACCAGTAATATCATATTATTGAGTCTGGATTATCGATCCCACAGAGAATTTGTTAATTGAGTTTAAGAAAATTTCTAGCCTACTATAATGAGTCTTAACATGGAAGTAAAGTTGGTTTAAATTCTGTTTACTAGTCTTGCTAAATTTTTACTAATCCTATTGATTTACTCTTAAGGTAATTCTACTATAGCTAAATAAAGTGGAAAAAATAAAATATAAAAATTGCCCTTTCCTTACAATGACATAATCAGTACATAGGAATGAAACACTTAGAATAGAAATTATAGCTAGTGATAAATAGAAGTAATCCTCTTCTGAGTGCATAAAGAAATTTGGTTCAACTTGGTTAGTGTTTTTATCTATTACACTAGAAACCCAAATTTGAACCCATCAAAACATATTTCTCTGGCTATTTTCATTGCTCTATAAACTACTTTTCTTCCACCCATAAGTGCAATGTGATTCTTCCAAATTTTTCATGCAATAACTCTCCTGATTCTTTATGGGTTCACAATGAATNTTTCAAAGGAAAAAAGCTAAGTATTGTGTTCTTCATTATCTTATGGTTTTGTAAACACTTATCTAGTGGATTCGCTTTGACTAAATAAAATTTTTGTTGTGTTTTCTTCGTGCTTTGTGATGGGCTTCTCTTACTCTTTCTTCTTCTTTGGAAATAGTGGCATGAGAAGATTATGTCATTGTTTTCATTTGTAATGAGTAGAGTTCAGGTTTAGGATTTTGTGATGCATGTTAGAAGTGAATTTAATTATAAATGTGATGGTTTTTACTTGTACTTTATTTACATTACAATAAAGGTTTGTTGTAGTGTTAAAATTTATTATAATTTCATTGTCCCGAGAGGGCAGTATAATTCTCAACAATTAGAACCACATTCAGTTCCATGAATTGTTAAGTTCATGGGAGTTGAATGCAAATAAATTGAAATATACTTTGATGGGCGTAGAATTGGAGATTTTAGGGTGACAGACTAAAATCCCCAATTCAATCATATTGTTTNCCACATAGCAATGAATGAAATATAATTAAAAATGTGATTTTTGTAAATAGGTTTCCATTTTTCTCTAAAATGGGATAGGTCTCCCCAACCCCTAATAGGATTAATGATAGATGCGCTATTATCCAAATCCCTCCAAATGTTTAATGAATAAGAGCATTAGAAGAAAACAAGATTCATCTTTTCCTNATTATTGAGTCTGGATTATCGATCCCACAGAGAATTTGTTAATTGAGTTTAAGAAAATTTCTAGCCTACTATAATGAGTCTTAACATGGAAGTTAAGTTGGTTTAAATTTTGTTTACTAGTCCTGCTAAATTTTTACTAATCCTATTGATTTACTCATAAGGTAATTCTACTATAGCTAAATAAAGTGGAAAAAAATAAAATATAAAAATTGCCCTTTCCTTACAATGACATAATTAGTACATAGGAATGAAACACTTAGAATAGAAATTATAGCTAGTGATAAATAGAAGTAATCCTCTTCTGAGTGCATAAAGAAATTTGGTTCAACTTGGTTAGTGTTTTTATCTATTACACTAGAAACCCAAATTTGAACCCATCAAAACATATTTCTCTGGCTATTTTCATTGCTTTATAGACTACTTTTCTTCCACCCATAAGTGCAATGTGATTCTTCCAAGTTTTTCATGCAATAACTCTCCTGATTCTTTATGGGTTCACAATGAACTTTAACATATCATTTGTTCCGAATGATAAGTAAATGATACACCTAAAATATATAGTTTTTATGTACACATTTTTATACCTTTTCTTAAAATATTGCTCTTTAATAAAAGGTATTAGTGTATTTTTCTTTCAGGTACAATCAAATGGATGAAAAATGGTGAAAGGAGTGAAAAATGATCAAATTTGGAGCAGAATTGAAGAGGGTGTGAAATTGACTGAAATGCTTAGCGCCCAGGATTGGTACTTACGCGCTAATTAAATAGAGAAATTTGCGCGGGCTTTAGCACCAGAAGCAGTTACTTGATGATTCATTGAATTTCAATGAATTTTTGAAGAGGTGTTTGAAGTACGCTTGATGAAAACGTGAGAAATAGTTAATGGACACAAAAATTCATTCATTTGGCTTTTGAAAGCAGGCAACTTCTAGAAGATTCATTGAATGTGGACACATTTTGAATAGACACCAAGGCCTCTTTTGANATGGATGAAAAATGGTGAAAGGAGTGAAAAATGATCAAATTTGGAGCAGAATTGAAGAGGGTGTGAAATTGAACTGAAACGCTTAGCGCCCAGGATTGGTACTTATGTGCTAATTAAATAGAGAAAGTTGCGCAGGCTTTAGCACCAGAAGCAGTTACTTGATGATTCATTGAATTTCAATGAATTTTTGAAGAGGTGTTTGAAGTACCCTTGATGAAAATGTGAGAAATAGTTAATGGACACAAAAATTCATTCATTTGGCTTTTGAAAGGAGGCAACTTCTAGAAGATTCATTGAATGTGGACACATTTTGAATAGACACCAAGACCTCTTTTGGAAAATTATAAAAGAAAACTTGGATTAAAGAGGATGGGAGCCATCATCCATCATTGCCAACCCCCATTTCAGTAGCCAACATGCCGCCGCAGCCCATTGCCGCCGCTACCACCACCACTTTTCTTTTTATTTTATGTTGTAGTTTGTATTGTAAGTGAAGGAAGAGATTCAAAGGAACTTCAAAACTTTGGTGGAGAGGATTTGAGAAAAGTTTTTATCTTTATGACTACATTTGGTTTTAATTTAGACTTCTTGTTTGTTTGCATGATTTTTGCTTTCAAACTCGAGTGTGGTTGTGTTTTTTACATGAATTCTGAGTAGTTTTCTTTATCTTTTTTCTTAAAATAATAAGTGATTAAGTATTGGATGGAAGTTGTGTGAAGTATTAGTCATTAATGTTGGAAGAAGTTATGATAATTTTAAACCTTGTACTTCATTTACTTCTTGATTTAGCCAATTAAAATGTTAATACCAGTTGTGAGAACATGTAAGATCCGGGATGGNCCTTGTACTTCATTTACTTCTTGATTTAGCCAATTAAGATGTTAATACCAGTTGTGAGAACATGTAAGATCCGGGATGTTATTGTCTCAGCAATCACATGAGGTTGTATGGATGAGAATGTAATTCATATTATTGAGTGCAAATAGATAGGAAAATTAATTTTAAAGGGTGTAGAATCAGAGGACTTTAGAGTGACAGACTAAAGCCCTCAATGCGTTTTGATACGAGATGTTAGCCCCCAGGTGGAGGGAGAAGAGGGAACTCTAGAGTGAGAGCTAATATCTTCTCTACCTAACCGATCTTCAAGACTATTCAAACTATTGATTATCCAATGTTCTTTATAACATCTCTAGTAAATGTAAGNTGATACGAGATGTTAGCCCCCAGGTGGAGGGAGAAGAGGGAACTCTAGAGTGAGAGCTAATATCTTCCCTACCTAACCGAACTTCAAGACTATTCAAACTATTGATTATCCAATGTTCTTTATAGCATCTCTAGTAAATGTAAAGAATATAATTGTTCCTATTTGACACAACACGTTTAGCATACTTCCACAACAAAATTTTTATACTTATTACTGATTCATGATAAGGAAAATATATTTTATTTATATAGTTTTTATCTTGCAAATATTTAGTTAATTTAATTAGTTGCTTACTTTATTTTCATAAATTAAAAATTACGAAAAGAATCAAATTTTCATTCCTATTATAACCTCTTAAATTTAAGTGAGAATATTTTGCTAAGTAGAATTTGTTGTCTAATGATTTTAGTTGTAAATTGTATATTGTCCATGTGGGTTCGATATTCGGGATCTAATAAAAAAGTCCTATATTACTTGATAACGATACGTATACTTGTGTAGTTTCCCATATTTAAATATAATAATTGTATTCTTATTTGCTTTGAAGTCAAGATTTTACCTAGTTGTTGCTGGTGATCAAGTTTTTGGCATTCGTTGCCTAGTAAGAATTATAACTAATGAAAAAATTAAGAATATAATTGCATACATCGCATTGACATATAAAAGTCAGGATCAAGTCTTTGGTACCGTTGCTGGGGACAAACATACAAATATTTTGAAGAAATTTTTAGAAAGCTAATTTTTATTTTTATAAAGTCTTATTTAAACTTTTAGATTTATTATAAGAATATTGTAGTGTTATTTTTATAATAAAGTTCTTGTTTGTGTGTTTTTATTTTATGTTGTTTCGTAGTAATGTATGTGTAGTTCAGGTTCTATATGACTAGTGTCCTATGATTATGAATTAGAAAGAACAATTATAAAAATTAAAAAACTAAAAATTACTTAAAAATAAAAAATTTTAAGAAATGACAAATCAAAATAATCAAAATGTTCAAATAAATCAAGAGCTTAGACCTTTAAGAGATTATGCAAACCCTGCGGTGGAAGAACTTCATTGTATTATTCAAAAACCTATTGTAGTGGCTAATTCATTTGAACTTAAACTTGTTATTATCCAAATGAAATTAAATAATCAGTTTGGGGGAGCACCAACTGAAGATCCAAATTTACATCTTGCCAATTTTCTAGAATTGTATGCTACATTTAAATATGATGGCGTATCAGATGATGCTACAATACTTAAACTTTTCATTTCTCACTAAGGGCTTAGGCTAATATATGGTTACATTTATTAGTACCTGGATTTATTAGAACTTGGGGTGATTTAGCACAAAAATTCCTTGCTAAATATTTTCTATCATAAAAAATTGCAAAGTTTTGAATTGATTTTACATCTTTTTGTCAGTTTAAAGGGAAATATATTTACGAAGCATGTGAATGATTTAAAGAACTACTGGGAAAGTGTCCACACCATGCTATACCAGTTTGGTTAATAGTTCAAACTTTTACGATGGATTAGCTGGATCTTTTAGATCTATTATCGATGTTGTTGGTGGTAGTCATTGATGTCAAAAATATTTCATGATGCTTATGCTTTAATTGAAGAGATGGCTACTAATAATTTTCAATGTCCTTCTGAAAGGGTAAATCCTAAGAAAGTAGCCAATATTCATGAATCTAATGCTTTTACAATATTATCAAATCAAGTTGTTGCAATTTCAAGGAAGTTAGATCAAATTGGACTGAATTTTTCTCAACCATTTGCAATGATTGAAGAGAGTTCATTATGCAAAATGGTAGATTTTTAAGCATCATTAGAAACTTTGAATGTCATAAACAACGAGCAGAAGAACTCATATTCAAACTATTATAGCCCGGGTTGGAAGAACCATCCTAACTTTAACTAGAATAATACTTTTGGTGAAAATAATCAACAATGGGGAAACAACCAAGTAAACCCATTGGGAAACTAAAAAAATAAATGGAATAGTAATTATAGACCTACTTATCCTCCAGGTTTTAATAGTAATCCACAATTCAAGGAGAAAAAATTGTCTATAGAAGAAGTGGTGCTACAAATGGGAAATCAGTTACAAAGTCAAAGAGTTACAATTAGAAATATTGAGAATCAATTCATACAAATAACAAATTCATTAAGTAATAAATCCCAAGGAACACTTTCTAGTAATACAGAAGTAAATCCAAAAGACCAGGATAAAGAGCAAGTAAAAGTCGTTCAACTTAGAAGCGGAAGAGAATTGGAAGGTAGAGTTCAAAAAGCGAATGAAGTAGAGAGAAAAGAAATTGAAGAGCATGAAGAGGACACTCCGAAAGGTTTAGAGAGACCTATTTCTTCACTTAAAATTGACCTGGAAAAACCACCACCTCCATTTCCTTAGAAACTTCATCAATAAAAGTTGGATAAACAAGTTTCAAAATTTTTGGAAATATTTAAGAAGCTTATAATTAATATTCAATTTATTGAAGTCTTTGAACAAATGCCAAGCTATGCAAAGTTTGTGAAGGGTATTTCTAACAAGAAAAGAAAGTTCAAAGATAACGAGATTATTGCAATTAGTGAGGAGTGTGGTGCTATAATTTAGAAAAAGCTTCCTAAAAGGCATAAAGATCATGGTAGCTTCATAATTCTATGTGTAATAAGAAACAGATTTTATGAGAAAGCTTTATGTGATTTAGGTGCAAGCATTAACCTTATTCCATTATCAATATTAAAAATATTGGGATTATGAGAAGTATCCCCAACTGCTGTAACTCTAGAGTTAGCAGATCGTTCAATAACATATCCTAAAGGAGTTATAGAAGATGTCTTAGCGAAAGTGGATCGATTTGTCTTTTTTGTTAATTTCATTGTGCTAGATATGGAGGAAGATAAGGAGATACCTATCATTTTGGGGAGATCTTTACTAGCTACAGGAAGAGAAATGATAGATGTGTAGAAAGGGGAATTAACTGTGTGTGTCAATGATATAAAAGTAATGTTTAATATTTCCAAATCAATGAAATACCCTGCAACAGGTAAATATGATGAATGTTACAAAATGTATGTGATAAGATATTTGAGTGAATGTCATTTCAAAATAACTTATGAAGAGAAATCTGAAATGAAAGAGTTGGAACACGAGCAAGAAGTGGAATTAGATCAATTTGAAGGTTTTTACAAGGAAGATTCAATTTGGACATGACAGAAAAAGATAAATCTTTTTGTCCATCCATTGAAAAATCTCCTGAGCTTGAGTTGAAGTTACTTCCTGAGCATTTAAAGTATTCCTCAACATTACTTGTTATAATTTCCTCAAAATTAACTAGAGAAGAAGAAATGAGTTTAATGAAAACTTTGAATAATTATAAGAAAGTCTTTGAATGAACAATTATTGATATTAAAGGAACTAGTCCTTCAATTTTTATGCATATAATTCATATGGAAGATAACTACAAACCCAAAACTGATCCTCAAAAGAGATTAAATCTTGTTATGAAAGAATTTACTAAGAAAGAGATTTTAAAGTGGTTAAATGCTGAAATTATCTACCCTATTTTAATAGTGCATGGGTTAGTTCGATTCACTACATTCCTAAGAAAGGAAGAATGATTGTGATTATGAATGAACTGAATGGCTTGACACCAACAAAACAAGTCATAGAGTAGTGAATATGCATTGATTATAGAAAATTAAATCTTTCTACTATGAAAGATCATTTTTCACTACCCTTTCTAGATCAAATGTTGGATGGATGATGCAGGCAGATTTAGTGTGTTAGTTTTGCAAATATTTTTTGATATTACAAAATACACATGACAGATACAATAGTAAATATGTAATTTATTCCCAACAAAAATAACTTTAATGAAAGTAATATTATCTTTTAAAAATCTTTAAACTATTGAATTCCCTAAAAATAACACAAGTATATGTATCTCTCAAGTAATAAAGAGCACTAGCAGAGTCCTATATATTAATCCCACAAGGAAGTTGGAAATGCTTGTAAGTAAATTTTTATGATTACAATGTAAACTACAATTTAAACTACAAAAGTGCAGTGCGAAATTCGAATATAAAATAATTGATTGAATGCTAAATAAAATGTAGTTAATTAAACTAATTGTTAAACCTTCAAAATTAAATTTATGAAAACTAAACAAAGTTTTTGTGGTGAAGAGTTCAAATTTAAGAAAGCATCTTTTTCCTTTACAATGAGTAAATGAATTATGAAGAAATTAAAATCATTTGAAAAAAAAATATATATGAATTTTTTTGTGTCAAATAGGAGAAATCCAATTCCTTACCCTCTTCCAACTGCATAAACAACATTGACTAATCCTGAGTTTGGTCCCTAATTCTGTGGTTAGGTTGGGAGAATACCGGCTACGACTCTAGATATCCCACTACTCCCTCACCTGAGGGCTAACAATCTCGCATTAGTTTCCAATCAACTAGACCAAATTAAGAATTGTAATTTATCACCTTAAAATCTTTAATTCTGCTTCCAACAAAGTATATTTCCCTATTTATTTGCACTTAACCCCAGGGATGACATAATCTCCAATGGAATCAAATGTGACTTTCACCAAGTTGTAGAAATCATAGCCCTTTTGGAACATATGTTTCTCAACAAATTTTAACATTTCAATTGGGCAGATCGAAAAGTAAATGAAGATTGGAGTTCAAATCATCACAAATTTTTAACATTTAAAACCATATAAAATAAAATTAATTCTTCATAAAACCATATCTCAAAGTAGGGAGAATGATAACAAATACTACTCAGAATTCATGAGAAGGAAACAACAAAACATGGATTTCATATATGAAAATGAGTTTACCAAACAAAGAAATAAAACACACAACTTATCTCACAATCCTTCCCAAGCAAATCCTTGGACGTTCTCTTCAAGCACTTTCCCTCTTTACGAGCACTCTCAATTCCCTCTCAAAAGTGTAATGAAAAAGAAATTCTGACCTTTCCTCTCATCTTACAATCCTTGAAGAAAATCTCCAAACCCTTGACTCTCTCTCTCTTTCTCTCGCTTGCCTCCTTAAAAATCCCTCACATGCCTCTCTCTAGGCCCTAGACCTCCCTCTCTTTCATTAGTGGTTGCCTCCATCCAAAAAAATTTCAAATTTCCCTCCGAAATTTTATCCAAAAGTCAACCCTATTGATTTAAAAGACATGTCCATTGATCCAAGAGACATATCCCTTCATAAAAGAACCTTCCAAAGTGTCTAGATGCATTGAATCACTCCATGAGGCATTTAGAACAAGTGTCCCTTTCAAAATTCACGCAAAATTCATCTCTAACTTTCTTAATCTGTAAAAAGCCATCTCTGGCACCTCAGTTCTGGTGCTTTAGGCGTCATTTTTTTTAAGACCGCGTTGTTCTGGGTTTTGGCACTTCAAACACCAAATCTGACTCTTCAAGTGTCAGCTCTCTGTAAAATGGCACTTCAGGCACCAATTCTGGCGCTAAAGTGGCCTTCAGGTGCCAAAATATCAAAATTCCCAGTTTTGGCTCCAAATTTCATCATTTTTGCTACTTTTGTTCCAAATACCTAAAGTTGATATACCTACAATAAAAATATGAAAATACTCATCTTTAAACTGCAATATCACCAAAAATAAACATAAAATGTATACTTAAAACAATATATTATTTTGGTGTATAAGAATCCCCCAAACTTAAATGTTACTTGTTCTCAAGTGTCAATTTTACTACATAAAAGCATATGACTTAGGATAGAGATTAACTTATAAACTTCTATACTTTATTTTCATAAATAAAAGAATAAACATCAAGAAAAACTTTTAATAACTTAGATTCAAATTCTAAGTTTAAGAGTACAGAGTAATCAAATATAAGATTTCTGAATCTCTATTAATTTCAAGAAGAATTGTAATTTATCATATAGAGGATACTTAGAACATTTATATGAAAAAGAACTTCATGAAAACTTTACTAGTAATGGTGCTAATACTCCAATAAAAGTTTAGAAAATGTAATAAAGCATTTTCCTTAAGTTGATTCAAGTGAAGCCAACTTTTGATTAGGTATCTCCTCATGCTTCTCCTCACACCTTTTTACTTTTCTTTTTTTTCAATCTTGTAAGATCTTTTCAATCCTTTCTTTTCTTTTTCTTTTTTATGTGAGAATTACTATATCTGGATAACCTTTAATGATTTTGAACTTCACTATCCTTTTTTTAAAGTTAACACTCCTTACCTTTCATCACTTTATAAATTCATATTAGTTTTATGATTTTTCATAAAGTCTCATTCTTTTCTTGTTACATGAAACTCTAAAATTATTAATATTTTAAAAATACAATGTCGACGCTATTTTTGGTTGGAGGAGTTGCCCGTAAGAAGCTGTCGGTCATCGGAATTGAAATCCCGTCGCCCGCTTTCGAAGGACGTTTTAATTTACATATATATTTAGTTTTAGAAAAATATGAAATCAAACTGACCGCATGTTTTTCATAGTTTAAATAAAACAACACTATACCTCAAATCCCGCATCTATCCCGAAGGATAAACACAAAACTTCAGGATGAGGCTCGATCAAATAAACTAAGGAATATATGACGTCCGTTTGGTCTGCGATAAAAATTAGCACTATGTCCGTTTGATCAAATCCTGCTTCCTATAATGGCAAGCCCCTCTAGTTAATTTTCTTAAATGACCAAAGCCACCTAAGAAGACTCTCGATAAAAATCAAGAAAAATTATCTTCAAAGAATTTCAAAGGGTAGGACTCTTCAACGCTTTTAAATGACCAAAGTCACCTAAGAAGACTCTCGATAAAAATCAGGAAATATTATCTTCAAAGAATCAAAGTCACCTAAGAAGACTCTCGATAAAAATCAAGAAATATTATCTTCAAGGAGTTTCAAAAGATAGGACTTTTCAGTGAGATCAGACGTAGAAGTGTGAAAGGGGATTCATTCAAATTTGGAACATTTCGTTGTAGAGTCTAAAGGAGGAAGAACTAAGGAGATGTCATGGATCCAGAGGAGAACCTCGGTGACTTCCCAAGCTATCCTAATATTTGGCTTCAATTTTGAGGAGAAATATTTAGGTATTTCATCCTGTTGGATCCAGAGGAGAACCCCGGTGACTTCCCAAGCTATCCTAATGTTTGGCTTCAGTTTTGATGGATCCAGAGGAGAACCTCGGTGACTTCCCAAGCTATCCTAATGTTTGGCTTCATTTCTGAGAAGAAAAGTTAGGTGTTTCATCCTGCAAATTTTTTTAGTTAGGGCTTACATTCGTATGAAACTATCACACAAATAGCCTAGAAGATGTGAGGATTTAGGTCATGAAGGACGAAAACCTCAGAATCCTAATACGAGTTAGGGCTTATATTGTATAGTAGGGTTGTACAAAGGTCTAAAGATAAGATGAGGATTTACGTTGCATAAGCAAACAACCTTGAAGTCCTATATCTTTGTTGTTTATATATAGGGAAGGAAGATTGGTTTAGCTGGGGAAGACATATTTTGCTGTTGAAGATGGCCGTGCTACCCACCATGCTAGCTCCAAGCTCCTTGCCGTGAGGAGTTTGAGTTTTCTAGTGTGTCAAGTTATAATATCAAATCACGTGGCCATATGGTTGAAGTTCTTTAAATTTTATGGGGACATGTTAAAGTTGATTAGAGCGACACCGGTTAGGATCCTACGGTTCCCTTATTTCAACTATTTTCTATTAGATTCACTTAGTCCAAATGAACTTACTAAACTCAACTTAATGAGTTCCCTAATTTCATTTAGACCATGGGAAGCCTTGTTAGAAACCGTAGGTTACCTCCTTCGAGGAATTCCCGATCATCCGATATAGACATCTTAATTTAGTTGTAATTGTAGTTTTGTGTGATGTTTGTGATTAAATTTTGAGTTGTTTTATATTTTGAATGTTGTGGTGGTGAATTTTATCTTGGTTGATTTTAGTTTTAATTTTGGTTTTGGGTTTTGTGTCTATCCTAACAGTTTTGATTTTCATGCAGGGTGGTGTCTTTGTATAACATGCAAATTTGTAAGTATAAAAGTAAAGTATGAAAGTACAAGAAAGACAACACTGAAAACTATAAAATCGTTCCCTGAGAGTCTTCTCGTTCCACCACCTGAAACTCAAAAGGCATGTTAAGGCAGTTTATATGAAACAGGGAAGTAAAATTTTGATGACCTACCTAACCCTAGGTCATATCTTGGTGGGTCCATATTAATTTGATTAAGGATGCTATTTGTTAAGCAAAACATATTAAGTTTAGCAGATCTCTGAGGTATCAAACAGATCTAGAGAGAGAAGCAGGTCCGTACTACTCTCTCGCTGCCTGGTGGAAAATCCCGAGCTCATTTAAAATTATTATGTTGCTTAATAATTCATCCTATAAACACTCTAATGCTCAATGAACATTGATGTATCAAATATCCCTAAGAGTAAGGTAATTATCATTTGTAATTTAATTTTGAATTTTATGTGGGTGAAGCCCTTTAAAAAGGTAAGTTAGTGTTATTGGAACACTTAGCCAAATTTTGGTCCTAATTGGGCTTGTAGTGTTTGAAAGATGTTTTAATTTTCAATGATGTTTACTTTTCTAATCATTAATATTGACTTGTAATGTTTGAAAGATGTTCTAATTTTTAATGATATTTACTTTTCTAATCCTTATTTAAATGAAACTTGATTTAGCCTAAGTCACTACTAAGCTTACTTTTCTAATCCTCATTTAAATGAAACTTGATTTAGCCTAAGTCACTATTAAGCCCTTAAAACTACTTTTCTAATCCTTATTTAAATGAAACTTGATTTAGCCTAAGTCACTACTAAGCCCTTAAAGCTTAGGTGAGTGTCTTAATTAGTTTTGAAAAGGTTAAGCTTTAGGTGGTCATGATTCATTATTTGAATTTCATTTGAAAATCAAATAGGGGTATTAAATTGATTAATTATTGACTTCAAAGGTCATACCCCTAAGTCCTAGGTTCATTTTATTTTAATAAACTTCCAAATTTTAATCATTTAAAAATTTATTAACTTATCTTTTCAATTTAGAAAGTGAGGTTGGTTTCAACCACTTAACCCCTTGTGTTTCAAACATCCAAATTAAAATCATAGGTTTCCCATTTCCCTCCTTGAATTAAGCCTAAATGTTAGTTAAGGCTAAATTTCCAAAATTACACATTTGCACCTTAAGGCTCTAACACTTCATAATTCATCAAATTTAATCCAAATGACTTTGAAATTTTTATCCTACTTCATTCATAAGTCAATTAAGACATTAGAGGAAGAAATGTGATTTTTAAAAAATTAATTTAATTTATATAATTATTTTCATGCAAAAATAGGATTTTTCAAAGAAAATTACTAACTTGACCAAGGTAAATCTTAATCCCTTGAAATTTTTACTAGAAGTAAGCATAGACTAGAGAAGCCTTTGGACAAAATTTCATGATTTATTAAATTTTATTTGAATTTTAAGAATTATTTTAAGCTCTAAGGTATTTATTAAATATAAAATATTTTAAATGGGGAAAATTAAGTTTTATATTTTTGAAAAATCTTCCTGAGGTAAGAGAACCCAAAGGAGAAAATTTTATATTTTTTTGAGTTTTATTTGATTTATTGGAACTATTTTTAGTGAAAATCCATTTTAGCCTTTAAAAATTATTTTTAAGCCTTAAAATTCAGTATCTTTATTTAGAAAATCAGGAAAAATATCCTAATTATTCCTAAGTACATAGGAAGTAATTTAGAATATTTTCATGAATTTTATTATTTTTATGGATTTTTAATTATTTAAATATTTAAAATAAGCTAAAAAAAAGTTTTTTTTTTAAATACCATTTTATTTTTAGAAAATACCCCCCTAATCACAGAGAACTCATAAAACTAAGTTTTATAATTTGTTAAGTTATATTTTAATTATTAAAAATCATTTTAGTGCCAAAAATGTTATTTATCTTCAAAAATCAACTTAAGTTACCAAATGAACTCAAAATGCTTTGGAATTTTTATGGTGAGTTCTCTGGATCCTAAAAATAGTGGAGAACAAAAATAAAGTCATTTTTGTTATTTGTATTTTTTGAAAATAATTATCTTAGTGATTTAGGGCTTGTAAGGATTAGGTGTATTTTGAATGACTTGACTCATGAGAAATTTTCCTAAAGGTTCTCTGGTCATCATAAACCTTCCAAAATTTTGTTGGATTTTTTCTAAGCAACATTCTAATTTCTATGGTTATTTTAAGCAAATAATGCACATAAACTTGAAAAATATGATTCTCTATCTAGGGACCTCCTCTGACTTCGGAAAAATCAGGGGATGTTCCCCAAGACAGAGGTTACAACATGCTAAAATTTCAAGCCATGGTGATATTACTACATGCGTGGAGAATCAAAACATCCAAATCAGTGTTTAATTAATTAAAAATAAAATATCCATCAAAGGGACTCCAAATCCTTTCTCCTCTATTCACTAAGCAAGAGGGTATTTTTATTTTATTTTTATGATTTTTCTACACCAAGATATGAATTTTCGAAGCTAGGGATTATTTTCTGATTTTTTAAATTCCCTATTTATCTGTTTAAACACGCAGCGCTGACTGTATCCTAGGCAGCTCTGAAATCACGCGTGGCGCACTCTAGTTGGATGTCGTCATCCACGTAGCCGCTGACTCGACCCACAGTTCATGTAAGGAAACACTGTCCGACTCGATCTCCTCCGTCCATCCTATACACACGTTCGGACGGCTCCCCGTCATCATCCCCGATAGAGTGATCTCATGATGTCCACATTAAAACTCAGCCATAGACTCAACCAAATCACTTCGGGTTTGATCCTATGGACTCGTCTAAGTGAGACGAATATATCCATACGATAATCATGTAATTAAATTAAGCTCAATCAAATGGAGAATCCAAATAAGCCCGTGAGGAGGAGAGGTTCAATACCTTGGATCTGAGAAGGGAAGCTTCGATCAGAGAGTCTCAGCACATTCGTTGGGCTCCAAAGAAGCTAGGGATTAAGCCTCTTGCTTTGGTGAAATGCCTGGACCCAAATTTGACCAAGACTGATTTCAGGTGTTGGTCTACAGCTATGCTAGGGGCTTTGTGGAAGGGGGATTTGATAGGGTTTTGGCTTCTTTCAATGTTGTGAAGGTGTGGGTGAGTTTAATTTGAGTTTGGTGGAGTTTAGAGGTGTGAAGAGCTTTGTTTTGTCTCCGGCAAGGTTTTGAGCTAAAAAATTGGGCTACGACAAGGGGATTCAGGGTAATGTGGAGGTTGGGTTGCACTGAAGAGGTCTCAAAGTGGCTTTGGGATCAATTTGGGGAAGTCTCTTAGAGGAATTTTCAGCCCTCTCCCCATGGCCGTAGAGGGGAGCATTTTATAAAAAATGGCCTTAGGCATGCTTCCATGGCCAATTGAGGGGTGAAATGTGCTGCCTAGATGGAGGGCAGAGAGGCTTTAAGCTTCAATTTGGATGAGGTGACCTCTAGGTTTGAATTGGGTTTAATTCTAAGTGGTGGTTCTCAGTTTGGCCATTTTCCAGCCACTAGGCCGGCCGGCCAGCCAGGGGAGNTGGCCATTTCCCAGCCACTAGGCCGGCCGGCCAGCCAGGGGAGGTGGCTAGGGAGGTCAGGTGAGCCAGTGGAATATGTCACAACAACTTAATGATTTTTAGGCTTTGTTTTGGCAAAAATATCCAAGGCTTAAGCAAATATGGCATTAAATCTTTGATTTAGGGGACCTTTGGTCCATGGCTTAGTTTATGTGATTTTAAGAGGTTTAGACTGGCCACTAAGGTCCAACTAATGGCTGTGGAGTTATTAATTTTGTGACTTTGGGGGTAGTTAGGCCATCTTTAGTGCATGGGTTCAATGTGGGTCTAAGTGATCAAAACTTAGGTTTGGGCCAGGCTACCCATGTCAATTGGCCTAATTGATTGATAACATTGTGTAGATGATTGTTATGAAGATCTTTGGTGAAGGTTTGAAGTCATTTTGAGTTCAATTGGTGAGTCAAATTGAGGGATTTATGAAATTTGGTCAATTTGGGCATGTTGGGCTAGACATGGGTTTAGGTTAGGCTAACCTTGGGCTAAGTCCAAATTAAATGGTCCACATGATCAAGGGAGATGTTTTAAAGATTTTTCATGAAGACATAAAATGGAAATTTTGGGGTTAAGGCCCTCAATTTGGTGAATTTTGGGGACATGACTAATTTGAGGCAAATTTGGAGATTTTTGGACTTTAGTTGAAATTAAATGAAATTGGGGATTCACCAAGGCCAATTGAAGTTTAAATTTGATGTGTAGGAATGTTATGAAGATTTTTCAATAGAAATTGTGGCAAATGGAGTATGCTATGGGTTCAACTTGGTGGAACCATGTCATAAGGCCGAAGTTGGGTTTTTGGTCTAACTCAAAAATGGGTTTAAATCATTGACCAATTGGGCTTGTATTTGGTCTAGATTGGTCATATCAAGTGTGAATTTAAGTTTAGAATTAAAATTGGGGGAAATTGAAATTGGATAGACATTTGAGGTAATTTGGGGAAAATATGTGCCTTTAAAGGACAATTTGGGGGTTTTAGTGAAAGTGGTCAAATTGACCAAATTGGGTCATGTGGTAGTTGAGAAAAATGAAATTGAGGATATTTGGGATTTAGTATATAAGTGTTGACTCCAAGGTGGGAATTGAAATTTGGGTATCAATTCCAAAATAAGAATCAGATGTCATAATCAATTTAAGGTGGTCTTGAAACTGATTTCCAAAGATGAGTAAAGGATTTTGTGGGAGGACCGAATCGAGATGGAAAGCATAGAGGCTCACATCCGACTCAAAAGGGTGACAACAATGTAGAAAATGATGAACANCTTAAGAAGTTAATGGTAAATATTCCCTTCGTAGAAGCTTTAGAACAAATGCCCAATTATGTGAAATTTATGCAAGATATTCTGAACAAGAAAAGGAAGTTCACCGATAACAAAACTATTGCACTTAGCAAAGAGTGAAGTGCAATTATTCAAAAAAAGCTTCCAAAAAAATTAAAAGATCAGACAGTTTCACTATACCGTGTGCTATCGGTGAAAAATTTTATGGAAGAGCTTTATGTGATTTAAGAGCCAGATTAATCTTATGCCTCTATCAATTTTCAAAAGATTAGGATTAGAAGAAGTCTCACCTACTTCTGTAACTCGTTAGTTAGCGCTGCCTCTATCAATTTTCAAAAGACTAGGATTAGGAGAAGTCTCACCTACTTCTGTAACTCTTTGCTATCGGTGAAAAATTTTATGGAAGAGCTTTATGTGATTTGGGAGCCAGCATTAATCTTACATATCGATGAAAAATTTTATGGAAGAGCTTTATGTGATTTGGGAGCCAGCATTAATCTTATGCCTATATCAATTTTCAAAAGACTAGGATTAGGAGAAGTCTCACCTACTTCTGTAACTCTTCAATTATCGCTTTATGTGATTTGGGAGCCAGTATTAACCTTATGCCTCTATCAATTTTCAAAAGACTAAGCTCTCACCTACTTCTGTAACTCTTCAATTAGCAGACCGATCAGTTACATATCCTAAGGGAGTTTTAGACCTTATGCCTCTATCAATTTTCAAAAGACTAGGATTAGGAGAAGTCTCACCTACTTCTGTAATCAATTAGCAAATTTTCAAAAGATTAGGATTAGGAGAAGTCTCACCTACTTCTGTAACTCTTTAGTTAGCAGATCGTTTTCAAAAGATTAGGATTAGGAGAAGTCTCACCTACTTCTGTAACTCTACAGTTAGCAGATTGTTCTTTCAAAAGATTAGGATTAGGAGAAGTCTCACCTACTTCTGTAACTCTACAGTTAGCGGATCTTTCTTTTATGGAAGAGCTTTATGCGATTTGGGAGCCAGCATTAATCTTATGCCTCTATCAATTTTCGAGATTAGGATTAGGAGAAGTCTCACCTACTTCTGTAACTCTTCAGTTAGCAGATTGTTCAGTCACATATTCTAAGGGAGTTATAGAAGAAGTGTTCCTAAAAGTTGATAAATTTATCTTTCCTATATTTTTAGATATAGAGGAAGATAAAGAAATACCTATCATTTTAGGGAGACCATTTTTAGCTACTAGAAAATGTATGATAGATGTTCAAAAAGAAGAATTAACTATGAGTGTTAACAATCAAAAAGTGACTTTTAACATTGCAAAATCTATGAAATAACCTTCTGTTGAAAGAGATAATGAATGTTTTTGCATGAAAATTAGTGAACATCTATTGAATGGACATTTTAAAGAACACTTTGAAGAGAAAGAACAATTTGAAGAGAGTGATGAAGTTATTTTGGATGAATTAGAAAATAAAGAATTAGATTATGTTCAAGAAAGATTTGAGATGCTGGACATTACAGAAAATGCTGATAAGAATCTAGTTCCATTTATTATAAAATCACCTGAACTTGAGTTGAAAATATTTTCTAGACACTTGAAGTATGTGTTTCTGGGAGACTCATCTAAATTACCTGTAATTATATCTTCAGATTTAAATGATTTGAAAGAGTAAAGACTGTTAGATACATTGAAAAGATATAAGAAAGATTTTGGTTGGACCTTAGCTGATATTAAGTAGTCCTTCGATCTGTATGCATAGAATTATACTAGATGAACAATATAAACCAAGAGTTGATCCATAAATGAGATTAAACCCAATGATGAAAGAAGTAGTTAAGATGGAAATTTTGAAATGGTTAGACAATGGAATTATGTATCCTATTTCAGATAGTGAGTGGGTAAGTCCAATTCATTGTGCTCCTAAGAAGGGAGGAGTGACCGTTGAGACAAAAGAAAATAATGAATTAACACCTACCAGACAAGTTACTGGGTGCGTATTTGCATTGATTATAGAAAATTAAACACTACCACCAGGAAAGATCACTTCCCTTTACCATTTTTAGATCAAATAGTAGATAGACTTGCTGGGCACAAATATTTTTGTTTCTTATATTGATATATTGGTTACCATCAAATTTCTATTGCTACAGAGGATCAAGAAAAGACAATATTTACTAGTCTTTTTGAAACGTTTGCTTTTTGAAGAATGCCTTTTGGATTATTTAATGCACCTGAAACATTCCATTGTATGATGTCCATATTTAGTAAATTAATTGATGATGGATTAGAAGTATTTATGGATGATTTTTCTGTATTTGGAACATCATTTGACGCATGCTTAAATTATCTTGAAAATTTTCTAGAGTTTTGTGAAAGAACTAATTTGGTTCTGAATTGGGGGAAATGTCAATTTATGGTTGAAGGAGGAATTGTGTTAGGGCATAAAATTTCAGAAAATGGTATGGAAGTAGACCTTGCAAAAATTCAAGTTATATCCAAACTAACACCTTCTACTAATGTAAGAGAGGTTAGGAGTTTTCTTGGACATGTTGGTTTTTTACAGGCATTTTATTAAATATTTTTTAAAAATTACTGAACCTCTATGCCAAATTTTAGTAAAGGACAAGAAATTTGAATTTACAGAAAGCTGTTTAAATGCCTTTGAGTTATTAAAGAAAAAATTAATCACAACCCTTATTATAGTTTCACCTATCTTGGAGAAACCATTTGAACTGATGTGTGATGATAGTGATTATGCTATTCGAGCTGTCCTTCGATAAAGGTATGAAAAGATTTTTAAAGTTATATACTACGCTAGTAAAACTCTTATTGATGCTCAAATTAACTATACTGTTACTGAAAAAGAGTTACTGGCTATTGTGTATGCTTTGGACAAATTTAGATCGTATTTAATTGGAGCTAAATCTGTTGTTCACGCTGATCACGCTGCTATTAAATATCCAATGCAAAAGAAGGATGTCAAACAAAGGTTAATTAGATAGATACTTTTGAAGCATGAATTTGATCTTCTGGTTATTGATAGAAAGGTAACTGATAATCAAATTGCCGATCATTTGTCAAGATTAAAAAATCATGAATTATCTGACATCGACAATAACAGTTTCCTTGATGAACAACTTTATAATATTAATGAGTGGAAAATACCATGGTATGCTGATTTTGTTAACCCTGATGAACAACTTTATAATATTAATGAGTAGAAAATACCATGGTATGCTGATATTGTTAACAACAACTTTATAATATTAATGAGTGGAAAATACCATGGTATGCTGATATTATTAATTATATTATAAGTGATAGTTTGCCACCTATGCTGACACTGCAATAACAAAGGAAATTCATTCATGATGCAAAAGCATATTTTTTGGATGAGCCTTATTTATATAAACAATGTAAGGATCTGATTATGAGAAGATGTGTAACTTATGAAGAAACTGAGCTAATCATTCAGAAATGTCATGATTCTGTATTTGGAGGACATTTTGGGATTGATAAAACTTCATATAAAATTTTACAAGCTGGATTTTATTGACCCCTATCTTTAGAGATGTTTATAGATACATAAAAACTTGTGATCGATGTCAACGAGTAGGCAATTTATCTAGAAGAAATGAAATGCCTATGAATTTCAAGTTAGAAGTTGAAATCTTTGATGATTGGGGATTAGATTTCATAGGACCATTTATTCCTTCATTTGGGAACTTATATATATTAAATGCAGTAGACTACATTTCTAAGTGGATTGAAGAACAAGCTTTACCTCGTTGTGATGCTAAAAGAGTTTCAAGGTTTTTAATGAAAAATATTTTCACTANCCATTTATTCCTTCATTTGGGAACTTATATATATTAATTGCAGTAGACTACGTTTCTAAGTGGATTGAAGCACAAGCTTTACCTCGTTGTGACGCTAAAAGTGTTTCAAGGTTTTTAATGAAAAATATTTTCACTAGATATGGAATGCCTAGAATGATTATCACTGACGGAGGATCCCATTTTAGGAATAAACACATTCAGAGATTGACAGAAAAATTTAATATTATTCATGGAATATCTACTANATGAAAAATATTTTCACTAGATACGGAATGCCTAAAATGATTATCACTGATGGAGGATCCCATTTTAAAAATAAATACATTCAGAGATTGGCAGGAAAATTTAATATTGTTCGTAGAATCTTTACTGTCTATCATCCTTAAACTNTTTCACTAGATACGGAATGCCTAGAATGATTATCACTGACGGAGGATCCCATTTTATGAATAAATATATTCAAAGATTGGCCGAAAAGTTTAATATTATTCATAGAATATCTACTTNTACGGAATGCCTAGAATGATTATCACTGACGGAGGATCCCATTTTAAAAATAAGTACATTCAGAGATTGACAAAAAAAATTAATATTATTCATAGAATCTCTACTGCCTATCATCGTCAAACCAGTGGGTTAGTGNTTTTTAATGAAAAATATTTTCACTAGATACGGAATGCCTAGAATGATTATCACTCACGGAGGATCCCATTTTAGGAATAAATATATTGAGAGATTGGCAGAAAAATTGCCTATCATCCTCAAACTAGTNTCCACTAGATTGGATACCGCATTATGGGCTTACAGAACTGCTTATAAAACTCCTATTAGAATGACTCCTTACAGATTAATTTTTGGAAATACTTGTCACTTACCAGTAGAATTGGAGCATAAAACATATTGGGCGATTAAAGAATTCAATTATAATTTGAAAGTTGCTGGTAAGAAGATAGNGGATATTGCATTATGGGCTTACAGGACTGCTTATAAAACTCCTATTGCAATGACTCTTTACAAACTGATTTTCGGAAAGACTTGTCACTTACCAGTATAATTGGAGCATAAAGCATTTTGGGCGATTAAAGAGTTCAATTATAATTTGAAAGATGCTGGTAAGAAGAGATTGTTACAACTAAATGAATTAGAAGAATTAAGAAATGAATATTATGATAATGACAGAATTTATAAGGAAAAATTAAAGTTATGGCATGATGGGAAGATTAACTAGAAGAACTTTGAACCAGGATAAGAAGTTTTACTTTACAACACTAGGCCGAAGTTATTTCTTGGGAAATTGAAGTCTCGTTAGTTAGGACCCTTTACTGTGACTCAAGTTGTNAATTAAAGTTATGGCATGATGGGAAGATTAACTAGAAGAACTTTGAACCAGGATAAGAAGTTTTACTTTACAGCACTAGGCTGAAGTTATTTCTTGAGAAATTGAAGTCTCGTTTGTTAGGACCCTTTACTGTGACTCAAGTTGTTACTTACGAAGCTGTTAAAATTGAAGATCAGAAGATAGGAAATAGATTTAAAGTAAATGGACACAGATTAAAACCATATTATGAGGGTAAAAGGCCAAATTTTAAAGAGGTTTTAATGATCAGTCAACCAGAATGACACCTAAATAGGTCGGGTTGACGACATTAAACCAAGCGCTTTATGGGAGGCAACCCATATTTATCTTTACTTTTATCGTGATTATAAAAGTTTTTATTTGAAATTATCATTAGTATGTGGTAGTATTAAGCTCTACTACTTTTATTTACCCTTGAAATATCTTAAAAATTGGATCCATAGAGAAAAATTGGAATGCATTCGGACCAAAGCGAAACTGTGAAAATTTTGCATTGGACGCCGACGGTGCCCTTGACGCCACCGATGATGGGCTTTTCCCGAGAGTCCAGACAAAATTAATATAGAGGCTCGCCGACGGCGCCCTCGACCCCGTCGATGGCGAGACCGGCGAATTAGCGGTTACTTGGGTTCAAATGGCAGTTTTTGGCGGTTTTTGGGTGGGAATTGTCCTTTTAAACTCAAAAATTTGATTCCGAGTTCATATTTTTCCTAAAAAAATGAAGTGAAACTCCACTAATTTCAATCTTATGGTATCAAATTCCCCTGATAATCCCATAATGTGAGTTTTCAATCGATGAAAGTTTATTAGTGCGGAAGCGCAGCGAATCTTCAACAAGTTACTGACAAAGAAAAGATTGATCAAGGAAAGAGGATTCATAAATTGTGGATTGAATAATCCCATGACGGATATTGAAGAAACGATAGTACGACAAAGATGGGAAGTATTGTGCTACACTACCGTCGCTGTGGTGGGATCTGTGGTAAAATAATTCTAAGCAAATTTATCTGGAATCAACCAAGGAGTTATTTATGTGCGAGGAAGATGGATCACTTTCACTCCTGCACGGATCAATGAATTATACATGATAGAGAATGTTCCTTTCTGCCACTATTCCAATTTCATCCCAAACAGAAACTAGATGAATGAAATTTACCAATATTTAACAGACGAAACTAACGACTGGGAAACAAGAGAAAATGGGTATGTTAGTTTTTCTGCGACACTCCTGAATCACGTNAATTATATATCCTATTTCAGATAGTGCGTGGGTAAGTTCAATTCATTGTGTTCTTAAGAAAGGAGGAGTGACAATTGACTTTCAGATAGTGCGTGGGTAAGTACAATTCATTGTGTTCCTAAGAAAGGAGGAGTGACTGTTGAAGAAATATCCTATTTCTGACAGTGCTTGGGTAAATCCAATTCATTGTGTTCCTAAGAAAGGAGGGGAGACTATTGAAGCACAAGAAAATAATGAATTAATACCTATCAGACAAGTTACTGGGTGGCATATTTGCATTGATTATAAAAAATTAAACAATGCCACCAGAAAAGATCACTTCCCTTTTCCCTTTTTAGATCAATTAGTAGATAGACTTGTTGGGCACAAATATTTTTTTTAGATGGATATATCAGTTACCATAAAATTCTTATTGCTCCTATCAAGAAAAGACAACATTTACTAGTCCTTTTGGAACTTTTGCTTTTCGAAGAATGCCTTTTAAAGACAACATTTACTAGTCCTTTTGGAACTTTTGCTTTTTGAAGAATGCCTTTCGAATTATATAATGCACGTGCAACATTCCAGAGATGTATGATGTCCATATTTAGTAAATTAATTAATGATGGATTGGAAGTATTTATGGATGATTTCTCTGTATTTGGAACATTATTTGACACATGCTTAAATTATCTTGAAAAAGTTTTGGAGTTATGCGAAAAAACTAATTTGGTTCTAAATTGGGAGAAAAGTCAATTTATGGTTGCAGCAGGAATTGTGTTAGGGCATTAAATTTAAGAAGATGGTATGGAAGTGGAGCCTGCAAAAATTTAAGTTATATCTAAACTAACACCTTCTACTAATGTAAGAGAGGTTAGAAGTTTTCTTGGACATGTTAGATTTTACAGGCGTTTTATTAAAGTTTTATAAAAAATTACCAAACCTCTATGCAAACTTTTAGAAAATGACAAGAAATTTGAATTTACTGAAAGCTGTTTAAATGCCTTTGTGTTATTAAAGGAAAAATTAATCACAGCCGTTTATTATAGTTTCACCTAACTGGGAGAAACCATTTGAACTGATGTGCGATGCTAGTGATTATGTTATTGTAGTTTTACCTAACTGGGAGAAACCATTTGAACTGATGTGTGATGCTAGTGATTATGCTATTGGAGCAGTCCTTGATGCCTTTGAGTTATTAAAGGAAAAATTAATCACAACCCCTATTATAGTTTCACCTAACTAAAGCCTTTGAGTAATTAAAGAAAAAATTAATCACAGCCCCTATTATAGTTTCACATAACTGGGAAAAACCATTTGAACTGATGTGTGATACTAGTGATTATGCTATTGGAGCTGTTCTTGGACAAAGGTATGAAAACATTTTTAAAGTTTACCGCTAGTAAAACTCTTAATGATGCACAAATTAACTATACTGTTACTGAAAAAGAGTTACTAGTCATTGTGTATGCTTTAGATAAATTCAGATCTTATTTAATTGGAGCTAAATGTGTTGTTCATACTGATCACTCTGCTATTAAACATCTGATGTGAAAGAAGGATGTCAAACCAATATTGATTAGATTTATACTTTAATGCAAGAATTTGATCTTATGGTTATTGATAAAAAGGGAACTGATAATCAAATTGCTGATCATTTGTCAAGATCGTTTCAAACGAAGTTTTACCATAACATCCCTCTCATTGAATTGTAATTTGGAACCGTATGCAATTGATTCAATATGGAATCATTCAGAGTCATTGGCTGAACCGATACAGAAGAACTTGAAGAACTGAGTTTTTTTGGAGGAGTCGTCATTTTCTATCAGGCCAAGCAACAAAGGAAAGGATGATAGGCTTTGACTCGTTTCGGGAAGTCTTAGGCCCTGACTGAACTGATACGAATTCCCCGCTGAAAGAAAGGGATTAGGATGAAAATGAAAGGCGCTAGAAAAAGCCATGATTAGGTGATTTCCGTCAGAAAATCAAGAATTATCTAACACTAATAATGAAATTACAGACAGTTTCCCTGATGAACAATTTTATAATATTAATGAGTGGAAAATACAATGGTATGCTGATATTATTAACTATATTGTAAGTGATATTTTACCACCTATGTTGACACTGCAACAACATAAAAAATTTATTCATAATGCAAAAGCATATTTTTGGGATGAGCCTTATTTATATAAACAATGTAAGGATCTGATTATGAGGAGATGTGTACCTTATGAAGAAACTGAACTAATCATTCAAAAATGTCATGATTCTGAATTTGGAGGATATTTTGAGATTGATAAAACTGCTTATAAAATTTTACAAGCTGGATTTAATTGGCCTACTATCTTTAGAAATGTTTATAGATACATAAAAAACTTGTGATCAATGTCAACGAGTAGGCAATATATCTAGAAGAAATAAAATGCCTCTAAATTTCATGTTAGAAGTTGAGATCTTTGACGTTTGGAGATAAAGTTTCATGGGACCATTTATTCCTTCATTTGGAATCGAAGTTGAGATATTTGATGTTTGGGGATTAGATTTTATGGGACCATTTATTCCTTCATTTGGGAACTTGATATATATTTAAATTTCATGTTAGAAGTTGAGATCTTTGATGTTTGGGGATTTGATTTCATGGGACCATTTATCCCTTCATATGGGAACTTATACATATTAGTTGCGTAGACTTACGTTTCTAAGTGGATTGAAGCACAAGCTTTACCTCGTTGTGATGCTAAAAGTGTTTCAAGCTAAGTGGATTGAAGCACAAGCTTTACCTCGTTGTGACGCTAAAAGTGTTTCAAGATTTTTTTATGAAAAATATTTTCACTAGATACGGAATGCCTAGAATGATTATCACTGATGGAGGATCTCATTTTAGGAATAAATACATTCGGAGATTGACAGAAAAAATTAATATTATTCATCGAATCTCTACTGCATATCATCCTCAAACCAGTANGGATCCTATTTTAGAAATAAATACATTCAGAGATTGACAGAAAAAATTAATATTATTCATAGAATCTCTACTATCTATCATCCTCAAACTAGTGGGTTAGTTGAAGTTTCTAATAGAGAGATTAAACAAATACCTGAAAAGACTGTAAACCCTAGTAGAATAGATTGGTCCACTAGATTAGATACTGCAATATGGGCTTACAATNGTTAGCTAAAGTTTCTAATAGAGAGATTAAACAAATACTTGAAAAGACTGTAAACCCTAGTAGAGTAGAGTGATCCACTTGACTGGATACAGCATTATGGGCTTACAAGACTGCTTATAAAACTCATATTAGAATGACTCCTTATAGACTGATTGNTAGGTTAGCCAAAGTTTCTAATAGAGAGATTAAACAAATACTTGAAAAGACTGTAAACCCTAGTAGAATAGAATTGTCCACTAGATTAGATACTGCATTATCGGCTTACAGGACTGCTTATAAAACTCCTATTGGAATGACTCCTTACAGACTGATTTTTGGAAAGACTTGTCACTTACCAGTAGAATTGGAGCATAAAGCATATTGGGC